>CP125976.1:338226385-338599595 GCA_030063025.1 Avena longiglumis | reverse complement strand
TGAGACTTGCTCCAGCTTGACATGCAACTTGTATTGCATAAGTGGCTTTGGGTGCTGTTTCTCCTAGCATAGTTAGATCCAATTTACAACGGGTGATCAACAATGCTAGTATCAATGTTTTAGTTCTTGTTACGTAAGTTAGAGCGACACTTATTGAAAGCCCCAAACCACGTAAAACATGCAAAGAAAGTAGGCGTCTAACTTTGTTTTGCGGGGTGTGCGATGATGTGATATGGCCATGATTGTGATTATATCGATGTATGCAATGTTCCTTATTGTAAGTTGGCAACGGCGAAACCATATTGATAGGGCAAAGGTGTCGATCTTTCGATGAGATAAGCGATAATCGATTTGGTGGAGTTAGGGCTTGACGATCCGACTACTGCGTGCGAAACCTGGCGTAATGCAATCGCTAGGCCAATCTCACGGAGGTTACCGATCCTGCGTGAACACGATCGGCTGACCAGCGAGGTCTTAATTCCTACGAAATCGAGAACAAGTAAGAACCAATATTGCAATCAAGATATTGCGGATTAAGAGGAAAACTTTATTGAAAGAGGTGGGATCTGAATAGGTCTGAGTACAAGAGGCCTGCTGACGCTCGAGCCTTGGCGAAGTTGCGACTATGGCTAACAATGTCTAAACAAAATCCGAGTCTAAAGGTTCGGCTATGGGGGCGTATTTAAGGCGAAAAGGTGGGGTTTGACCAGCCAAGGAAGTGGTGGCGAATCCAACCCTAAAAGTCCTTTTCCCCTCAAATCTGGACTCTAAAAGTGGCTAACTAAAAACCTGCGAAAATTACATGGGCTGGCCCAAAATAAAGGTGTCATGACACCATATTATGCTATGGGCAATTAAGTAAAGTATTGATCTTGAATATTTCGTCCAAGCCTTCTTTCTCCATTACGGTGGCCTCAAAGTTACGAAATCTTCATCCGTGGCCTTCTCTTGGATCATCACATGCTTCTTTGCCATCTCCATGCATGGCCATGCTCCAATGCTTGTCCCTCTCATCCATGCTTGGTCCATCATTCCTAAGAGTAAGAAATGTATCGACTTAGGCAGCATCATATTCTCATGTATGTGAGAATAGTTCCAAAAGCGAAAGTACACGATAGTTAAGTTGTTTGTACGAGATCTTGTGATGGGTCCTTGTATGTGTGTTCTTTGTAGGTACAAGCGGTTGTATCAATAGTAGGGATGTCCACATCATGCTCCCCTTCTTGAATTGAAGTCGTCCTCGGCGCAATCTCATCTTCCTCACCAAAGTAAGGCTTTAAATCTGCAATGTTAAATGTGGGACTAACGTACCAAAGTCTGCGGGCAACTCAAGTTTATATGCATTATCATTGATTCTTTCTAACACCTTAAAGGGACCCGGTACGTGGCATTAACTTAGACTTGCGTAAATCAGGAAAAGCGATCTTTACGCAAATGTAACCAAACAAGATCGCCAACATCAAACACAACATGCTTTCTCCCTTTATCCCGACAAGTTTATACTTAGCATTCATGTGTTCAATGTTATCTTTAGTAGTCTTATGCAAGTTTAATATCATTTCAGCGTTGTGTAGCATCAAATTATGTTGCAAGAAGAAGGTAA
Source organism: Avena longiglumis (assembly GCA_030063025.1). Lineage (NCBI taxonomy): Eukaryota > Viridiplantae > Streptophyta > Magnoliopsida > Poales > Poaceae > Avena > Avena longiglumis. The sequence continues at coordinate 338,597,992 of CP125976.1, read as the reverse complement.
AGCAATAAATCAATAGGTGCACGAGGAACAAAACCATACACAATCTCAAATGGGCACATCTTTGTGGTAGAATGCAATGAGCGATTATAAGCAAATTCTATATGAGGTAAACACTCTTCCCACAATTTTAAGTTCTTCTTTAAAACAGCCGTAACATAGTAGACAAAGTTCTATTTACTACTTGGTTTGACCATCGGTTTGGGGATGACATGTAGTACTAAAGAGCAATTTAGTCCCCAACAGCCCATAAACATCTCCAAAAGTGGCTAAGAAATTTAGTATCACGATCGAGACAATAGTATTTGGCACACCATGCAAGCGAACAATTTCACGAAAGAACAAATCAAATATATGCGGCATCATCCGTTTATGACAAGGAATAAAGTGTGCCATCTTAGAGAACCGATCCACAACAACAAAATACTATCCCTCATACGTATTCGTGGCAATCCCAAAACAAAGTCCATAGAAATATCCTCCCAAGGAACACTAGGAGCAGGAAGAGGCATATATAAACCATGTGGATTAAAAGGCGAGACTTAGCTTTTTGACAAGTAGTGCGGCGTGCCACAAATCTCTCAACATCTCGGCATCGTGGCCAAAAGAAGTGTCGGCAAGAACATCCTCGTCTTCTTGACACCAAAGTGTCCCATCAATCCTCCTCCATCGCCTCCTGTAATAACAAAAAGGCGACGAGCTATGGAATGCATAGTTTGTTAGCACGGAACACAAATCCATCATTGAAGGCGAACTTGTTCCAAGTTCTACCATCTCTACAATTACGCAACACATCTTTAAATTCAGCATCATGCACATATTGTTCTTTAATAGTTTCCAATCCAAATATTTTGAAGTCAAGTTGAGATAACAAAGCATAACTTGGTGACAAAGCATCGATAATATTATCTTTACCCTTTTTGTGTTTGATAACATAAGGAAAAGACTCAATAAATTCAACCCACTTTGCATGACGACGATTCAACTTAGCTTGACTACGAATATGCTTCAAGGATTCATGATCAGAATGAATAACAAATTCCTTAGGCCATAGATAATGTTGCCAAGTTTCTAATGTCCGAACCAGCATATAATTCTTTATCATAAGTAGAATAGTTCGGACTAGCCCCACTCAATTTCTCACTAAAATATGCAAGGTTTTCCCTCTTGTAATAACACCCTCCCAAACCAATTCCACTAGCATCACATTCAAGCTCAAAAGTCTTAGTAAAATCGGGAAGTTGTAGTAAGGAGCATGTGTTAGCTTATCTTTCAATATGTGAAGGCTGTTGTTGTGCATCGCCCCAAACAAAGGCACATCCTTCTTGGTAAGCTCATTCAGGTAGCGACAATTGATCAAAGTCTTTGACAAAGCGCCTATAAAAACCAGCGAGGCCAAGAAAACTCCTCACTTGTGTGACCGTCTTGAGGCTGCCAATTCTCAATAGCTTCAATCTTGCTGGATCCACTTCAATACTGTGATGTAACAACATAGCCAAGCGCAACTCGATTGGTGCAAAGGTGCACTTCTCAAGGTTAACAAACAAGCGTGCATCACGTAAAGCATTGAAAACACGTAAATGGTCCAAATGTTCCTCTAAGATTTGCTATAAATCAGAATATCATCAAAGTAGACTACCACAAAGCGTCCAATGAAAGCACGTAAAACTTCGTTCATTAATCTCATGAAAGTGCTAGGTGCATTAGTTAAACCAAGCGGCATTACTAACCACTCATATAAAGAACTTAGTTTTAAATGCTGTTTTCCATTCATCTCCTAATTTCATACGAATCTGGTGGTAACCACTCATAAATCAACTTTAGAAAACATGGTAGAGCCACTCAATTCATCAAGCATGTCATCTAAGCGTGGAATAGGATGGCGATATCGAATAGTAATATTATTGATAGCTCTGATCGGTACACATGCGAAGAACCATCTTTCTTAGGCACCAAAATAATAGGAGCGACACAAGGGCTAAGGGACTCACGAATATGATCTCTGTCGAGTAGTTCCCGAATTTGGCGTTGTATCTCCTTTGTCTCCTCTGGATTGGTTCTATATGGTAGCGGTTGGGTAACGTGGCACCAGGAATTAGATCAATTTGATGCTCAATTCCTCTAATAGGAGGTAGTCTGGTGGCAACTCGGTGAAATACGTCCTCATATTCACCGCAAAGGTTAGCAATGGGTGGCAAAGGAGGCATATCCTCAAATGAAAACAAAACCTCTTTGAACAATTGCATAACATTGAGTATTGTTTACATCTAGTTGACAATATCAATTTTATTTGCAAGCATACATGGACTCTTCAAGCAATTTCGTAGCATGTGTAGAATCGATTTAGTGTTCTTTGGTGGTAGAAAATGCTGACAACAATCGATTCTCACTTTTATTTTCTCCTCGGTTTTAGCTCTACTAGCTCTAGCAAGATCATCTTTTAAAATCTGTTAAAGTCATAGGTTTTAGACCAATTTTCTTTCCATCATGCATAAGAGAATAGTGATTAGTTTTGCCATTATGAGCAGATTCTCTATCAAATTGCCAAGGTCTACCAAGTAACAAAGAACAAGCTTGCATAGGTACAACATCACAATCAACAAAATCGAATATGTACCAATAGTAAAATGCAGCGTACGTTCTTGTTACCTTGATCTTCGAGAACTCTCAAACCATTGGATGTAGTATGAATGTAGGCGTTGTCTTGTTGGGCGCAAGCTTCTCTACCATGTCAACACTTGCCGATTATTACAACTCCCTCCATCAATGATGATCCGTATAGCTCTTTCCTTGACAACACCACGTGTTTGGAGCAGGTTGTGGCGTTGATCTTGCTCAGATTTGCTCAATTGCACACTCAACACGTTGTGTAATTAAACTCTTGTATTGATCGGACTTGACTCCCATTACCTCTGGCTCGTCATCATCATCGAATTGTCTCCATCTCGGCGAAATAAGGGCTAGTGTATCTTCATCGAAGTCACTCATGAATCGTATTCACCATCTTCTACCATCATCACCGTTGTGTTGTGCCTGTCTCTCAATATGACCAAAACCCGACACTTGCGGCATTGTATATCCTTAGTCTTACCGTGGAAGCCATAGAAGATGCACTCTGGCGGGAGCATTGGATGATGGTGGAGGAAGCTGGAAATCTTGTGGTGGCCTTGGATGTGGTAGTAGGCGGAGGCGAATCACGAGGAGGCGATTGTCGGGATGTCCAAGTGGATGTGCGACTGCGAATTATTAGTCCTCCTCCATGGTGTTTGGCGATCACGCACTTCACGTTCGACTTTGCAAGCAAGATGAAACAAGCAGTGATAAATTATATTCCTTATAATCTAATATGTCTTTGAATGTCCTTGTTTAATCCACCAAAAGCGTGCAAGCATTTGTTCATTAGATTCTACAAGACCACACCTAACCATCCCGTTTGCAATTCGATAATACTCTTCTCTGAATTTTTCCCTTGCTCTAAGCGTGTCGATTCTTTAGTAAATCACGTTGATAAGTGGGAGGTACAAAGCGAACACGCATAGCAGTTTTAAAAGCGGTCAAGTACTAGGAATAGTAGTAGGATTTAAGCGACAATACTCGGACCACCAAAGGAAGCAAATTTAGTAAATTCACATGTAGCGGCACTAACGCATATTCTCGGGATATTTGAAGCATGCAAAGCGTTGTTCTACTTCCATCTCCCATGTAAGATATGCATCGAGTTATATTTACCCTCAAAAGATGGAATATTTAATTTAAGCTTTGCAACATGATCATCATCATTACGTCTTCGTGGCGGCGTTGCGGTAGTAATGTCGGGGAGACGACCGGGTACACTGTGGAGGTTGTTCAACCTCCTCGTCAAGCAGATAAATGCGTCGTCGTGGTCGTAGTAAATGTCGTCATCCCCAATGTCGCGGCAATGGCGAAGTCGAGGAACGTCGATCGCGGCGAGGAGCCGCGAAGTGCGGCGATAGCCGTCTGATCGAGCCGTGATCGAATGCGTCGTGCTAATGTGTGGGTGCGGGTGCGGGCAATCGTTCGAAGATCCTTGAACCGAGCGTCAAGCTTGGCGTTGAAGGATTTCTCGAGTCCATCGATCTTGTCCACGGCGTTGGTGAGCTTGGTGTCAAACTCCCTAGGCGCGTGTCCACGTCTTCGTTGACGACCGGGAGCGCGGAGAAGTGGGCATGTAGTTCGTTAAATCATGGTGGCGGGGTTCATGATATCTGTCATGGTTAGTCCTTAAAAGCAGTATATACTACGAATATGGTGGAAGTCACGCGTAATCCGTCAAGCAATATCTGAAGCTCTTACAAGTTCTTACCAAGCGGCGGGGAAAAGCGATGTGCAACCACGAGGATCGGTGGGTCCAGAGATTGAACCAAGCGATTACCGCAGTCGAAACACCGCGTGGAGAGTATCTGGAGCTACGGAAGGCTTAGCAAAGGGGTGCAATTATCAAAAGCAATGCAAAGTTGAAAGAATGCTCAACGGCAGTGCTGTCGATCCTAGGCTGGGCGTACTAGAGACGCGAGCCTAGATCACCAGCGATGTCACGGAGCGACACAACAAGCAGCGTATGATGATATAGCACCACAGCGATCAGAGATGCAAAATCACTATGATGGCGAGTGTCTAGGCGATCTCTGGGGTCTAAAAGAGGTTAGCCCCAAAATTTTTTTTTGAAATTTTTTATTTTGCTCGAGCCTTGAGCGTAAAAAATATCGCTATAACTTGGAGATGGAGAAAAGTGATCCCGGGGAATTGAAAAATAGTATAGCCGGAAAATTTTTTTGGGCGGTTCAGACTTTTTTTTTTTTTTTTTTGCTCTCCTTACGGACTTCGAGGACTCTTAGCTCGAACGGACTTGGTGAACACGGAAATAACAAGAAGGAAAGTCAAAAGAAATAACGAGAAGCAGTAACTCTCGGACTCGTACCACAGCAAAAACTGATCGGATACGTATGCGGTAGGAAGGCGGTGGCGGAGTATTAGGGTTTTATGGTGGCGGGGTATATGGCGGGATATGGTGGCGGGGTATATGGCGGTGATCGGCCAGTGTGGCGGTGACTAGTATGATCGAACTCGAAACTCTAAGGGACGAGACACTAAGACCGACAACTCGGCCGACGATGTAGACACAAATTCAACAATGCAAAAACTGAGAAGATAATGCGAGGCGTAGATTGGTTATGGGATGGATCTAAACTCTAGCTGTGTTTTTGGCTTTTTCGTGGGTTATAGGTAAAAAAACAGATCTAATCTACGAAAACAGTAAAATCTCACCGAGCAACACGAAATCGATACCACTTGATAGGGCAAGGTGTCCGATCTTTCGATGAGATGGCGATAATCGATTTGGTGGAGTTCGGCTTGACGATCCGACTACGCGTCGACACGGCGCCAATGCAATCGCTAGGCCAATCTCCTGGAGGTTACCGATCCTGCGTGAACACGATCGGCGACCACGAGGGTCTTAATTCCTACGAAATCGAGAACAAGTAAGAACCAATATTGCAATCAAGATATTGCGGATTAAGAGGAAAACTTTATTGAAAGAGGTGGGATCTGAATAGGTGCAGTACAAGAGGCCTCTGACGCTCGAGCCTTGGCGAAGTTGCGACTATGGCTAACAATGTCTAAACAAAATCCGAGTCTAAAGGTTCGGCTATGGGGCGTATTTAAGGCGAAAAGGTGGGGTTTCGCCAGCCAAGGAAGTGGTGGCGAATCCAACCCTAAAGTCCTTTTCCTCAAATACGGACTCTAAAAGTGGCTAACTAAAACTGAAAATTACATGGGCCTGGCCCAAAATAAAGGTGTCATGACACCATATTATGCTATGGACGAATTAAGTAAAGTATTGATCTTGAATATTTCGTCCAAGCCTTCTTTCTCCATTACGGTGGCCTCAAAGTTACGAAATCTTCATCCGTGGCCTTCTCTTGGATCATCACATGCTTGCTGCCATCTCCATGCATGGCCATGCTCCAATGCTTGTCCCTCTCATCCATGCTTGGTCCATCATTCCTAAGAGTAAGAAATGTATCTGACTTAGGCAGCATCATATTCTCATGTATGTAAGGAATAGTTCCAAGAAACGAAAGTACCTGATAGTTAAGTTGTTTGGCACGAGATCTTGTGATGGGTCCTTGTATGTGTGTTGCTGTAGGTACAACGGTTGTATCAATAGTAGGGATGTCCACATCACATATGGTTGTCTTTAATTTATGTTAAGACCCGCGTGTCTATTCAAAGTAGTTGTAATAGTTGAAGCCGGTGGACGACAACCATGGAGAAGCGTCATTGACCTTGATGCAATGCCGGTGATGATGGAGATCATGGTCGTGCTTCAAGATGGAGATCGAAAGCACAAAGAAGAAAGGCCATATCATATCACATATTATTGAATTGCATGTGATGTTAATCCTTTATGCATCTTGTATTGCTTAGTAGACGACGGTAGCATTATAAGATGATCCCTCATGCACATGAATTTCAAATCATAAAGTGTTCACCCTTAGTTAGCACCGTTGCTAAAGCTTGTTGTTTCGAAGCACCACGTGATGATCGGGTGTGTTAGATTCTGCAAGTGTATACAACGTGACCAAGCCAGATTTGCTCATGCGGAAACTAAGGTTTGATCTTGACGAGCCTAGCATGTCTGAGACATGGTCTCGAACACGGATCACCGAAAGGTAAAGCATGAATCATATAGTAGATATGATGAACATGACGATTGTTAGCCATTGAAGCTGTATCAACTCTCGTGATGATCGGTGTTGATGTAGTGGATTTGGTTAGATGTGATCACTAAAACAATGTGAGGATGTTGTTTTGAGTGGGAGTTCACCTAGTTTAATTTCTTAATTAATTTGAACTCAATTTGTCATAAACTTAGTCTAAACTATTGCAAATATGTTGTAGATCAATGGCAGCCTACCATCAATTTTAATGCGTTCCTAGAGAAAGAAAAGTTGAAAAACAATGGAAGCAACCCGGGATTGGTTCCGCAATTTGAGGATTGTCCTCACGGATGGTAATTTGACCTATGTCTTTGGATGCACCATTGGGTGACCCACTGCGGTGATGCTCCTGATGAAGTAAAGAATGTTTACCTCGCTCGGAAGAATCGGTACTCGTAGTTCGATGTGCTATCTTGTATGGTTTGGAATCGTGACTTGAGAAAAGGTTTGAAGAGTCGGACCCATATGATATTGTCGAGGATCTCAAATTGATTTTGAGACTCATGCGGCAATTGAAAGCTATGAGGCTTCAAAAGTTCTTTAACTACAAGATGGAAGAAGGCGGCTCAGTCGGTGAGCATGTGCTTAAGATATGCAGGCACGCAAACAAACTTGAAAGCTTGGGTATAGTGATTCCTAATGCTTTGGGGATTTACCGTGTCCTCCAATCACTACCACCAAGTTACAAGAACTTTGTGATGAACTACAACATGCGAGAACATGAACAAGGCGTTGCGAACTCTTTGCCATGTTGAAATCTGCGAAGTGGAGATAAAGAAAGAGCACCAAGTGTTGTTGGTCAATAAGACCACCAAATTCAAGAAAGGCAAGTCTAAGCGAAGGGACACTTCAAGAAGGGTGGTAAGAAAGTTACCACTGGCCGAAGAAGACCAAAGGCGGACCCAAGCACGATCTTGAGTGCTTTCTTGCAAGGGAGGTCACTCGAGCGGAATTGCCCAAAGTACTTGGCGGATCAAGAGCGGCAACATCAAGAAGAAAGGTATATCGATATACATGTTATTGATGTGTATCTCACTAGTACTCATAGTAGTGCACGGGTATTTGATCTTGGTTAGGTTGCTCATATTTGTAAATCGAAGCGGTGTTGCGAGAATAAGCGGAAGCTAGCGAAGAGCGAGGTGACGCGATGCGTGGGAAGCGGATCAAAGGTTGATGTGATCGCGGTCGGCACGCTACCCTTCATCTACCATCGGGATTAGTTTTATACTTAAATAATTGTTATTTAGTGCTGTGTTGAGCATGAACATTATATCGGGATCTTGTTTATTGCGAGACGGTTACTTGTTTAAGTCAGAGAATAATGGTTGTTCGATTTATATGAGTAATATGTTTTATGCACATGCACCTTTGATAGATGGTCTATTCTTATTGAATCTCGATAGTGGAAATTGTAGGGGTTCGTAGCATGGAAAACAAAAAATTTCTATCGCATACAAACAAACAAGCCAAGATCTATCTACTAGATTGTAACAGCGAGTCGATGGAATAACTTACCCTCGAAGATTCCAAGCGGTTAACGAGGCGATTCTCGTGGGTGATGTAGTTACACTTAGATCTCAAGATCGCGTGAGCGATCCTTCGGCGTTGCGTTCGGCGCGCTCCTTGATCGGTCACCGTTCGGTACTCGGCGAAGACCTTCCTCCCTTGTTCCAGGTGACGGAGGTTGTAGCACTCTCCTCGCGATTAAACGGACTGTGGCGTGTCTGGGAAGTAGAGGAGATCTCGAGGCCGCCTTAAGCCGGGCAGTATGGTGGAGTATGAGAGAGCTATTAGTGGTCTAGGGATTTAGACACACCAATTAAAGCTCTAATCCAAAGGCTAGGGCAATTAGAAGCTCTAAAGCAAAAGCGGCTCTAAGCCGAGTCTAGGGCTAGGATTTAGATTAGAGGATAGGAACTTGTGTGTCTAGAGGAGGCCACCCCTCCTTTTATAGGTGGGAGGGGCGGCCAAGGGAGGTCCCTCCCAAGTCAGCCTTGGTGGCAAGCTTGGAAGGAGGACTCCTCCCCAAGTCAGTTTCAACCTCCTCTTGCTTGTTTCCCTCGGTTTCTGTTTTAGTTTGACTTTCAAGCGGCCATTTGACTTTCAGTTTAGGATTCAATTTAATCCTTTATTTGGAACAGCGAGAACACTTAGTACATGATGCAATCATTCCAATATGCAATGACACATTCATGTACCCCTTCCCCGGTCTTTGGACATTAGGAACCTTCTAGAACATTCTGATGAAAACAGGAATCATTTCCGAACTCAAAGCAGGACTTTCCTTATATGAATCTTATTCTCCGAACCATTCCGGATCACCTCGTGATATCCGGATCCCATCGAGACTCGAACAACATTGGTCTCTTTCTCATAATACCATATCTACTCAAACAACGTCGAATCCTTAAGTGTGTCTCCCTACGGTTCGTGAATTATGCGGACATGATCGAGACACTTCTCCATCAATAACCAATAGAGGAATCTGGAAATTCATATGGCTCCCACATATTTCTCTGATTACTTTGCGATCGAATGAACCACTTACATCGATACCAATTTCCCTTTGTCTCACGATAGTTTACTTATCCAGGAGTTATGATCGTCGGTATCTCTGCATACCTAGTTCAAGCTCGTTCTTGATAAGTACTCTTTTCTTGTTTGTTCCGTGATATGTGATCCCTTGTGAGCCAGTCACATGCTTGCAAGCTAATTGGATGACATTTCACGAGAGGGCCAGTATATCTATCCGTCATATGGATGGACAAATCCCTCTTGATCCATGTGTTTCAACCAATACTTTACGAACACTCAATGCCACCTTTATAGCCACCACATTCGGTGTGGTGTTTGATGACATCAAAGCATCCATCAGGAAAGGTGATATACATGATCTCATGGTCGAAGGAATTAGGTTACTATGTATCAGAAAGCATATAGCAATTGAACTATTTAAATGACTTGATCTTTATGCTACGCTTATCTATAGGATTATGTCCACCATATCATTCTCCTAACGATATGATCTTGTTGTTAATAACATCTCAATGTTCATGATCAGGAAACCATGATCATATATTAACCAACAAGCTAGTTTAACAAGAGGCTTTACTAGGGACTCTTATTTTAGTTTACAAATCACACAAGTATTAATGTTTCCGGTTAATACAATTATAGCATGGTATGTAAACATTTATCATAAGTATGAAGATATGATAATAACCTACTTTATTATTGCCTCTTGGGCATATCTCCAACAGTCTCCCACTTGCACTAGAGTCAATAATCTAGTTTCAAACCTTTGTGTATTCAACACCTATGGCTTTCCGGTGTTGTATGTACACGATTGCTAGTGGTCAACTGATCTCCGGATCTGACACTTCCAGGTCCGTGTGTAATTGCATGTCTTTGCGTCTCTACGCATCACTCATTCTCTAATGAGATGGCTTCGTATAAATTTTGTCTTTCGGTGTGACCTTTAGCTCTTTGGGGTTAAATCATGTTGATAATATTGTATACAATATATCTTCATAGTATTATCCATGAACTACACCTAGTTTGATAACAAACTACTTGACACAAATGCCCTCTTTTCTTGCTAAAATAGCAGTCATATACTTAGCCTTTTGTTGTAGTATCTGTCATAATGTCTTAACTTTGGAACTCATCCAAATCCATTATGGAACCCACTTTCCATTATATTGTGCCACCCTTAGTTTAGATTGAGATAAACTTAATTTGTACTTTGTGACAAAGCTAGTATCAATGTAGTACTTTTACAATGAACTAACCATCTATTTGTCACTTCTACAAATAATATACTCTTAGTTCTTCCAAAGATCATAAGAATATCCTTACTATTGTCCAATGATCATCTTACGAATCATTACGGTATATGCTCACAACATTTAGAGCATAGGACATATCTGGATTTGTACATATCACAGCATGATTGATATAAATACTCTTTGTGATTTCATACATCAAGTATCAATCTATACTTGAATCTATGTTTCACTTTACCAAATGTCAATACACTTGAATATATCATCAACATTTGAACTCTTTCAATCCCTTTTGTGCGACAAGAACCTTTCTTGTAGTTTCTATATTGAACTCGTTCAATATCTAGGTCTATGTACTACACAACCATATTAGCGTCAATTGATGCCAAATATTTGGGTTTTTGCCTAAGTATTTCATCGGGATGAAATTCTTAATATGTGTTAATAAAAGATACATTATTTCCAATCAACAATATGTCTTCCACATAATGTATTAGAAACATGTCTTAGTGCTCCCACTTAATTTCTTGCAAACACAAGCATCTTCATCGTCTCTAATGAACTCTTAAACTCCTTTAACAGTTTCATCACAGTGAAGATTCCAACTCCGCGATGCTCACTTTAACCATTGAAGTTTGCATATGCTTTTAGCATCCTCTGAATTTACAAAACCCTCTGGACCATGTTATGCACATGTCCGAGGTAACAATTCTATTAGAAGAACTTGTTTTGTTTATTCAACTATCATATAACCAAATTATATGTAGTGGTTGCTACATTAATCGTCTAGACTAAATATCACTATGAAAGATCAAATCTTGTCATAGTCAACCTTTGAACATTTTGTGAACTCTTTCCCAACATGTCGACTATTTCATAGATGTAAAACATCCATGTCTATTTCTTTATAGATCCAGACACAACTGTAAGGTTTTACACCTTTCTCGAGGGTCCTTCAAGTTAAAAACTTGATTTCTCGTGTATGGAACTATCAGTTTTATGGCTTCAAGCCATTTGATAGTCGAGCTCATCATCGCTTCTTTGCGTAGTCGGATCATTATTGTCAATTAATGATTTAACTCTCAAATCTTGGTATTTGATTGTTCATCGACCTACTTGTTTCAATAGGAACTTAGATCTCGTGACCACAACCTTTGAGGCACGTGAGCCATGAGCATTATTCTTGCCCTCGAACACTTTTTCGATCTTTGCAACTCTGCACATATAGCTAAGGTTCTTTTAACCTTATCAAAGTTCTATTGTCCTCCCACTTAATTTTTTACGAAAAATTCCTTCTCAAAGAAACTTGACGTTCTAAGCGACAAACACTTTTGTCTCTGGTGTTTATGGAGGAATACTATGATTATACAAAGCGAGTTCATCCGACTTTGGCTGCACACATCTTTCTTATGCATAGCATACCAATGTTTAAGAAAGGACTACTTGGGTTTTATCCCAAACCATAACTTTATATGGTGTCATTTCAACGGATTATGATGAAGCTCTTTTCAGTGGAAAAACGGTAGTCTCAAAGCTTTTAATCTTTAAAATATAATGGCAGTTTATGAATTATACCTTTGATCTTACCATGTCAAACAAGGTTTAATTACATATCTTGAGCCCATACTCTTATGGTGTTTGAAATGCAAATCCGGAGCGATTCCATAAATCTTAGGTATTATGCTAAACTTGTAATTCAAATATCTTCCTTTATGATCTTTATCATAAACTGTTTATATTCTTATTACAATGATTTTGCACTTCATCTTGAAAGTCTTTGAACTTTTCAAATATTTCACACTTCATCCTTATTAAGTAAATATTCATATATTCACTCAAGTTTTCGGAGAAAGCATATGAAGTTGAAATCCATCGCTCTTGACTACACATAATGGACTTTGTACAACAATATGCACAAGTTCAATAAGCTAGTCTTTCGTTCCTTTTGGCCTATGAGCGAAGTTTTAATTATCTCTAGGAAAGTTTCTGGCGTCATTTGATCAAAATCAAAAGACTCTAAAATTCCATCCACATGGAGTTTCTTCATGTTTTCTTTCAATATAATTTAAGCGGCGATGCCACTTCCTAAGTGATCTTTCAATCAATTTGTCTTTCGACATCTTTAGCACTAGTTTTATGGATGTGATTTATCCAGAGATTTGTGAATCATCCATCTTTTATAGATTACGCAATTATTTGAACAACCCTTTTGTTCTCATAATACCTGATAAAACAAATCTTCGAAGGCAAGCTTTGATGTTTAACGAGCAACACAATAACCCTTTATTTGTTCTCGATGAACATCATCACATATTCTTTTGCTAGTTACTTAGGCCATTGTAGCTCATGAATTTTGTTGTTTTATGACGATTCATACCAACAAATTCGATATCAAATACTTAGGAACCGTATTGTTTAATAAGCAAAGAATATAGCCATAACACGTATATCATCTATATACTTAAGCTGAACAATTCTAGTCTTTTCTTTTCTGCCACATACTTATGAGATTCTCTTTCAGTATTTCCTGTTCAGTTTGAAAGAATCTATCAACATCAATAGTGGAGTCATACATATGACACATAATCCAAAGCGTGTATAATTAAATACCAATGTCTTTGGACTTGCACTTTGAAGTAGATCACCTATCATCAAATGTTTGGTGTTCTTTCAAATTCCTTTCTTTAGTAATCTCTTGGTGTAGTAAATATTTTACATACATCAAATATTCACCCTTGTCATGGATTTATCCATGATCAAGCTACTTTAACTTATAACGGTGAATCGTGAGTATAATGTTGCTCTCCAAAAACTTTTGGAGGTTTAGGACAACTAGTGTCTCCAACCTTTTGCAAATTCTCATCAAATATGAGAACATGACTTTTGCCATATTATACTCTATCATGTTGTAACCAATACTTTGTTTCAGATATCACAATATCTTCTACACATTATGGTTTCTGAAACAACTCTTTCAGATCCTAGATAACCTTGATATTAAGAGAATCCTTTAAATATCAAGAATCATGGCGACAAACATGATACTTATATACTAACACTTGGAATTGTTACTCTTGATTTAATACTAATTATTAAACTTCATGGAGTGCTTGGAACTTCTTGAAAGTTTGCAATAGGACTTTAAACTTTAGATTAACACTTCAAAACAATACGATACTAGTTCGTAAAGTAACTAACGAAATTCTATAGTTCTATCATCTCAATTATAACTAAGCGCAAGGTGGTAAACGGATGCCAATGACTACAACAACTATGCAAATTCACTTTGATTTAGTTTATGATAAATTGAGTTCTAATTAATAATTAAATTAATCAAGGTGAACTCCCACTCAAAACAATATACCTCACATTGTTTTAGTGATCACACGAACCAAATCCACCACATCAAAACCGATCATCACGAGAGTTGATGCAACTTCAACGGCGAACATCAACATGTTCATCATATCTACTATATGACTCATGCTTTACCTTTCGGTGATCCGTGTTCGAGACCATGCATACATGCTAGGCTCGTCAAGATCAACCTTAGCTTCGCATAAGAAAATAAAACGCTTCGTTGTATACACTTTCAGAATCTAACACACCCGATCATCACGTGGTGCTTGAAACAACAAGCTTTTAGCAGTGCTAACTAAGGGTGAACACTTAAGAACTTGAAATTGTGTGCTTGAGGATCATCTTATAATGCTACCGTCGTCTACTAATACAAGAAGCATAAAGGATTAACATCACATGCAATTCATAATATGTGATATGATATGGCCTTTCTTCTTTGTGCTTCCGATCTCCATCTTCAAGCACGAACATGATGTTCATCATTACAGGCATTGCATCAAGGTCAATGACGCTGCTCCATGATTGTCTTCCACCGGCTTCAACTATTACAACTACTTTGAATAGACCGCGGGTCTTAGCAGAAATTAAAGACAACCATATGGCTCCTTGGGTTGCCGACTTACAATAAGGAACATTGCATACATCATATATAATCACAATCATGGCCATATCACATCACGCACACCTACAAAACAAAGTTAGGCGCCTCTACTTTCTTTGCATATTTTACTTGGTTTGGGGCTTTCAATAAGTGTCGTCTAACTACGAACAAGAACCACAACATTGATACTAGTATTGTTAATCACCGTTGTAAATTGGATCTTAACTATGCGAGGAGAAAGCAGGCACCCATAAAGTCACTTATGCAATACAAGTTGCATGTCAAGCGTGGAGCAAGTCTCATGAGCGATGTCATGTAAGGTTAGCAGGCGCTTCATCCCAACATCTTGCAAGATGCAAAGTACACAAGAAGCAATCGACAATAAAAGCATCAATGCCCACAATGACCATTGTGTTCTACTCGTCTGCAGATCTACATATAGACACGGCTCGATACCCTTTGAGGGGTTAGTAGCATGGAAAACAAAAATTTTCTATCGCATACAAACAAACAAGCCAAGATCTATCTACTAGATTATAGCGAGTCGATGGAATAACTTACCTCGAAGATTCCAAAGCGGTTAACGAGGCGATTCTCGTGGGTGATGTAGTCGTACACTTCCGATCTCAAGATCGCGTGAAGCGATCCTTAAGTATTGCGTTCGGCGCTCCTTGATCGGTCACTGCGTTCGGTGATCGGCGAAGACCTTCCTCTCCCTTGTTCCAGTGACGTGGAGGTTGTAGCACTCTCCTCGCGATTCGGCGGCCTGGCAATGCAGGAAGTAGAGGAGATCTCATGAGAGCTTCGCCTTAAGCCGGAGCGAGTATGGTGGAGTATGAGAGAGATATTAGTGGTCTAGGGATTTAGACACACCAATTAGAAAGCTCTAATCCAAAGACTAGGGCAATTAGAAGCTCTAAACCAAAGCGGCTCTAAAATGGAGTCTAGGGCTAGGATTTAGATTAGAGGATAGGAACTTGTGTGTCTAGAGGAGGAGGCCCTGCCCCTCCTTTTATAGGTGGGAGGGGCGGCCAAGGGGAGGGAGTCCCTCCCAAGTCGGCCTTATGGTGGCCTTGACTTGGAGGAGGACTCCTCCCCAAGTCGGTTCAACCTCCTCTTGCTTGTTTCCCTCGGTTTCTGTTTTAGCGTTTGACTTTCAAAGCGGCCATTTGAATTTTCAGTTTAGGATTCAATTTAATCCTTTATTTGGAACAGAGAACACTTAGTACATGATGCAATCATTCCAATATGCAATGACACATTCATGTACCCTTCCCTCAGTCTTGGGACATTAGGAACCTTCTAGAACATTCTGATGAAAACAGGAATCATTTCCGAACTCCAGCAGGACTTTCCTTATATGAATCTTATTCTCAGGACCATTAGGATCACCTCGTGATATCCGGATCCCATCGGAGACTCGAACAACATTGGTCTCTTTCTCATAATACCATAACTACTCAAACAACGTCGAATCCTTAAGTGTGTCTCCCTACGGTTCGTGAATTATGCGGACATGATCGAGACACTTCTCCGATCAATAACCAATAGAGAATCACGAAATTCATATGGCTCCCACATATTTCTCGATTACTTTGCGATCGAATGAACCACTTACATACGATACCAATTTCCCTTTGTCTCACGATAGTTTACTTATCAGGGGTTATGATCGTCGGTATCTACGCATACCTAGTTCAACCTCGTTCTTGATAAGTACTCTTTTCTCGTTCCGTGATATGTGATCCCTTGTGAGCCGGTCACATGCTTGCAAGCTAATTGGATGACATTTCACGAGAGGGCCAGTATATCTATCAGTCATATGGATGGACAAATCCACTCTTGATCCATGTGTTTCAACCAATACTTTGAACATTCAATGCCACCTTTATAGCCACCCATTACGGTGTGGTGTTTGATGACATCAAAGCATCCATCGAAAAGGTGATATGCATGATCTCATGGTCGAAGGAATTAGGTTACTATGTATCAGAAAGCATATAGCAATTGAACTATTTTAATGACTTGATCTTTATGCTACGCTTATCTATAGGAGTATGTCCACCATATCATTCTCCTAACGATATGATCTTGTTGTTAATAACATCTCAATGTTCATGATCAGGAAACCATGATCATATATTAACCAACAAGCTAGTTTAACAAGAGGCTTTACTAGGGACTCTTATTTTAGTTTACAAATCACACAAGTATTAATGTTTCCGGTTAATACAATTATAGCATGGTATGTAAACATTTATCATAAGTATGAAGATATGATAATAACCTACTTTATTATTGCCTCTTGGGCATATCTCCAACAGAAATACACATATCAACAACATTGAGGCTAAAAGTTTGAAATCAAGCGATAATTCGACCTATATGTGGCACTATCGTCTTGGTCACATTGGAGTGAAGCGTATGAAGAAACTCCATTCCGATGGACTTCTTGAATCACTTGATTTTGAATTACTTGAAAGATGCGAAGCATGTCTGATGGGAAAAATGACTAAGACTCCATTTTCTGGTATGATGGAGCGAGCTACGGACCTATTGGAAATCATACATACCGATGTGTGTGGACCAATGAGTGTAGCATCGCGCGGTGGTTATCGTTATGTTCTTACCTTCACGGATGACTTGAGTAGATATGGGTATATCTATTTCATGAAACATAAATCCGAAACTTTCGAGAAGTTTAAGGAGTTTCAAAGTGAGGTAGAGAATCAACGTAACAAGAAGATTAAATTTCTACGTTCTGATCGTGGAGGTGAATATCTAAGTTACGAGTTTGGCGAGCATTTGAAGAAATGCGGAATACTTTCCTGATTGACACCGTCGGGAACACCACCAGTAATGGTGTGTCCGAACATCGTGTCGAACTCTCTTAGATATGGTTAGTTCTATGATGTCACTTCTGATTCTGCTATCATTTTGGGGTTATGCATTAGAAACAGCCGCATTCACTTTAAATAGGGCACCGTCTAAATCCGTTGAAACGACCGTATGAATTATGGTTTGGGAAGAAACCTAGATTGTTCCTTAAAGTTTGGGGATCTGAAGCCTATGTAAAGAAGTTACTGTAGGACAAGCTTGAACCCAAAGCGGAAAATCGTCTTCATAGGATGCAGAAGGAAACTATTGGGTATACCTTCTATCATAGATCGAAGGCAAAATCTTTGTTGCCAGAATGGATCCTTTCTAGAGAAGAATTTCTCTCGAAAGAAGTATTTGGAAGGAAAGTAGAACTCGGCGAGGTTGTGAACCTTCTCTCGAAATTGCGAGTAGCGCAACAGGAAGAATTTCATGTGGTGCGCACCAATTAGAGAGGAAGCTAATGATGATGATCATGAAACTTGGTTGAAGTTGCTCTGAGCCTCGGAGGTCAGCGAGAACTCGTACCACTCAGTTGGTATGATCCGTTATGAGTGTCATGTTGGTGGACAACACCGATGACCACGAGACATATGAGGAGCGATGATGAGCCAGATTCAATAAATGGCAAGAAGCCATGAAATCCGAGATTGGATCCATGTCGAAAACCAAGTGTGGACTTTGGTGGACTTCTGGGATAATAGAAGGCATCGAGAACAAATGGATTTTCAAGAAGAAAGCAGATCTTGTGGTAATATTCATCTATAAAGCTCGACTTATGCATAAAGGGTTTCGACAAATTCAAGGAGTTGACTACGATGAGACTTTCTCACGGTAGCGAAGCTAAAAGTCTGTGAGGATTATGTTAGCGGCGCATATTATGATTATGAGATATGGCGGATGGATGTCAAAACAGCATTCCTCAATGGAGATATTGATGAAGAGTTTATATGATGCAACCCAAAGGTTTGTCGATCCTAAAGATGCTAACAAGGTATGCAAACTTCAGCGGTCCATCTATGGATTGAAGCAAGCATCCGAAGTTGGAATCAACGTTTTGATAAGGTGATCAAAAGTTTTGGTTTATACAAACTTATGGAGAAGCTTGTATTTACAAGAAAGTGAGTGGGAGCTGTGGCATTCTTAATACTATATGTGGATGACATATTGCTGATTGGGAATGATGTAGACCTTCTTAATAGTGTCAAGGAATATTTGAATAATAGTTTTTCAATGAAGGATCTTGGCGAAGCGACTTACATATTAGGCATAAAGATTTATAGAGATAGATCGAAGCGCCAAATATCATTGTCTGATACATATTTGGACAAAGTTCTAAAGAGGTTTGGAATGGAAGAAAGCAAGAAATGGTTCTTGCCCATGTTGCTATCGACCTTGAGTAAAACTCAGTCCGACATCGGCCGAAGATAGAGAAAGGATGAGTAAGACTCCTATGCCTCGACCATAGGATCTCTAATGTATGCCATGCTATGTACTAGACCCGACATTGCATATCTTTGTTAGTTTAACTAGCGGATATCAAAGTGATCCGAGTGGATCATTGGACGTGATCAAAAACATCCTTAAGTACTTGAGAAGAACTAAGGATATGGTTCTTTCTTATGGAGGTGATGAGCATTTCGTTGTTAATGGTTACACCGATGCTAGTTGGAACACCGATCCGGATGATTCTAAATCACAATCTGGATCGTATTTATTTTGAATGGTGCGGCGATTAATTGGAGGAGTGCAAAGCAAAGCGTTGTGGCGAGATCTTCAATGAATCGGAATACATGGCTTCGGAGGCTTCTGAAGCGATATGGATGAAAGAGTTCATTACAGGTGGGTGTGGTTCCTAGTCTGTTGGACCCAATGTCTATCTCTTGTGATAACATGGGCGCCATAGACAATGCGCAAGAACCAAGGTCACACAAAAGTGAAGCACATCAAGCTGCGTTTTCACGCTATTCGAGAACATATCCGGGATGGGGATATAAAGATTTGCAAAGTACACAGATCTGAATGTGGCGGATCCGTTGACTAAACCTCTCCGAGGGCAAAACATGACCAACAAACTGCCATGGGTGTTGGTATATTACCGTGTAAACTAGATTAGATGACTCTAGTGCAAGTGGGAGACTGTTGGAGATATGCCCTAGAGGCAATAATAAATGTAGTTATTATTATATCTTTGTGTTTATGATAAATGTTTACATTCATGCTATAATAGTATTAACAAGGAAACATTGATACTTGTGTGATTTGTAAACTTAATTTGAAGTCCCTAGTATAGCCTCTATACTTCACTAGCTTGTTGGTTGATTAATGATTGTGGTTTCCCTATCATGAACATTGAGATGTTATGTTAGGGGGTAACCCGGGGGTTGGCCCGATCTTTCACGAATTCCACGAGCAACGAGGGGGAAAGAGGTGGAAGGCGGTGAAAACCACGAACACACACACACCAAAACACGATACACACCTACTCCTCACGCCGGTGGCAACCGGTCCAACATAATCCCTAGGATCGGTGTTGGGCGAAGCTCGCTCTCCATTCCAACAACGGGGGATGAGGTGCTTGGTGAGACCTTGGCGACTTGGGGCGGCAAGGGAACCCAAGGCCTTGTACAACAGGGCACTAGGCAAGCTCCAAGAGGGGTGGATAATCCGGTGCTCCTTGGTAGGAGCATGAGACCAATAGATATAAGTCCTCAAAGGGTTTCCTTAATATCTATTATTATCCAAGTCTAAGGACTTACAATGGAGGGTGGGGGCTATATATAGAGCCACAAAAGCAATGATTTGAATGAAAAGATAAATGATAGGTTGGGTTACAAGGCACAGGGCGAACTTAGGCGATCGGTCGAGCGGGACCGGTAGTACCGGTCCGGCAGCCGATAGTACCGGTGGTAACCGGTAATCTGCTCGGGCGATAGTACCGCAGGGCCTGGAGCTTCCGTCGGGCGTCTGAGGCGGCGGTAGGAGGCGGTAATCACGGCCACGGTGATGCAGTTCTGGGACCGATAATACCGCTTGCTGGGCGTGGAGTAGTGCTTCTGTGGCGGTAGGAGGCGGTGGGACGCTTGGGCGGTAGTACAGTCGTACCAACCCGGTAGTACCGCTTCGTCTGGCCGGCGGTGGCTTCTTCGTGCTGATGATGCACTGAGTTTTGCGTGTGAAGTAGCAAGCCATCCAAAGGTGTGTCGAAGTCACACAAGGAGCGAGTTCACCTTAGTTTGAAGGAGTTTGGCTCGGGCGCGAGTCATAGGTCCACTTGGGTAGCTCGTGGGAGTAGATGTAGTAGCGGTCGGAGGACGGGCTGCATCAGCTCCCCCCCCCCTTGGGAAAGAGGCGTCCTCGACTCTTCAATCTGCTTACTCTATGCCATGGTAGGGTGAGAGGTCCTTGACATTGAATGTCGAGCTCACAAGATACTTCGATGTTGGTATATCGATCACATAGGCGTTGTTGTTGATCCTCTTTAGCACCTTGAATGGTCCATCGCCTCGTGGTTTTAGCTTGGAGTCGCGTTCCTTGGGGAAGCGGTCTTTACTCAAGTGTATCCATACAAGGTGGCCCTCATCAAAGATCATCTCTTTCTTGGTCTTGTTTAGCCTTGATGCTTGGCGAAGGACTTGTTGCTCGATAGTAGCTCGTGTGTCTTCATGGAGTTTCATCATTGCTTGGGCACGCTTGACAACGTCCATATTGTACGTTCATGAAGTGGAAGTGGAAGGATATCGGTAGCGGTGAGAGGCTCGAAGCCATAAACGATCATGAGCGGGCTCCTCATGGTGGTGGAGTGCTTGGCGCGGTTGTAAGCGAACTTCGGCGTGTGGAATGCATTCCTCCGGTCTTTAAGGTTCTTCTTTATCAACACCGGAGAAGTGTGCCAAGACTTGATTGGCGACCTCGGTTTGTCCATCGGTTTGGGGTGCGAGGCGGACGAAGCGGAGCTTGATGCGAGCTTAGCCATGAGGTCTTCGAGTAGCTCATGAATTTTACGTCATGGTCGGAGGCGATTGTTCTTAACGCCGTGTGGCGAATTACTTCCTGAAAAACAAATTTGCTACTGTGAAGCATCATCGGTCTTATGGCACGGAATGAAATGTGCCATTTTTTTAAAGCGATCCACGACTACAAATATGGAATCATGACCATGTTTCAATCTAGGCAAGCCTAACACAAAGTCCATGCTAATGTCCGACCAAGGTGCATCAGGAATAGGTAATGGCATATAAAGACCAAAGGGGTTGGACTTGGACTTAGCTTGGATACATGTAGTGCATCGTTGAACGTGGCGCTCCACGTCGCGCTTCATCTTTGGCCAAAAGTAGAGTGGAGAGCATGTCGTATGTTTTGTCACGGCCAAAGTGACCCATAAGGCCTCCACCATGGGACTCTTGAAGAAGCAAAAGTTGGAGAGACGATTTCGGAATGCAAAGCTTGTTTTGTTTGAAAAGGAAACCCTTATGCAAATAGAAATCATCAATCCCTTTGTCTATTGAACATTGTGCAAATATTGGTCCAAAGAAAGAGTCGGACTCGTACAAATATTTGATGTCATCAAGACCCAAGACATTGACTTCGAGTCGTGTAAGAAGGCTTGTGTTTTTTGAGACAAGCGTCCGTACCACATTTTCTTTGCCCTTCTTGTATTTGACAATGTAAGGAAAAGACTCCATAAAGTCAACCCACTTTGCGTGCCTTTTACTCAAGTTGGCTTGGCCCTTAAGGTACTTCAACGACTCATGGTGAATGGATGATAAATTCTTTGGGCCAAAGATAGTGTTGCCACACTTGAAGAACACGAACCAAGGCAAAAGTTCTTTGTCATAAATGGGATAATTGAGCGTGCCATCATGTTTCTCACTATGGTAAGCAATAGGGCGCCCATTTTGCATAAGGGCATACCAATGCCAATACCACTAGCGTCGCATTCAATCTCAAAGGTTTTGTGAAATCGGCAATGCAAGAAGTGGTGCTTGGTGAGCCTCTTTTGAGCTCATCAAGCGGCTTTTGTTGTGCTTTTCCCCAAGCAGGCGTGACATTTTCTTGGTCGATTCGTTGAGGGGCAAGCAATTGTAGAAAAATCTTTCACAAAGCGGCGGTAAAAGCCGTGACCCATGAAAACTACGAAGTTCACTAACATTTGTTGGGATGGGCCAATCTCGTATGTCCTTGACTTTTGAGAAATCAACTTCAATGCCATTAGAAGACACAACAAAACCAAGGAAAATCAGCTTGTCTCTTGCAAAAGTGCACTTGGGGAGGTTAGCATAAAGCTTTTCATGACGAAGGATTTGTAAGACCTCCTTAACATGAGTAACATGCTCCTCTAGTGACTTGCTATAGACAAGAATGTCATCAAAGTAAACAACTACACTCTTTCCAATGAGAGATCGCAAAATATGGTTCATGAGGCGCATGAAGGTAGATGGGGCATTCGATAAGCCAAAAGGCATAACCAACCATTCATAGAGACCAAGCTTGGTCTTGAAGGTTTTCCACTCATCACCTTGACCATGCGAATTTGATGGTAGCCACTACGAAGATCAATTTTGAAAATATAGTGGCTCCACATAACTCATCAAGCATGTCATCAAGGCAGCGGTATAGGATGTCGATAGCATACGGTGATAGCATTGATTGAATGGCGATCCATGCAATATAACGTATCATCCGTTTTGGGACTAGGATCACGGAACCGCGCTTGGGCTAGTGCTTACTTGGATCAAACCTTTGGAGGCAGTTGGTTGATTTGGCGCTCGATTTCCTTCGTCTCTTAGGGTTTGTGCGATCTGGCGTGGTTTGGTAGTGGTGCGCCGGGTATGAGGTCGATCGGTGCTTTCGATTCCACGAAGAGGAGGAAGGCCATGAGGAAGCTCTTGGAAATACATCTTGGAATTCTGCAAAACAGCCATCAAGAAGGAGGAACATTTGTCAAGTCATTAGTTCCTTGCGCTAGTCCCTTGCATACGAGGGCGTGGTGCAAGATGGATGGTTGTTCGCACTTCTCTCATCTCACTTATGGTGGCAAGAAGAACACTCTTAGTTTTTCCACTCGAGTTTGGCTTGTAGCTCTCACTCACTATGGTGTGGTTCTCTGCTCACCACTCTTCTCACAAGGTGTTTTGCGTATTAGCATGGCTAAAGCCTTTGCATTGTCCATAATTATTTGGCTAGGAGTCATTGGTTGCAACACACAAGTTTTATCAAGCCATTTGAAGGTGTCGTGTTTGAGTGACCATTATGCAAAGCACGCTTGTCATATTGCCACGGTCTTAGAGCAACATGTGACAAACCGTCATTGGAACCACGTCACACTCCACCGTGTCCTTGTAGTGCCCAATGGAGAGCGTCAAGGGCGGTGTGCTTGATCTTGTGGATCCTTGGTCACTTAGCCATTGGATATGGTAGGGGTGTCTATGTGGATGAAGGGTGAGGTTGAGTTTCTCACACAATTCCGTGCTTGCGAGGTTGTGGCAACTCCCTCCATCGATGACAACTTTGATGGACTTCCCTTGATCTGGCACGAGTTTGGAAGATGTTCGAGCGTTGATCTTCATTTTCATTGGCTTGGGTAGTCAAGACCCTTGTGACCATAAGAGATGGACTTGCGTCATGCTCACACACAAGAAGTTCTTGGTCTTCTTCCAAATGTTGCCTTGCCATGGCTTCCTTGACCCTTGCATCAAACTCTTCTTCACTCAAGTATTCTTCATCGCCGTTGTCATGGATGAACAAAACTTTCTTGTTTCCACATGCATTCGACTTGTGCCCTTTGCCTCCACACTTGTAGCATTCACCATTGAATGGTGGATCATCCCTTGTGTGTTTGCCACATGGGGGCTATTTTCCTTGGGGAATAGTTGGCTTGAAGGAAGCTTGGTTGTGCTTGGGGAGCTTCCACTTGGTGTTGTTGGATTAGTGGTTGGCGCTTGCTTGTAGGTGAAGTACATCTTTGGCTTGTTGTACTTGATGTCCTCTTGCACTTGGCTCGGCCTTGGATCGATGTGCACAAGCTCAACCATGTTGTTGTACTTTTGGAACTCGGTGATGCGCTTGATGGGATGGTTCAAGCCATTGAGGAAGCGTGCCATTGTTTGTTCATCTCGCTCTTGATGTTGTACGGATCATGTTGAGCTCCATTTGTTTGAAGTACTCTTCCACGGTCTTTGTCCCTTGACTAAGCGTTTGAAGCTTGTTGAAAAGGTCAGCGTGTAGTCGAGAAGAAACAAAGCGGGATCTCATATGAGCCTTCATATCTTGCCAAGTTGCGATTGGAGGCTCTTCTTTTTTCCATGACGAGTTGGACTTATTCCACCAAAGGTTGTCATACTCATCAAACTCGAGGATGCCATGGCCATCATCTTCTCATTGCTATAGTTGTGCATGCGGAAGATCTTGTCGACCTTGAGTTCCCAAGAGATATTCTTGGGTTCATTGGAACGGTGAACTTTGGCATGGTGAATTTGAGCTTGCGAAAGTTTCTTCTCCATTCTGTTCGGTTGCGTCGGTTGCCATGCATTTGGCGGTCATCATCATCATCCGAGCTCTCATGTCTTGCTTGGTGATTGTTGCGTTGCTCTTGCGGTAGTTGAGGTGCCGCGTTTGGTGGTGGAATTTGTTGTTGACGAGCTTGGGAGCTTGCTCGTTTGTTGTCATGATTGAGGGCGAGGAGGAGGTTGATGGTCCTCACGGCGAGCTTGGGGAGCTTGCTCTTGTTCTTGTCGTGGGTGATGTCGAGGAGCATTGTCGTGCGCCCTGTGGCGAGGAGGACGTCGAGCCACGTGCGCCATGGGCTGCTCTTCTTCTTCTTCTTGGTGTAGAGGAGGCTCGTCATGACCATCATGTTGGCGGCGAGGGCGCTCATGTCGATGATGGCGCCTTGGGGATCTTGAGTGCTTCACGTCGGCGATGATCTTGTTCGTCCTCTTGAGCTTCACTTGTTGTTGAAGGGCATGTCGATGTCGATGGCCTTGGTGGTCCATGCGAGGTTGCTCTTGTTGAATCACAAGTGCCCTTGGTTGTGGCGGTTAAACCCGCCGGAGGTCTTCGGAGAGGTCACCATCGTAAGCAGCGTTGCGGCGTGGCGGAGATGGTACCGCTGCGAAGAGCTCATGGATTGAAGAACGGGTCCATCCGGTGCCTTGAAGCGTGGCGAGGTGCACTTGATTCACTTGAGGAGTGCGAGATGAGCTTGATTCAGCGGCGTGGCCTTGCGAGTCCATCAATGATGCGTTGAAGCTTCTCATCCGTTGGCGAGTGCGACCAAGAGCTTCATTTTGATGGCCGAGGTTGTGTTGCATGGCATGCATTTGGCCACGGACTTCGTCGAAGCGGTTGTCGATGTTCTTGAATTCCAAAGCGGGCCTCGCTAAATTGTTCATCTTGGCGCTCGAGAGCTTCTAGCGATAGTTGAATTCTCCTCGGACCTTCCAATGGTCCCATCTTGTCATGAATTGGTTATCATCCTCCGGAGGTGGTGGTGGTTGGGATGGCTCTCCATGCCTGTCCATGATGCAAAACCAACAATGGTTGTATATGGATAGGAAGGGGTGTGGAGAGTTAGCCTTTTACCTCACCTTGGAGATTATATCAAACCAATTGCCACACAAATGAGCAAAAAGCGTGCAAAGTGAAATGGCAAGAAACTCTCAAAGGCTTTTGGTGGAAGGTTAGGGTTGTGGAAAACCAAACGAAACGATCCAAGCAAAAGTTTATTGTCCTACGTGGTAAAGAACCAAAGATCAAAAGCAAAGGAAGCGATCTACAAAACACGAAAAACACACGTGGAGAAAATGAGGTTATACGACTATGAAAATGAGCACAAAGGTCCTAACGAAGACTACTCGGTTTCGTGCCAACACAAGGAGAGACCACAACTCGTTTGCCAAAAGAGGATAAGCAACTGATTTGTGCACTTGCCTCGGTGCGCTCTTTCTTCTCTCTTTCTTGGCTTACAATCTTGGTATTCTCTATGTATTGGGAGACTATGTAACTTTCTATTCTAACTTTTTCTTTTCCTTGTGTTTTTTTTTATTCTTTTTCTCCCTTGCTATGCTACTATGTTAGCTTTTGTATTTGGCCTCACACTCTCACTTTTCTAAAGGCAAGTGCACAATGCTTAGACAAACAAAAAATGAGTTGCTCTCATAGGATAGATACACACAAAGGAAGATGGGGCTGTCAAGGTGGTGCAAGTTATACCTTTGGTATTGTTGACGACTTGCAACCGTTGGTGGGGGAAGATGTTCGAGTGTCGCGGTGTCGTGGAGTGTGGGAAGACGTTGATGCGGAAGCTGTTGTGAAAATGGCGACAAACACGCGAAACACGAACAAGCGAGGTGGAAAAGGTCAGCGAACGAAATCGAGGCGCCAAAGGGCAGGGAGCATGGTCAGTGGCGAGCGGTAGTACCGCTAAGTAGCGGTAATGCCGGTGGATGATACCGCTTGTACTCTTAGTACCGGTCACTAGAGGTAATACGCTTACCTGAAGCGATGCAACAGCACGGGCTGGAGCAGGTGAACTTGCCAAAAACCTCAAATTCGTTGAAAAAGCCGAAAGGTGAGCTAGAAACAAGGGGCTATAGATCGACTCCCAAAGCAGCAGATCTATGGACCAAAACCACGAAAAACTCACCAAATCCGAGAGATCGATCCGAAGCAAATTGGGCTCTTTTGGTAGGATTTTTCGTTTTTAAAAGCGGATAAAAGAAAAAATTGGAGGAAATCGTGATCAACCGTGCTCTTGATACCAATATGTTGGGGGTAACCGGGGTTGGCCGATCTTTCCTAAATTCCACGAGCAGCGAGGGAAAGAGGTGGAAAGCGGTGAAAACCACGAACACACACACACCAAAACCGATACACACCTACTCCTCACGCTTGGGTGTATGGTCCAACATAATCCCTAGGATCGGTGTTGGTGACTCGCTCTCCACGCCAACACGGGAATGAGGTGCTTGGTGAGACCTTGGCGACTTGAGGCGATAAGCCGAGAACCCAAGGCCTTGTACAACAGGCAGCACTAGGCAAGATCCAAGAGGGTTGGATAATCCGGTGCTCCTTGGTAGGAACATGAAACCAATAGATATAAGTCCTCAAAGGGTTTCCTTAATATCTATTATTATCCAAGTCTAAGGACTTACAATGGAGGTGGGGGCTATATATAGACCAGCCACAAAGCAGGGTAGTTTGAATGAAAAGATAAATGATAGGTTGGGTTACAAGGCACGGGGCGAACTTAGGCGTCGAGGTCGAGGCGGGACGGTAGTACGTCCGCAAGCCGATAATCAGTGGTAACGGTAATCGCTTCGGGAATGATAGTACGCTTGAGGGCTGGAGCTTCCGTCGGGCGTCTGGCGGCGGTAGGAGGCGGTAGTAGGCCACCGGTAGTACCAGTTCTGGGACGAGTAATGCTGGCTTATACAGGCGTGGAGTAGTGCTTCTGTGGCGAGAGGTAGGACCGCTTGGAGGCGGTAATCTTGGTCGTATAACCGGTAATCTTGCTTACGTCTGGCGGACGGTGGCTTCGTGCACTGATGATGCCTGAGTTTGCGTGTGAAGTAGCAAGCCATCCAAGGGTGTGTCGAAGTCACACAAGGAGAGGAGCGAGTTCACCTTAGTTTGAAGGAGTTTGGCTCGGGCGCGAGTCATAGGTCCACTTGGGTAGCTCGTGGGAGTAGATGTAGTAGCGGTCGGAGGACGGGCTGCATCATGTTATCAACAACAAGATCATATCGTTAGGAGAATGATATGGTGGACGTACTCCTATAGATAAGCGTAGCATAAAGATCAAGTCATTTCAATAGTTCAATTGCTATATGCTTTCTGATACATAGTAACCTAATTCCTTCGACCATGAGATCATGCATATCACCTTCTTTGGGATGGATGCTTTGATGACATCAAACACCACCGTGGCGGGTGGCTATAAAGGTGGCATTGAGTGTTGGAAAGTATTGGTTGAAACACATGGATCAAGTGGGATTTGTCCATCCATATGACGGATAGATATACTCAGGCCTCTCGGTGGAGTGTCATCCAATTAGCTTGCAAGCATGTGGTGGCTCTGAGGATCACATATCACGGGAGCGAAAAGAGTACTTATCGATACGAGGTTGAACTAGGTATCTTGAGAGATCAAGCGATCATAACCTCGGATAAGTAAACTATCGTGAGACAAAGGAAATTGGTATCGTATGTAAGTGTTCATTCGATCAAAGTAATCGTAGAAATATTTGGGAGCCATATGAATTTCCGTTCCTCTATTGGTTATTGTTGAGAAGTGTCTCGATCATGTCGCATAATTCACGAACCGTAGGGAGACACATAAGGATTCGGCGTTGTTTGAGTAGTTATGGTATTATGAGAAAGAGCGAATGTTATTGGTCTCGGATGGGATCCGGGATATCACGAGGTGATCCGAATGGTCGGAGAATAAGATTCATATAAGGAAAGTCCCATTTGAGTTGGAAATGATTAGGTGTTTTCATCGGAATGTTCTAGAAGGTTCGGAATGTCCGGCACTCCGGGGAGGGTACATGAATGTGTCATTACATATTGGAATGATTGCATCATGTACTAAGTGTTCATTGTTCCAAATAAAGGATTAAATTGAATCCTAAAACTGAAAAGTCAAATGGCGGTTTGAAAGTCAAGCGGCTAAAAGCAGGGAAACAAGCAAGAGGAGGCTGAAACCGACTTGGGAGAGTCCTTCTCTCCAAGCGTGGCGCCACCAAGGCCGACTTGGGAGGGACTCCTCCCTTGGCCGCCCTCCCACCTATAAAAAGGAGGTAGGGCCTCCTCCTCTAGACACAAGTTCCTATCCTCTAATCTAAATCCTAGCCCTAGACTCGGTTTAGAGCCGCTTTGGTTTAGAGCTTCTAATTGCCCTAGCCTTGGATTAGAGCCTTCTAATTGGTGTGTCTAAACCCTAGACCACTAATAGCTCTCTCTCATACTACACCATACTCGCTCGGCTTAAGGCGAAGCCTGCGATCTCCCTCTACTTAGGTACCACGCCGTTGTCTTTGCCGAATCGAGAGAGTGCTACAACCTCCATTTTCTTTGGAACAAGGGAGAGGAAGGTCTTCGTCAGTACCAGCGTGTGACCCATTGCCAGGCTAGGAGCATGGCCTTGGGAAGAATCGTCTACGATCTTGAGATCGGAAAAATCGACTACATCACCCACGAGAATCCGCTCTCGTTAAACACTTTGGAATCTTCGAGGGTAAGTTATTCCATCGACTCGTTGCTACAATCTAGTAGATAGATCTTGGCTTGTTTGTTTGTATGCGATAGAAAATTTTGTTTTCCATGCTACGAAACCCTACACAAGCATTGGAGCATGGCCATGCATGGAGATGGCAGCAAGCATGTGATGATCGAAGAAGTCCACGGATGAAGATTTGAACTTTGAGGCCACCATAATGAAGAAAGAAGGCTGGACGAAATATTCAAGATCAATACTTCTGAATTCTTCCATAGCTTAATATGGTGTTGCGACACCTTTATTTTGGCCAGCCCATGTAATTTTCACTGATTTTCATTAGCCACTTTTAGAGTCCGTATTTGAGAAAAGACTTCTAGGGTTGGATTGCCACCACTTCCATGGCTGGCGAAACCCCACCTGCTCCATAAATACTCCCCATAACTGGTCCCCTAGACTCGGATTTTGTTTAGACATTAAGTTAGCCATAGTCATAACCCATGAGGCTCGGCGTCATGAGGCCTCTTGTACTTGCACCTATTCAGGATCCCACCTCTTCAATAAAGCTTTCCTCTTAATCCACAATATCTTGATTGCAATATTGGTTTTACTTGTTCTCGATTTGGTAGGAATTTAGACCCTCATTTGGTCGGTGATCGTGTTCCCGCAGGATCGGTAACCTCCAGGAGAGTGGCCTAGCGATTGCATTGGCGCTCGTGCTCGCACGTGTAGTCGGATCGTCAAGCCCGAACTCCACCAAATCGACTATCATCATCTCATCGAAAGATCGGACACCTTTGCCCTATCAAATATGCAACTCAATTTGCAAATATTAGTGAAGTATATAGTAGTAGCACACTTATGCAACACGTTGTGGGACAAACACAAGGTGTATGAAAAATCTGATTCAAATCTAGAAAGATTGGAACAATCCAACGTAGGTAAAGTTACTTTTGTTGGGTGGACTATATCAACTAGGTGAGAATTTACTTTCATAGTATCACAAATTGTAGTATATATCCCACCACAAAGATATCTTCACACATAGCATGTATGGCTAAACACAGCAAGTTTCAATTCAGCAATTCTATCACACGTAATGCATATGTGATCCACAAGAAAATTTTCATCCATGCTATATTCACCAATGAGATTAAAGATGAAATAAGGAGAATATGTGCTAGAATTCAGACATGGAATTTCAGAAATCCTATCCATAGCACAACTCATATTCATAGGTTCATTTAGCATGATGGAATACACAATATCAGTAGGTGGTATTCGAGCAAGTCTTTTCTCATGTGTAATCAGTACTACATGCTTAAAATTCAGATTTTGCAAAGCATCACTCGGTGCTGAAATTTTTGTTCTTGTAAAGTTACAAGAATCAACCGACAAAGGAATAGACTCCTTTGAATGCCTTATTGGTTGGTTGTATCCCCAAATCAGTGCCATTATCAATGTCATCCTCCTATATGTAGTAGGTATTGCAGCTTTCTCAAGTGATGACACCCGATCGTGTGATATAGGTTGTAAAATAAGTGGCTCCCTTTCTTCAAAAGAAACCTTCATATCACAAGGTACAACACTAGAAGTAGACATGATTATGTTAGTAGACACCTCACATGTCGCATTGGCGTCCACTCTCAAAATTTGGAATAGGCCATGTGTGGTTGTACAAAAACCTAGAGCATGAAATTGCTCGAAATCCTCCCAAAGGAATGTTTTACCTATGACACCATACACGGTCCTAGCGTCCTTCCACCAACGAGTTACCTTTGCATCGACCGTCGTGACGAGAATATATTCTATATGGCCATTAAACTTGCTATCGAAAGTACGACATCTCGCAAAACCACTGAGCATGTGAGATTCCCAAGACGTATATTATGTGGATGATGAAAAACTGTCCAATCTCCACTTGACTTTAGTGGCATCATATGCCATGCCGACCACAATACCTAAATAGTCATGGTAAACATCGTTTGATTTCTGCATCTCATCAACACTAGTAGAAGTCATGATTAGTGCATTAGTACAGAAAAGGAAATCTGGTGGTGGAACTCCCACAACTCACTCGAAACTGAAAGAAAACATGTATCTTACCATTTCAAAGTGAATTAGGATAGCTTACCAACTTATATGAGCAGAACGTGCACGGATGTGACGAAGCGAATACCGAGGGAATAACATAACAACTAGGGGTATATAGTGGAGCTTGGTATGGATACCTAATAACACCAATTCATAAATCCTAGTGCTGACCGTATGACAAAGACCCACGGAAACACACACAGTGGAGATAAATGGGGCAATTGCAACTCTAAAAAGGAGCTCAAAATTAAGGTATATCGGAGTAATGCTCGTGTTGCAATGCACAAGGAGAGCTAGCAATGACTCAATAAAACAGGCACCAGATTGCTAAACTAAGCAGCTCGAAGAGCACTAAGCATGCTAGTCTCCTAGGATAGTTCTAGACACCAAGAAAGGCTTACTAAGGCTCACAAAGATAGGAACGCTATGTGGAATCACTAAAAAAAAAATAAAAAATAATATATTTTTTTTCAGCTCGCTCAAGCCTCACGTACAGGGACAGACAAGTCTAAGATTCAGCGAGAGGTGCAGCGTCATATTTTTTCGCTATCATTGAACCTTCTCGTAGCACCACAGGGCGTGTCGATTCGAGCAAAAATGGCAGCAGAGATTTTTTCTGCGCTCACGCATATCTGTTGAGACTTTTTTTATGCTCGTATTACCTCGGACTGTCTCGGGTGCGGCGAGGCGACGAGATTTTTTAGCGTGAGCTTGGCCTCACGTGCAGATCGAACTTTCTTCCAAAAGTAGATCTAGCATCTTTAATTCAACCAAAATAAAAACGGATCTATTAGATCTAACTCAAGAACACGACGAACTGTCTAGAAACAGTCGAAAACTCCGATTAGTAGACAAACTTGGACGAAAACTAGGCAAAAACTAGACAAAAACTACGACTCAGATTTAGAAGAAAGGCTACACAAAAATACTACGATCAGCAACTAGAACTCATAAACAGTGTTATCTAGAATATGGCAATACACTATGAACCCTAATATTTTTGTGTGGCTTTTTCTGTATAGGACTAAAACAACTAATCTATGGGGATGAATTGCTCACCGAGTAAACCTGAGAATCTGATACCAAGATGATAACGGGTGGCCCGATCTTCTCGTTGAGCACGTCGTAGATGATGGTGGAGGTAATGGAGATAACTTGTGGGATGCTGTGAATCACCGGCTGTTTCCCATGCATACAGATCTCAACCCGGATGGTATTCGCAACTTCACACATTTGCATGCGTGGCTGACCACGAAGCGGTTTGCAATCTACCAATTCCCAATGGAGCGATGAAAACACGAAGACTTTCGAGCAAACTCGGATCGAATCAAAGTGGAGGTATGGTAGATATTCCTGATCGAATCAAAGAGGAACATATAATTTCAGATGAATGCTTGCAGCAGTTCAACGAAACAAGTATTGGTTTAATCTAAATGTGGTCTAACCCTAATTGTGGCGGCTGCCGGGGTATATATGAGGGATGGGGCGTCCTCCCCCCTAAAAGGGCCTAAAAACAGCCATAACTTGGCCCAAACTGACTCGGTTCGACTCAAACTGATACATACCGACCCATAGATGGGTTCGGTCTACTTAGCCTATGAGCCATATGTCGTGGTGCACCTCAAACGTGTCCTGGCGCGCCACATATCTCTCTTTATCATGCCTTCTCTCCTTATGCCTCCTAGTGCGTCTTCCATCTCTCGGTCGCCTTCCTCCCTCTCCTCCCACTAGCGCTAGTTCGATAGATGCCAAATATAGTCAAACAATAACACAATGATTTAGGTAGTATAAAGTTCTTATAAATCAAAGTATCATGTCTAACTAGGAATGAATTCACCTTGTGATATTTTTCAATGAGGCTCAATATTTCTTTCCAGTTCAAACAGTTGAAATCAGCATGATCCATGATTGTATCCTCATCAGCCAATATGGATTATAATGTAATAATAAAATGGGCCAATTCGGTGACATACTCTCTACTGGTTTATCAATACAAACATCACTACTATCTGTAACCAACATCATGAATTGAAATTTCCTAGGTTTTCATCTAAAAAATAAACCAGGACAGACATATGAAGTAGAAGATGCATGTTTAAAACTGATGCAGCCCGTCCTACAGACGCACCTCCATCTACAACACCTAGCCTCCCAGTGGACCAATGACTCGCGCCCGAGCCAAGCTCCTACAAGCCAAGGTTAACTCACTCCTTTCCTTGTGTGATTTCGATACGCCCCTGGATGGCTTGATACTTCATACGCATACACTGTGCATCATTAGTGCGAAGAAGGACCCATGGAGCAGGCCGAGGCGAGCGACCAATTTTGCCAGACTCGGTGGTACTACGGACCCTACGGCGGTACTACAGTTCAAGCGGCCCGGCCCAGCTCTAGGAGGAACCCCACAAGCCCAGGGCGCTGCGGTACTCGGTCAGGCCGGTACTACGGTGGGCGTACTACCGCCCTCTCCTACCGCTTCTGAGCGACTCAGCCAGGCTCGGGACCGCTAAGCGGTACTCACACTGGCGGTACTACAGTCAGTTGCCCGGCCGATACTACGGTCTTGGGAACCCGATCGCGTCGATTCGGCCCACATACTTCTCATATTTTCCCATTTCGTTCCTAAACTACCCCTGTTTATGTGGCTGGCCTATATATAGCCCCCACCCTCTATTGTAAACCCTAGACTTGGATAATAATAGTTGAGGACATCCCTTTGAGGATCTTTCATCTATTGGTCTCATGATCCTACCAAGGGCCACCCTATTATCCACAACCTCTTGGATCTTGCCTAGTGCGTTCAAGTTGTACAAGGCCTTGGGATCTCGGTTTCTCGTGCCCAAGTAGTCAAGATCTCACCAAGCACCTCGCCCCCGTTGTTGGTCGTGGAGAGAGAGAGCTTCGCCCAACACCGATCCTAGGGATTATGTTGGACTGGTTGCCACCGGCGTGAGTTATCGGCGTGTATCGTGTTTTGTGTGCGTGAGTTCGTCGGGTTCTTTGTGTGTGTGTGTCCGTGGATTTCATCCCCTTTCCCCCTTCCACCGCTTTCCCCTCGATTCCCGCGGAGATTCGTGAAAGATCGGGCCACCCCAAGGGTTCCCCCATAACATATTGGTATCAAGAGCAAGGTTGATCACGAATTTTCCCCCAATTTTTCTTCTATCCCCTTAAAATCGAAAATCCCACCAAAAAGAGCCCCAATTTGCCTTCGGATCGATCTTTGGATTTGGTGAGTTTTCGTGGTTTTGGTCCATAGATCTGTTGCTTTTGGAGTCGATCTATAGCCTTTTTATGTTCCTAGCCCAGCCTTTCGGTCAGATTACCACGTATTTTAGGATTTTGTTAAGTTGATCTCATTCAAGTTCACGCTTTGGCGTACTCACTGTCATCTGGCGGTACTACCGCAAGTCACCGTACTACCGGTCATAAGCGGTACTACCATAAGTCTCGTACTACCGGTTAAATGCAGTACTACCGCCCATAACTGACCGTTTTTCTTTTTCTATTTGACACCTCAACTTCGTTTGCTGACTGTCCTCTTAAGCTCGTTCGTGTTTCGCGTGTTTGTCGCCTTTCTAACAAAAGCTTCCGCAAAAAAGTCCACCTCGTGCTCAACGACACCGCGACACGCGAACATCATCCCCACCAACGGTTGCAAGTCATCAACAATACCAAAGGTATAACTTGCGCCACTTTGACAGCCCCATATCTTCCTTTGTGTGTATCTATCCTATGAGATCAACTCATTTTGTGTTTGTCTAAGCATTGTGCACTTGCCTTTGAAAAGTGAGAGTGTGAGGCCAAATACAAAAGTTAACATAGTAGTATAAAAAGGGAGAAAAAGGAATAAAAAATAGAAAGATACATAGTCTCCCAATACAAAGAGAATATCAAGCTTGTAAGCCAAAAAAGAGAGGAAAAAGCACACCAAGACAAGTGCACAAATCTGTTGCTTATCCTCTTTTGGCAAACGAGTTGTGGTCTCTCCTTGAGTTGGCACAACAACTGAGCGTAGTCTTCGTTAGGACCTTTTGTGCTCATTTTCATAGTCGTGCTAACCCCGTTATTCTCCACGTGTGCGTTCTTCCGTGTTTTTGTAGATCGTATCCTTTTTCTTTTGATCTTTGGTTCTTTACCACTTAGAATAATAACCTTTTGCTTGGATCGTTTCGTTTGTTTTCCACAATCCTAACCTTCCACCAAAAGCTTTTGAGAGTTGTAGCGTATTGGTGTGTGAGTTTCTTTGCGATTTCACTTTCCACGCCATTAGTTCTCAAGTGTGGCAATTGGTTTGATAAAATCTCCAAGGTGAGGTAAAAGGCTAATTCCCCGCATCCTCCTTCTCCATATACAACCCTTGTCGGCTTTGCATCATGGACAGGAATGGCGAGCCATCCCATCCACCACCACCTCCGGAGGACGACACACAATACATGACAAGATGGGATCATTGGAAGGTCCGAGGTGAATTCAACTACCGTTGTGAAGCTCTTGAGAGGCGCCAAGATGAACCATTTAGCGAAGCCCGCGTGGAATTCAAGAACATCGACAACTGCTTCGAAGAAGTCCGAGGACAAATGCATGCCATGCAACACAACCTCGGCCATCAAAATGAAGCTCTTGGTCACGCCCTCGCCTCAACGGATGAGAAGCTTCAACGCCTCATTTATGGGCTCGCAAGGCCACGATCGCGCGACTCAAGCTCATCACGACACTCCTCAAGTGAATCAAGCGCACCTCGCCGTCACGCTTCAAGGCACCGGGATGGACCCGTCCTTCAACCCATGAGCTCTTCTCAAGTGGTACCATCTCCGCGACACGCCGTGCGTCAAGCTATGATGGTGACCTCTCCACAAGACCTCCAAGATGTGAAGCGAACCGGCCTCAACAAAGGGCACTTGTGATTCAACAAGAACAACCTTACGCAGACCACCAAGCCCATAGTCAACGACGTGTTCTCTCAACAACAAGTTAAGCATCTGAAGTGGACGAACAAGATCACCGTCGGTGTGAAGTACTCGAAGATCCACCAAGGCGTCATCATCGACATGAACGTCCACGTCGACAACATGATCATCATGACGAGCCTCCTCCACATCAAGAAGAAGGAGAGCAGCCCATTGCGCATGCGGATCGACGTCCTCCTCGCCACATGGCGCAAGACAACGCTCATCAGCATCAACCACGACAAGAACAAGAGCAAGCTCCCCAAGCTCGTCGTGAGGACCATCAACCTCCTCCTCGTCCTCAACCACGCCAACAACACGAGCAAGCTCCCCAAGATCGCCGTCAAAACCAAGTTCCATCACCAAACGCGGCACCTCAATAACCACAAGGGCAACGCAACCATCACCAAGCAAGACATGAGATCTCGGATGATGATGAGGGCCACCAAAATCATGGTAACCGCCGCCACCGGAACTGCAATGGAGAAGAAACTTTCGGCAAGCTCAAATTCACTATGCCTAAGTTCATCGGTTCTAATGAACCCGAAGAATATCTTTCGTGGGAACTTAAGGTTGACAAGATCTTCTGCATGCACAACTATAGCAATGAGAAGATGATGGCCATGGCATCCCTCGAGTTTGATGAGTATGCCAACCTTTGGTGGGAACAAGTCCAACTCGCTCGTGAAGTAAAAGAAGAGCCTCCAATCTCAACTTGGCAAGATATGAAGGCCCATATGAGATCCCGCTTTGTTCCTTCGCACTACACGCGTGACCTCTTCAACAAACTTCAAACGCTTAGTCAAGGGACAAAGACCGTGGAAGAGTACTTCAAGCAAATGGAGCTCAACATGATCCGTGCCAACATTGAAGAGCGCGATGAACAAACAAGGGCACGCTTCCTCAATGGCTTGAACCATCCAATCAAGCGCATCACCGAGTTCCAAAATTACAACAACATGGTTGAGCTTGTGCACATAGCATCAAAGGCCGAGCGTCAAGTGCAAGAGGACATCAAGTACAACAAGCCAAAGACGTACTTCACATACAATCAAGCCCCAACTACTACTCCAAAAACACCAAGTGGAAGCGCATCAAGTACCACCAAGCTTCCCTTCAAGCCAACACTCCCTCAAGGAAAACATCCCCCAAGTGGCAAATACACAAGGGATGATCAACCATTCAATGGTGAGTGCTACAAGTGTGGAGGCAAAGGACACAAGTCGGCCGCATGTGGGAACAATAAAGTTTTGTTCATCCATGACAATGGCAACAAAGAATACTTGAGGGAAGATGAGTTTGATGCAAGGGTCAAGGAAGCACGGGCAAGGCAACATTTGGAAGAGATCCAAGAACTACTTGTGTGTGAGCATGACGCAAGTCCATCGCTTGTGGTCACAAGGGTCTTAACTACTCAAGTCAATGAGAATGAAGACCAACGATCAAACATCTTCCAAACTCGTGCCGGTATCAATGGGAAGTCCATCAAAGTTGTCATCGATGGAGGAAGTTGCCACAATCTTGCAAGCACGGAATTGTGTGAGAAACTCAACCTCACCCTCCATCCGCATAAGCACCCCTACCATATACAATGGCTAAGTGACCAAGGGGCCGTCAAGATCAAGCACACCGTCTCGGTAACGTTCTCAATTGGTCCATACAAAGACACGGTGGAATGTGACGTGGTCGCATTGACGGTTTTCCATATGTTGCTAGGAAGGCCGTGGCAATATGACAAGTGTGCTTTGCATAATGGTCACTCAAACACTTATACCTTCAAATGGCTTGAAAAAACTTGTGTTTTGCAACCAATGACTCCTAGCCAAATAATTGCGGACAATGCAAAGGCTTTAGCGAGGGCGCAATACACAAAACCATCTTGTGAGAAGAGTGGTGAGGGAGAGAACCACACTATAGCGAATGAGTGCCACA
Source organism: Avena longiglumis (assembly GCA_030063025.1). NCBI lineage: Eukaryota > Viridiplantae > Streptophyta > Magnoliopsida > Poales > Poaceae > Avena > Avena longiglumis. The sequence goes on along the minus strand of CP125976.1, from coordinate 338,559,437 downwards.
AGCCAAACTCGAGTGGAAAAACTAAGAGTGTTCTTCTTGCCACCAAAAGTGAGATGAGAGAAGTGCGGAACAACCCATCCATCTTGCACTATGTCCTTGTATGCAAGGGACTAGCGCAAGGAACTAATGACTTGACAAATGTTCCTCCTTCTTTGATGGCTACCTTGCAGGAATTCCAAGATGTATTTCCCGGAGAGCTTCCTCATGGACTACCTCCTCTTCATGGAATCGAGCACCGCATCGACCTCATACCCGACGCCCTACTCCCAAACCGCGCCGCGTATCGCACGAACCCGGAAGATACAAAGGAGATAGAACTATAAATCAACCAATTCGTCTCCAAAGGTTTGATCCAAGTAAGCAGTAGCCCAAGCGTGGTCCCCGTGATTCTAGTTCCGAAAACGGATGATACATTGCGGTTATGCATGGACTGTCGTCCAATCAATGCTATCACCGTGCGTTATCGACATCCTATACCGCGTCTTGATGACATACTTGATGAGTTATGTGGAGCCACTATATTTTCAAAAATTGATCTTCGTAGTGGTTACCATCAAATTCGCATGGCCGAAGGTGATGAGTGGAAAACCGCCTTCAAGACCAAGCTTGGTCTCTATGAATGGTTGGTTATGCCTTTTGGCTTATCAAATGCCCCATCTACCTTCATGCGCCTCATGAACCATATTTTAAGATCTCTCATTGGCAGGGGTGGATCCAGGATTTGACCATAAGGGGGGCCGAGACGACAACGACTATAATATAGGTTTGTAACAACACTATACTAAATCTTAAATATATATAGTTTTGTTATCCGAACATATTTTCTATAACTAAAGCTTTGTTTTATTTGCTTTGTGACTACAAATCCGTTAAATAACAAGTCTATGATCTCATGAATGGTAAAATTTACAGAAATTTTCCTTACAAATACGAATAACTATATAAGGTTGTAGAAGAATACTAAATAAATAAAGGGGCACATCAGTGGTGGGGAGAAGAAGAAATCCACAATAAAAGAGATAAATATTAAAACTATACCAAGTTATATTGTGTATACTATGGATATCAAATTGGAACATTATATGTTTTGCAATAAAAAGCAAACTACATTTTACTAGTTTGAGTGTAGGTCTATGCCCAGAGCTATCAAATAACTCAATAACACAACAATTCAATAATTATTTAATCACTAAATACTTTGTAAAAAAAGTGAATATAATCCGCAATTGATTTGACTAGGCAATTTCTATTAGATGGGGCAATCAAACCAGCAATTTTAGTAGCCAACATGCATATATCTGGGATCATATCTTAGGACGATCACTTCACATATTGGACATGCTCTGTTGATAAAGCAGGCCATAGTTGATAGTTTCTAGACGCATGAGAGTTGTTCTTTGTGTCTTCACTAATCAGTAATCATGGACACACCAACACTTGAATACAAAATCCCAATACCGACGACGGTACCACAGCGGTGGCAAAGGAAGGAAAAATAAGCCGATTAGATCGTCGAGGGAAACCAAGTAGAGAAGAAATTCAGATGTGTCCCATGGATCAGTTTCTCGATACGTGGTTTTGCTGATACTTCAATAGATATGTACTATCCATTGATGGATAATGTTTTGGGCTTGTCCCATAAAACTTGAGCAATCAACCTATTGCACATATTGGTCTAGGATAATGGACAGAGTATTACAATCAGTAATTGAGCATCAAATTTAGTGCTAGCCCCCATTGCATATCCTTAAGGGGGGCCGAACCATAGGGGGGCCTGGCCACCCCTCGCCCCTCCCTAGATCCGCCTCTGCTCATTGGGAAGAGTGTCGTTGTTTACTTTGATGACATCCTTGTCTATAGCAAGTCACTAGAGGAGCATGTTACTCATGTTAAGGAGGTCCTTCAAATCCTTCGTCATGAAAAGCTTTATGCTAATCTCCCAAAGTGCACTTTTGCAAAAGACAAACTCATTTTCCTTGGTTTTTTTGTGTCTTCTAATGGCATTGAAGTTGATGTCTCAAAAGTTAAGGACATACGAGATTGGCCCATACCTACCAATGTTAGTGAACTTCGTAGTTTTCATGGGTTGGCTGGCTTTTACCGTCGCTTTGTGAAAGACTTTTCTACCAATGCTTGCCCCCTCAACGAATTGACCAAGAAAATGTCACGTTCGTTTGGGGAAAAGCACAACAAAAGTTTTTTGATGAGCTCAAAAAGAGGCTCACCGAAGCACCACTTCTTGCATTACCGGATTTCACAAAAACCTTTGAGATTGAATGTGACGCTAGTGGAATTGGCATTGGAGGTGTCCTTATGCAAAATGGGCGCCCTATTGCATACCATAGTGAGAAACTTGATGGCGCACGCCTAAACTATCCCATTTATGACAAAGAGCTTTTTGCCTTGGTTCGTGTCCTTCAAGTGTGGCAACACTATCTTTGGCCCAAAGAATTTATCATCCATTCCGACCATGAGTCGTTGAAATATCTTAAGGGCCAAGCCAATTTCGATAAAACACGCCAAATGGGTTGAGTTCATGGAATCTTTTCCTTACATTGTCAAGTACAAGGGCAAAGAAAATGTTGTAGCGACGCTTTGTCTACATAAAAACACAAACCTTCTTAGGCGACTCAGTAAATGTCTTGGGTCTTGATGACATCAAATCTTTATGCGTCGTCAGACCCTTTCTTTGGACCAATTTTTGCAAAATGTTCAATAGACAAAGGGATTGATGATTTATATTTGCATAAGGGTTTTCTTTTCAAACAAAACAAGCTTTGCATTCCGAAGTCGTCTCTACAAATTTTGCTTCTTCAAGAGTCCCATGGTGGAGGCCTTATGGGTCATTTTGGCCGTGACAAGACATATGACATGCTATCCACTCACTACTTTTGGCCAAAGATGAAGCCTTGACGTGGGCGCCACGTCCAACGATGCACTACATGTATCCAAGCTAAGTCTAAGTCTAACCCCTTTGGTCTTTATATGCCATTACCTATTCCTCATGCACCTTGGTCAGACATTAGCATGGACTTTGTGTTAGGATTGCCTAGATCTAAACATGGACATGATTCTATATTTGTGGTAGTGGATCGTTTTTCCAAAATGGCACACTTCATTCCGTGCCATAAGACCGATGATGCTTCAGATGTAGCAAGTTTGTTTTTCAGGGAAATAATTCGGCTACACGGTGTACCAAGAACAATCGTCTCCGACCGCGACGTCAAATTCATGAGCTACTTTTGGAAAACACTCATGTCCAAGCTCGGCATCAAGCTCCTTTTCTCGTCCGCCTCGCATCCTCAAACCGATGGACAAACCGAGGTCGTCAATCGCAGCCTTGGCACACTCCTCCGTGTGTTGATAAAGAAGAACCTTAAAGACTAGGAGGAATGCATTCCGCACGCCGAGTTCGCCTACAACCGCGCCAAGCACTCCACCACCATTAGAAGCCCGTTCATGATCGTCTATGGTTTCGAGCCTCTCACCGCGCTCGATATCCTTCCACTTCTGCTGCATGACCGTACCAATATGGACGTTGACAAGCGTGCCCAAACAATGAAGAAACTACATGAAGACACAAGAGCTACGATCGAGCAACAATTCCTTCGCCAAACATCAAGGCTAAACAAGAACAAGAAAGATATGATCTTGGAAGAAGGCGACCTTGTGTGGATACACTTGAGTAAAGACCGCTTTCCCAAGGACCGCGACTCCAAACTCAAGCCAAGAGGTGATGGGCCGTTCAAAGTGCTAAAGAGGATCAACAACAACGCCTACATCATCGATATCCCAACATCCAAGTATCTTGTGAGCTCGACGTTCAATGTCAAGGACCTCTCACTACCATGGAGAAGATAAAGTTGAGTAGGTTGAAGAGTCAAGAACGACTCTTCCCCAAGGGGGGAGCTGATGCAGCCCGTCCTACGGAAGCACCTCCATCTACAACACCTAGCCCTCCTAGTGGACCAATGACTCGCGCCCGAGCCAAGCTCCTACAAGCCAAGGTTAACTCGCTCCTTTCCTTGTGTGATTTCGATACGCCCCTGTATGAATTTCTACTTCATACGCATACACTGTGCATCATCAGGTACGAAGAGAAGGACCCATGGAACGGAGAAACCGGAGCGGAAGCGACCAACCGCTGCCAGACTCCAGCGGTACTATCGGTTCAAGCGGCTTGGCCCTAGATCTGGACGGCCTTCAGAGGAACCCCACCAAGCCCAGGGACGCTGCGATACTACCGGTCAAGGCTGGTACTACGGTGGGTGGTACTACCGCCCTCTCCTACTTCGCTTCTGAGGCGACTCGGCGGAAGCTCAGGGCCTTGGTGATGTGGACATCCCTACTATTGATACAACCGTTGTACCTCTGACAACACACATACAAGGACCCATCACAAGATCTCGTGCCAAACAACTTAACTATCAGGTAATTTAGTTTATTGGAACTATTCATCACATATATGAGAATATGATGCTGCCTAAATCGGATATATTTCTTACTCTTAGGAATGATGGACCAAGCATGGATGAGAGGGACAAGCATTGGAGCATGGCCATGCATGGAGATGGCAACAAGCATGTGATGATCCAAGAGAAGGCCAGATGAAGATTTCGAACTTTGAGGCCACCATAATGAAGAAAGAAGGCTTGGACGAAATATTCAAGATCAATACTTTCTGAATTCGTCCATAGCTTAATATGGTGTTGCGACACCTTTATTTTGGGCCAGGCCCTTGTAATTTTCCAGGATTTTAATTAGCCACTTTTAGAGTCCGTATTTGAGGAAAAGGACTTTTAGGGTTGGATTCGCCACCACTTTCATGGCTGGCGAAACCCCACCCCTTAAATCGCCCCATAGCCGAACCTCTAGACTCGGATTTTGTTTAGACATTAAGTTAGCCATAGTCTTAACCGCCAAGGATCGGCGCGAGAGGCCTCTTGTTCTTCGCACCTATTCGGATCCCACCTCTTCAATAAAGCTTTCCTCTTAATCGCAATATCTTGATTGCAATATTGGTTCTTACTTGTTCTCGATTTCGGGAATTAAGACCCTGTTGGTCGGTGATCGTGTTCACGCAGGATCGGGTAACCTCCGGAGATTGGCCTAGCGATTGCATTGGCGCGTGCTTTCCGCGTGTAGTCGATCGTCAAGCCGAACTCCAACAAATCGATTATCTCCAGCTCATCGAAGATCGGACACCTTTGCCCTATCAAGTGGTATCGATTTCGGTTGCTCGGTGAGATTTTCTTGTTTTGTAGATTAGATCTGTTTTACCTATAAACCCATGAAAAGCCAAAACACGGTTAGAGTTTAGACCCATCCCATAACCAATCTCGCCTCGCATTATCTTTTCAGTTTTGCATTGTTGAATTTGTGTCTACATCGTCGCGTCGAGTTCTTTGGTCTTAGTGTCTCGTCCCTTAGAGTTTCGAGTTGATCATAGTAGTCACCTCGCCGATCATCGCCACCATATTCCGCCACCATATTCTGCCACCATAAACCCTAATACTCCGCCACCTACCGTGACACAGATCCGATCAGTTTCCTGCCGTGGTACGAGTCCGAGTAGAGTTATTGTTTCCTAGTTATTTATTTTTAATTTCCTTCTTTGTTGTTTCCGTGTTAAGCTAAAGTCCGTGTCGAGTTAAGAGTCCGGTCGTAAGTCCAGAAGGAGAGCAAAAAAAAAAAATTTGAGCATTAAGAGTCCGGTCGTAAGTCCAGAAGCTAAAGTCTGGAACCGCCACCGAAAATTTTTTCTGGCTATACTGTTTTTCGACCCCGGGGATCACTTTTCTCCATCGGCCGTTATAGAGATATTTTTTTGGCGTCTGCGCGCTTTCCGGAGCAAAATAAAAAATTTCGGAAAACATTTTTGGGGCTAACCTCTTTTTAGACCCCGTAGATCAGTTCTAGACACTCGCCATCATAGTGATTTTTCACCTCTCGGTTCGCTTTTCAGGGTACCATATCATCATACATTGCTTGTTGTGTCGCGTCGTGACATCGTTGGTGATCTAGGCTCGCGTCTCTAGTACGGTCTAGCTTAGGACCAGCACAGTACCGTCGTTGAGCATTCTTTCAACGTTTGCATTGCTGTTTTGATAATTGCTAACCCCCTTTGCTAAGCCTTCCTAGAGCTCCACAGATACTCTCCACGTGCGCTGTTTCGACTCCTGGTAATCGCTTGGTTCAATCTGGACCAGATCCTCGTGGTTGCACATCGCCTTTCTGCTGTTTGGTAAGAACTTGTAAGAGCTTCGTATATTGCTTGACGGATTACGTGACTTCCACCATATTTCCGTACTATATACCATGCTTTTTAAGGACTAACCATGACAGATACTTGGAACCCTTCCACAATGACGAACGAGGAACTACATGCCCACTTCTCCGCGCTCTGGTCGATCGCGAAGACGTGGAATCTGGCGCCTCGGGAGTTTGACACCAAGCTCACCAACGCCGTGGACAAGATCGATGGACTCGAGAAATCCTTCAACGCCAAGCAGCGTTCGGTTCAAGGAGCTTTTGAACCGATTACCGCGCACCGGCACCCACACATGGCGCCCGGTGCATTCCGATCCTGGCGGATCGCTGGTTCGCCGCACCCGGCTGACTCTTCTGCGGTGGCGCTCCTCGAGACTTCCATGCGGCAACTGCTGCGGCATTGGGGACATACGGGTACTACGACCCCGACGATGACGATCTATTTGACGAGGAGGTTGAACAACCTCCATAGGTACCTGCTGGCTGTCCCCGACATTACTACCGCAACGCTCGACCACCGGTACGTGATGATGATCATGTTGCAAAGCTTAAATTAAATATTCCATCTTTTGAGGGTAAATATAATCCTGATGCAGATCTTATATGGGAGATGGAAGTAGAACAACGTTTTGCATGCTTAAAATATCCTGAGAATATGCGTGTTAGTGCTGCTACATGTGAATTTACTAAATTTGCTTCCCTTTGGTGGTCTGAGTATTGTCGCTTAAATCCTAGTACTATTCCTAGTACTTGGAATGCTTTAAAAACTGCTATGCGTGTTCGTTTTGTACCTCCTACTTATCAACGTGATTTACTAAAGAATCTGACACGTTTCGAGCAAGGGAAAAATTCTGTAGAAGAGTATTATCAAGAATTGCAAACGGGGATGGTTCGGTGTGGTCTTGTTGAATCTAATGAACAAATGCTTGCACGTTTCTTTGGTGGATTAAACAAGGACATTCAGCACATCTTAGATTGTAAGGAATATAATTCTATCACTCGTTTGTTTCATCTTGCTTGCAAAGTGAGCGTGAAGTCTTGAGGATCGCCAAACACCATGGAGGAGGACTAATAATCTTGCAGTCGCACATCCACTTGGACATCCACAATCGGCCTCCTCGTGATTCGCCACCAGCTACTACCACATCCAAGGCCACCACAAGATTTCCAATGCTCCTCCACCATCATCCAATGCTCCGCTCATAGTGCATCTTCTATGGCTTCCAGGTAAGACAAAGGATATACAATGCCGCAAGTCTTTGGGGTTTTGGTCATATTGAGAGGCAGTGCACAACACAACGTGTAATGATGGTGCGAAGATGGTCGATCTGATTCAGCAAGTGACTTTGATGAAGATACACTAGCCCTTATTTACGCTCGAGATGGAGACAATTCGATCTTGATGAAGAGACAGAGGTAATGGGAGATGAAGGCTGATCAATAGAGCTTAATTACACAACGTGTGTTGAGTGTGCAATTGAGCAAATGAGCAAGATCAACGCCACAACCTGTTTCAAACACGTGGTGTTGTCAAGGAAAGAGCTATCTGATCATCATTGATGGAGGAGTTGTAATAATCGGCGGTGTTGACATGGTAGAAGCTTGCGCTTCCAACAAGACAACGCCACATTCATATTACATCCAATGGTTTGAGAGTTCTCGCAAGATCAAGGTAACAAGAGCAGTGCGCGTGCATTTTACTATTGGTACATATTGATTTTGTTGATTGTGATGTTGTACCTATGCAAGCTTGTTCTTTGTTACCTGAACCATAACAATTTGATAGAGAATCTGTTCATAATGGCAAAACTAATCACTATTCTCTTATGCATGATGGAAAGAAAATTGGTCTAAAACCTATGACTCCTGAACAGATTTTAAAAGATGATCTTGCTAGAGCTAGTAGAGCTAAAACTGAGGAGAAAAATAAAGTGAGAATCAGATTGTTGCTGCAGATTTTGTACCACCAAAGAACACTAAATCTGATTCTACACATGCTACTGAAATTCGTTTGAAGAGTCCATGTATGCTTGCAAATAAAATTGATATTGCTGAACTAGATGTAACCAATACTCAATGTTATGCAATTGTCTGCAAAGAGGTTTTGTTTTCCTTTGAGGATATGCCTCCTTCTTTGCCACCCGCTATTGATAACCTTTTGCAGGAATATGAGGACGTCTTTCCATTTGGTGCCACTGGACTACCTCCTATTAGAGGAATTGAGCACCAAATTGATCTAATTACTGGTGCCACGTTGCCCAACCGCGCCATATAGAACCAATCCGGAGGAGACAAAGGAGATACAACGCCAAATTCAGGAACTACTCGGAGAGATCATATTCGTGAGTCCCTTAGCCCTGTGATGTTCCTATTATTTTGGTACCTAAGAAAGATGGTTCTTGGCATGTGTCGATTGTAGAGCTATCAATAATATTACTATTCGATATCGTCATCCTATTCCACGTTTAGATGACATGCTTGATGAATTGAGTGGCTCTACCATGTTTTCTAAAGTTGATTTGCGTAGTGGTTACCACCAGTTCGTATGAAATTAGGAGATGAATGGAAAACAGCATTTAAAACTAAGTTCGGTTTATATGAGTGGTTAGTAATGCCGTTTGGTTTAACTAATGCACCTAGAACTTTCATGAGATTAATGAACGAAGTTTTACGTGCTTTCATTGGACGTTTTGTGGTAGTCTACTTTGATGATATTCTGATTTATAGCAAATCTTTAGAGGATCATTTGGACCATTTACGTGTTGTTTTTAATGCTTTACGTGATGCACGTTTGTTTGGTAACCTTGAGAAGTGCACCTTTTGCACCAATCGAGTTGCGTTTCTTGGTTATGTTGTTACATCACAGGGTATTGAAGTGGATCCAGCCAAGATTGAAGCTATTGAGAACTGGCATGACCCAAGACGGTCACACAAGTGAGGAGTTTTCTTGGCCTCGCTGGTTTTATAGGCGCTTTGTCAAAGACTTTGGATCAATTGCCTTGCATTGAATGAGCTTACCAAGAAGGATGTGCCCTTTGTTTGGGGCGATGCACAACAATAGGCCTTCGTCATATTGAAAGATAAGCTAACACATGCTCCCTTACCCCAACTTCCCGACTTTACTAAGACTTTTGAGCTTGAATGTGATGCTAGTGGAATTGGTTTGGGAGGGGTGTAATTACAAGAGGAAAACCATTGCATATTTTAGTGAGAAATTTAGTGGGGCTAGTCTGAACTATTCTACTTATGATAAAGAATTATATGCGTTGGTTCGGACATTAGAAACTTGGCAACATTATCTATGGCCTAAAGAGTTTGTTATTCATTCTGATCATGAATCTTTGAAGCATATTCGTAGTCAAGCTAAGTTGAATCGTCATCATGCAAAGTGGGTTGAATTTATTGAGTCTTTTCCTTATGTTATCAAACACAAAAAGGGTAAAGATAATATTATTGCTTTTGTCACGCCGTTATGCTTTGTTATCTCAACTTGACTTCAAAATATTTGGATTGGAAACTATTAAGGAACAATATGTGCATGATGCTGAATTTAAAGATGTGTTGCAGAATTGTAGAGATGGTAGAACTTGGAACAAGTTCGTCTTCAATGATGGATTTGTGTTCCGTGCTAACAAACTATGCATTCCAGATAGCTCTGTTCGTCTTTTGTTGTTACAGGAGGCGCATGGAGGAGGATTGATGGGACACTTTGGTGTCAAGAAGACGGAGGATGTTCTTGCTGCACACTTCTTTTGGCCACGTATGCGTCGAGATGTTGAGAGATTTGTTGCACGCTGCACTACTTGTCAAAAAGCTACGTCTTGCCTTAATCCACATGGTTTATATATGCCTCTTCCTGTTCCTAGTGCTCCTTGGGAGGATATTTCTATGGACTTTGTTTTGGGATTGCCACGAACACAGAAGGGGAGGGATAGTATTTTTGTTGTTGTGGATCGGTTTTCTAAGATGGCACACTTTATTCCTTGTCATAAAACGGATGATGCTGCGCATATTGCTGATTTGTTCTTTCGTGAAATTGTTCGTTTGCATGGTGTGCCAAATACTATTGTCTCTGATCGTGATACTAAATTTCTTAGCCACTTTTGGAGATGTTTATGGGCTAAGTTGGGGACTAAATTGCTCTTTAGTACTACATGTCATCGCCAAACTGATGGTCAAACTGAAGTCGTAAATAGAACTTTGTCTACTATGTTACGGGCTGTTTTAAAGAAGAACTTAAAATTGTGGGAAGAGTGTTTACCTCATATAGAATTTGCTTATAATCGTTCATTGCATTCTACCACAAAGATGTGCCCATTTGAGATTGTGTATGGTTTTGTTCCTCGTGCACCTATTGATTTATTGCCTTTACCTTCTTCAGTGCAACATAATTTGGATGCTACACAACGCGCTGAAATGATATTAAACTTGCATAAGACTACTAAACATAACACTGAACACATGAATGCTAAGTATAAACTTGCTGGGGATAAAGGGAGAAAGCATGTTGTGTTTGATGTTGGCGATCTTGTTTGGTTACATTTGCATAAAGATCGTTTTCCTGATTTACGCAAGTCTAAGTTAATGCCATGTGCTGCTGGTCCCTTTAAGGTGTTAGAGAAAATCAATGATAATGCATATAAACTTGAGTTGCCTCTGAGACTTTTATGCAGTTATTCCTACATTTAACATTGCATTTGAAGCCTTACTTTGGTGAGGAAGATGAGATTGCGTCGAGGGGCGACTTCAATTCAAGAAGGGGAGCATGATGTGGACATCCCTACTATTGATACAACCGTTGTACCTACAAAGAACACACATACAAGGATCCATCACAAGATCTCGTGCCAAACAACTTAACTATCAGGTACTTCCGTTTCTTGGAACTATTCCTCACATACATGAGAATATGATGCTGCCTAAATCAGATATATTTCTTACTCTTAGGAATGATGGACCAAGCATGGATGAGAGGGACAAGCATTGGAGCATGACCATGCATGGAGATGGCAGCAAGCATGTGATGATCCAAGAGAAGGCCACGGATGAAGATTTCAGAACTTTGAGGCCACCATAATGAAGAAGAAGGCTTGGACGAAATATTCAAGATCAATACTTTCTGAATTCGTCCATAGCTTAATATGGTGTCTTTGACACCTTTATTTTGGGCCAGCCCATGTAATTTTCGAGATTTTAATTAGCCACTTTTTAGAGTCCGTATTTGAGGGAAAAGGACTTTTAGGGTTGGATTCGCCACCACTTCCATGGCTAGCGAAACCCCACCTTTTCGCCCTTAAATCGCCCATAGCCGAACCACTAGACTCGGATTTTGTTTAGACATTAAGTTAGCCATAGTCGCAACTCATGAGGCTCGGCGTCGCAGAGGCCTCTTGTTCTTCGCACCTATTCAGATCCCACCTCTTCAATAAAGCTTTCCTCTTAATGCAATATCTTGATTGCAATATTGGTTCTTACTTGTTCTAGATTTCGTAGGAATTAAGACCCTCGGTCGGTGATCGTGTTCACGCAGGATTGGTAACCTCCAGGAGATTGGCCTAGCGATTGCATTGGCGCTCGTGCTCGCACGTGTAGTCGGATCGTCAAGCCCGAACTCCACCAAATCGATTATCGCCATCTCATCGAAAGATCGGAAACCTTTGCCCTGTCACCAGCGGTACTACTGCCACCTGAGCGGTACTACCGGTTGCGACCAGTACTACCGGTTGCCCGGCCGGTGACGAGGTTTAATCTCGTCAATGCCCATTGTTATGGACTTGGGTTTTGGAGAAGATGGGGATGCTGGAGATCGTGGCACGGTTAACGGACAAGCAACCAGGGGACACGAGATTTACCCAGGTTCAGGCCCCCAGAGGGTAAACCCTACTCCTGCTTGTCTGCTCTTTGATTACGACGGAACCGAAGGTTACAGGGTGCGCAGATTCGATCTGGCATGGATGCGTGTGCGAAAGTATGAGTCGAGTTGCCCTAGGACGTGCCCTCCTGGCCTTTATATAGACTTAGGCAGGTCCCGGGCGTAGTCCTAGTCGGTTACAAGTTCTAGGGTTTTACCCCTTTGAATTTCCTATCTCCTCTAGTCTTGCTCTCCAAGGATCCGAAGACGTCATGGGCCTTGGCCACCCAAAAATCTTCATGGGCCAGCGTATGTCTGCCGTGGGCCTTCCTTGGGCTGGACTAGGTATCTTTGATTACGTGCCGTGGGGTATAACCATGTCGATAGCCCCGGTGATCGGCCAATCTAGGACTCTTCCATCCTTCGAGCAGCTATATGTTAATAGTATATGTGTGCAGGGATTGTTGATGCGTGCACGACTCACCCGACGGATAAGGGTCATTAAGCGTCTTAGGACGAAACAACACGATCTTCTTGAGTTCGGGTCCCTTAACCGAGCTGGAACATATCTTTGCTTAATTCAACTCGGTAGCGGAGGACTTATAGGAGTGGAATTCGGTGATTTTAATAGGTTTACCAACGTCCGTCGGATTTTTCATCGCACTGCATGCAGTTCATACTAGCGAGCGCCTTGATCGTGCGTTGCCGGGCCATCGGATGATATCGAGGTCTTATCTTTGCGTCGCGACGCGACATCCGAACATCTATCTCCTCGGAGGTGTTTGGTGTGGCCAAGGAGATTGTCACTCACTCGGCGTTTTGTTGGGCGAGTTGCCAAAAGTTTTTGCGTGATGATCCGAAGATCGCGATCGAAGATTTCATAGGGTGCGCGACCGGTATCCCTATGGGAGTAACCCCAAGTGTCATTGAGTCGTAGACTCGAATGGAGACTTTAGTTCAAGCATTGTTTCAATCATTAGGTCGCGGACTCGAAAATTTTCGGATGCTTAAATCCATCCTCCCTATGGGAGTAGCCCCAGTCCGTGGGAGTCGTAGAGTCGTGGGACTCGGAAGTAATTTTGTCCTCATTTGTCAGCATGTGCGGCGGCAGGTATAGATAGCCCCAGTATTTAGTCGAATCGTATATTCGAGTGAGTACTCTTAAATGTGGAGCAGTAGTGCTAGTATAGCTTTTGATGACGTCGATCTTGACGATCGATGACCTCAAGCGTGCCTCGCCGGAGATGACTTGCGGAAGCGTGGGTCCCACTTGCCGACTTTGAATTGACCGTCACGCAGGCGTGGAGATGATTACGGTGCCTCCTCGATTTCGCGCGTAGTGGGCGGGCGTGGTAACGACGGTTCGTTGTGGTGTTGACACGTGTACGGCCAGATCTACCGTTGGCGTTAGGTCTTCTCGATGGACGGCCAGCGTGCGTCGTCTTCGCTGTTATAATCCTAGGTGAAATCGTGGTTTGTTTTTCACCGCACCAGTTCATCTGTTCACTGCCTCCTTGTTCTTGAGCGATTCTTGCTGCGCGCTGAGCTTTCCTTCCACATTTCCTTTATTCTTTCTGCGTTGTCATCGCCACCACCGCTGCAGCGCCATGGGGAAAACGAAGAAGTCCTCATCTGCGGTTGGGACCAGCGCCGCCGGAGGCAAGAAGGGCACCGCCGCTGCTCACGTCACCGATGGTGGCTGGCGGCTATCAGAAACGCGGGAGAGCGATCTCCGCAAACTGCGCGAGCGGAGCCTGATCCCGCAAGACACGATGGCCGTGAGACTCCCCGGCAATGAGGTAATCCCCCGTCCCCCATCTGGGTATCGGGTTATGTTTCTTGCCTTCGTTTTGCGTGAGTTTTCGTATCCAGTCCATGACTTCCTTCGTGGACTGCTCTTCTTCTATGGGGTTCAGTTGCATCATCTGTCTCCCAATTCTCTTCTCCACATTGCTTGTTTTATCACCCTTTGCGAGTGCTGGCTGGGCATTGAGCCGCACTTTGGCCTCTTCCGGAAGCTTTATTCCGTGAAGAGGCAGTCTGGTTCGGATGGTGTGTATCCCGTTGGGGGTTTCATCATCTCTCTCAGTCCCAATGTGCAATTCTTTTTCCTTTTCCATGTCCGAATATGTCCAGTACTGGCGGAGGAAATGGTTTTACATCCGTGACTCCGTACTGCCTGGGCAAGATTTTGGTCTCGTTCCTTTTGACCCCTCCCAATTGATTGAGAAGAAAAGATCCTGGAAAAACCAAATCTTAGATGGTGAGGAGGCGGAGATAGAGGCCTTGTACCGTCGGGTGGAGGATCTCCAATTGATTCCTGAGAAGGAGGTGAACGGTGTCGACATCATCCGGACGTTTCTTGAGCGTCGGGTGCAGCCTCTCCAAGCGAGGGCGCATCCGATGTTTCTTTACTCTGGGCGCCGTGATCCGACAAGGGTTTCGAGTGAGAAAATCTCCGAGGTGGAACTTGACAAGGCTCTTCGCACGCTGTTGAAGTTCAAGGCCGACGAAGAAATCCTGGGGAAGTCGCAGACTTCTCCCTTTTCTTCGACGTTGGTCGTTCCGAAGGTGTAGATTTGCGCACGTAGTGCTCCCCTTTTGTTTTTGTCAGCTGTGTAATTTTTCCTTTGTTTGCTAACAAAGTTCCTTTTCCTTTTGCAGAGCTTCAAAGTGCCGGGCATGGCACCACCTTTGCCCGAAAGGTATCCGAATGCCCCGGATAATGAAGTGGTGGACTCCGTGTCCGAGCTACCGTCAGCGCGATCTCCAGCGGAGGATGCCGACGAGTCGAGTGAGGACCATTCGCGCAAGCGATCACGGAGCTCCAGCGAGTCTTCGGATGCCTCGACTCCTCCGACTCCCAGAAATCCTCTGGGCCTTGAGCGTCATGATGATGTTCATGGGGGTTCTTCCTCTCCCCTTCCTGCCATTCCTTTGCGGGTTGTTTCTCCGCACCCGCCAGCAAAGCGGAAGAAGGAAGAAAAGAAGGAGGAGAAGAAAGAAGAAAAGAAGGAAGAGAAGAGGGTCCGAAGGGCTTCTCCTATCTTTGACCTGAGCGCGTTGGGCTCGTAAGTTTTCTTGTTGCCATTGTTGTCCTTTGTTCCCTTATTATTTTTGCATCTGCGTTGATTGGTTCATATGCAGGCAATCCTCCGACGGCTCTAGTGATGGTGCACGGGAGATGATGGGGGAGTCGAACATTGCGTCGCCTCCTCCTCAGACTATGGCTACTTCTGGTGACGCTACGCCAGTTCCTCCTGTGCAGGAGAGGCTGGTGGTTGCGCCCTGCAATTCGCAGAACTGCTGAGTTCGCCGAGCACGTAAGTTTTTCTGCTTGATGTTATGGGGGAAGCCCCCGAGTGTCTTCGTATGCTGATGTTTGTTTATGCTTCTTTGTGTTGGGCGTAGCCCCAAGTCTACTCTTCTTGCTATTGCATTCTTTGCAGCCTTTTGTCCAAGAGGCCAAGCCGCTGGTGGAGGAACGCCTGACGCTGGAGGCGAAACCGCGGCAGCTTCAAGGTATTCGTCTGCCTTGTAGTACTTCTCTTGCTTATCCTGGTCCTTTTTCTTTGACACTTGCGTGTTGTAAATGCGGAGGAGCATAACGACTCTCTCCGTGAAGTCGATGCTCTAAAGAAGAGCCTTGTGATCGAGCAGAAGGCGCATTTGGTGCGAGAGAGTGCCTTGAGCGAGGCGAAGGCGAAGCGAAAGAGCATCTGCAGCGGGAGGCCGCAGATCGTGAGGAGCAGCTGGCCACCGTTGCGGCTGCTCGTGAAAAAGGGGTAGCGGATAAGCTCATGGCTGCTGCCAAGGCTATTTCGGGTGAGTACAAGCTTTTGTACTTGTTTCTTTTTCTATGGATCTTCTTCTATGTTGCCTTTCTTCATGTTTTCTTCTTTTTGTCTCGGATGCGCGGGCATTGAGTTCGCATGATGCTCTGGAGCACGGGGCTCTAGATGATGCCACCGTGAGGTCGAAGACCGCTGCAACCTGTCGTCAACTCCTTGCAAGGCGAAGAGGTCCTTGGCGCTTCTACCAGAGCTCTTCCCAAGGGCGCATCCCTTGAAGATGTGGATGCTCGCAAAGTCTCTGTCGGTTACTGCGGTATAAGCATAGCGAGAAAGGCATCGGCGTCCGTCAGGCCGGGCGATGGCCATGGCGGGGGGCGGAGCCGACCTGCCCCCATTACTTCTCGGATGTCGACGGCTGCGGATGGATCCGGTAGCCTTCGCCTACTCCGCTGCAGACGATATGGTCCCAAGCTCATTGACGTCTTTGTCGATTCGCACTACGGCGAGGCGAGGCCAAAGCTAAGCGATCGTTACGGCGACTCGATGTCCTGCACCTTAGGCATAGTAGGCGAGGGTAGTTTGTAGTCTTCTTTTGTTGTAAATATCTGTAGTACCATCCTTATGCCACGCGTTGTGGCCTTATATTTTAATGAATTCCTCCGAGTTGTGCTCTATCCTTGGTCAATGTCTGTGCCTTCTTTTTCTGCTGCTATAGGTTCCTTGGTGTGACCGGTTGACACTTCATCCGAAGGCCCTTGCGAGCATCGTTGGATGATTCCTCGCACTCGCTTTTCTTCGAGATCGCGTGCAGCTTGGAGAAGGATTTGCTTGGGTTACGTGATGCTACCGACGCTTGGAAATCCAAAGCGCACCGTGTGCGCCGAGAGGAGTATTTGATGGCGGGCTGGGTCTACCGTCCGAGCACCGCAATGTAAGTTGATCTTCTTTGGGCTGTTGCTCGATTCTTGGTGAGCTGGCCGCTCTGTTTTGTTTTGCGCTTGTCGGTGCCAATCTTGCTCGAGGGAAGAAAAAGGGCGTATTGCTCGAGTCAATTGCTTGACTCAACAGACATGGAGGCCGGCTTCTTCCGGATGGATCATGATCGCGCCGTAGTTACGGCGACGGTGCGGATCGTGTCTACCAGGTTTCGCGGTGCTCCGCCAGTGCGTATATCACTTTCCTCGGTCGCACGTCATGTTTCCGTTGGATGCCGTGCCAACGACTTCGAGTCTTCGACGAAGTTTGAGTGCCGGCAATATCAAGGAGCGGTGTGGCAGAACTCGTCGCAGGGTGAAGGCCTTGTCTCTTGTGAGGGTGCACCTACGATGTAGATTTGGCTGCATGGCGATCGGGCCACCACCTCGGCCGATGGTGGCGAGTGGAATATGCGTCCGCATTACGCTGGCTGTAAAGCGATATGCGAGCAGTGTAGATTTGTTTGAGCAGCGTGCTCGGGCTATTCTTCGAATAGGTAGGACCTGAAAATAAGCAGATAGATGTAAAATTTGTATATTTATGGGCGTGTATGTGCCCTTTGTTGTAAAGGTTTGCTTGTTTGCGGCAAAGGTGCTTTGATTTAGTACGTGCCCTTTTCGCTTGCTCGACGTGGTCACTACTCGTGTACACGTTTTGTCCTCGTCGATGAGATCGTGAGGTGGGGAGCCCAAAAGCATGTAGCATGTAGTAAAGTTGCAGAAAATAGTCAACCGAAGGTTGAAGCGAGTACTTAGCTTTATTTATATCGTAATGGAGGAGGTACATGGTTCGGTGAGTAGCCTTGGTGAAAGCCTTATTGAAAGTAAAGGGGTAGGTTACGGGTAGAATAAATCGCGGTGCGAGACGTTCCACGGGTTGGAGTATGCGACTCCGGACTCCACGTGCTTGAGGCGATAGGCGCCACCGTGATGACCTCGGTGATGGCGTGGGTCCTTCCCATGGTGAATCGAGTTTGTTGGTCGCTTTTGCTTGAGTCGCAAGACGAGGTCTCCTTCGACGAAGGACCTTAGGCGCAGCGGCACCGTGGTGGTTCGGAGACTTTCTTTGGTACACCGATCTAGCTCCGCTATATCCGTGCTTCGTCGAGTGTGTCGACGGCATCTTGAGTGCGGCCGTGGATTACCTTGCTTTATGGCGACGACTTGTGGAGCGGTGGCGTACTTCGGCTAGTAGCACGGCTTCAGCTCCGTGCACCATGAAGAACGGTGTGTAGCCGGTGGAGCTGTTTGGCGTAGTACGTAGGCTCCACAGGACAGACGGTAGCTCTTTCGTCCAGTTTCCAGCTTTGTGCTCGAGTGAGCTCATGAGGCGCTTCTTGATGTCGGCGCCGATTAGGCCGTTGGCCTTTTCCACTTGCCCGTTTGTTTGCGGGTGTGCCACTGAGGCATGCGTGATATTAATCCCGAGGCCTTCGCAAAAGTCCTGAATTCTTCAGAGATGAAGTTCGATTCGTTGTCGGTGATGATGCTGTGCGGTATGCCAAACCTGTAGACAATGGATTCGAAGAACTTGACGGCGGTTTTGCCCTTCTGGTTGGTGACTGGCATGGCTTCGATCCACTTGGTGAATTTGTCGACTGCGACCAGGAGGAAGACGTGTCCTCCCTTCGAGGATTTTGGCGGTTGCGATCATGTCGAGGCCCCATTGGGCAAAAGGCGAGCTATGGGTATGGGTCGAGTTCGGACCCAGTGCGTGCGGTTGTCGGCGAACCTTTGGCACCCATTGCATATTCGGACGATGTCGCCGCGCTCATGGCGTTGGCGAGAATCTGCTCGAGCTTTGGCAACGAGGCGGCTACTGCGTGGTGGCAGATTCGTGGATATCTTGGAGTATGGCCTTGCCGTCGTCGATGGTGACGCACCGTTGTAGTACACCCGTAATGCTGCGTTTGTACAGCTCGCCGTTGATGATGGTGAAGGCTTTTGACCGACGAGATATGCGCCAGGCATCTGTCGGGTTGTTAGGCAATTCTCCGTTTATCAGGAACTGGAGGTATGGACGTGTCCAAGTTTCTTCGACTGCCATGACCTGCATCAGGTTGACCATGGCAACTTCGGTATCCAACTTTTCGGGTCCTTCATGACCTTCGGGTAGCGTAGCCCCCGAGTGTTCTCGCTTTCGGTGATCCCTTGGGAATTTCCGCTTGATGGATGGCACGCAGATCTGTTCGAGGAACACACTGGTGGTACCTTTTGCAGTGGAGCCGATGTTGGCGTCTATCGGCCTCCTCGTTGCTCTCTCTTCCAACGTGCGAAGTTCGCAGCCGTCGAATTCTCCTTGAATCGTTGTATAGCGCGTGCACGCGATCATGTTTTCGTTGTGCGTCGCACTCATTCATCGTCTGTTGCGACAAGGTTGGAATCACCAGATGACCAGCGTTGCGCATATTTTGCCATCTTCATGCCATGGATGAGGGCTTCAGATTCGCCTCGTTGTTGGAGGCTCAATTTCATCCAAAGAACGTGCTTCATCTTGTCACCTTGCGGGGAGGTCGGTATGACTCCTGCCCTTCCGGCCGCGTTTAGAGCCGTCAAAATGCATTGTCCAGATCTGCGGCGTGTGGGTGTCGGTGCAGCTCCATCCGATGCACCGAAGTCCGGAAGGACTTGAGATTTGATTGCGTGTCGCTTCGTAGATGATGTCCAGGGTGATAGTTCAATGCCCCCGCAGCCCGCGTCTGTGGCCTCCGGGTTATTCAGATCTGTTTAGGGGTGCCTCATTGACGACCATCACCGATGCTCCCGAAGTAGTGGCTCGATGTCGAGCCGTCATGAACACGCCGTAGGCCAGCTTATAGTGCAGTACCTGTTTTGTTGGAGTGAGAACCTCGGAGGTAGTAGATTGGGCGTTGTACCCGTGGGTCTTGCCTTCTTGGTCGTTCAACCAGAGTACTGTCTTGACCACGATGTGTGGCTGCTATGTACAAAGGGCTCGCGCTCTTTGGCGTGACCAAAGCGGCGAGGTGGAGAGGAGCCGCTGAGGCTTTCGAATCGTCGTTGGATTCTCGTGTCCACTCGAACTTGTGCGCCTTGCGCAATTTGGTAAAATGGTAGGGCCTTATCGCCCATGCGGTGATGAACACCTTAGTGCCGCTACTCGCCCGCGAGCTCAACGCCCTTGAGGTTTTCGGCTTCTCCATTGTCATTATAGCTTTGATTTTCTTGGGTTCGCCGATCCCTCGTTGAGAGATGAAGTATCCGAGCGGTGACCGAGGGGCCTTGAAGCGCACTTTTCTGGATTGAGCTTGATCCTGTGGCGGTCAAGGTTGTCGAACGTCTCGCGGAGATCGCCGATAAGTGTTCTTGCCTCCTTGGTTTTATGACTATGTCGTCGACATAGACTTGGACGTTCACCGACATCGTTCCTTGAGGCTGCATGCATCGGTGATGCGTGGCACCCGCGTTCTTTAGCCGAAGGGCATTGTGTTGTAGCGAATACTCGAACGGTGTGATGAACGCCGTTTTCTCTTGATCTTCGACCTTGAGTCGAATCTGGTTATAACTTGAGGCGTCGAGGAAGGAGCTTCTCACAACCTGCAATCGAATCGATGATCGGTCGATCCTAGGTAGAGGAAGTGGTCCTTTGGGCGGTGTTTATTATGACGTGAAGTCCACGCACATCCGCAGGATGTCCGTGTCCTTCTTCGACCATCACCGTATTTGACCCACTCGCTTTCCTTGATTTCCGGATGAAGTCTGCTGCGAGTTTATCTGTTGATCTCCTTGCCGATAGCTTCGTGGCTCACGGTCTTGGATAGATCGCTGCTTGGCTTGGTGTCGGAAGACATTGAGTGCGTGCTCGGCGAATTCACAGGAACTCTGGCATGTCCGCAGGACACCGGTAATATTTCAGCGCTCACGGAGGAATTCGACGAGCGCGCCTTCTTATGCTTGATCGAGGTCGTTGGCGATCGTATGCTCGCCTTGGAGGCGTCTGTCGGATGGACTGCACTTTCTTGGTGTTGACGGTGGAGTCGAAGGACATGTCGGTGCGTTACGCCTTGTGAGGGTAGCTCATTGTCCGTCACCTCGCGGAGCCTTACGAGCTCGTCTTGCATGCCAAGGGCGGGAGATTTTGTTGAAATCCCTTTCGCATTGGTCCGATCGGGTGAAGCTTCCGTGGATCGTGATGACGCCCTTGGTCCCGCATCTTGAGTAGTAGGTATGCGTGGTGTGGGACGGCCGTGAATCTTGCGAATGCTACACGTCCCAGATGGCATGGTATTGCGACGCGATCCACCACTTAATTCTAGGCGCTCTGACGAAAGTTGTCCGCTTCGAAGATGACATCGAGCCCTATTTTGCCCAGGGAAGATGCCCTTCCACAGGACAATGCGTGGAACGTTGTGCGATTGTTCCGGGCATTGCGGGATCCGCATAGCTGCTAGAGTGCTTGCGAACATTACGTTGATGCCGCTTCCGTCCATGAAGACGCGACTCATCTCGAAGCCTCGATCTGCGCCTCCGGCACCGGGCATGACACCGGGCGAGGATCCGCAAGGGTGATTCAAGCGAGTGAATGTGATGCAGACTCGATCCAGAGGTACTCGAGGATTGCAGCGGAGTTGCCACGGCCAAGTTGATTTGTCGGGTGATTTTCTTACGCACCCTATTTGTGGGCGTCTTCATATCATATTGAGTGCTCCTTTTGGTGGGGGTATGGGACCGGCATTGTTTCTTGTTGGTCTGTGGTTGATTTGGGCCTCCAATAGGCGGCGGTGGAGGAGCTCCATGTGCTATGTCACCTGGCGTAGGTGTGTTTCTGAACGCAGGGATTAGAGCTTGTTGCCTCATCTGCATCATGCCTTCGCTGAGTTTCTGGAACTCGCGACAGTCCTTAAGCATGTGGCTAGCTTTCATTTTGCCATCTTGTTTGTCGATGTAGAAGTGGATGGTGCATGGACCCGAAAGTTTATCGAATGCTGAGGGTCCGTTGTCGCGATCGGCGTTACACGATGCGTTGGTCATCATTGTCGCGGAAGTTTCCGCCACGGTATCCTCCGTTATTGCGGCTATTGTCATTACGGCGGTCGGCGTGGCCGCTGCGACCATGTCGGGTCGTCGCGGTCCTCGTGACGCGATCTCCTCTTCTTTCGGCGTTGCGTCTTTGGCCGTAGTCGTCCTCTTCATCCGATTGCGCCTGGATGCAATCTTCGCCCGTCTATGGCTATGGCGATTTCCATGAGGTGGTCGAGTGTCTTGGGCTTTACACGCCCAAGTTCCTCCTTGAAGTCTGGGCGTTCAACGCCGTCCCTGAAGGCGTCGATGGCCCTCTCTTCGGAGATGTGTGCTGCGGAGTTTTTGGTCGTAGACCAGCGTAGTATGTACGAGCGAATAGATTCACCCGTTCTTTGAGTGCAGGCTCGCAATTCTTCGATTGAGGCGGGCCTCTTGCTGGTGCCTTTGAAGTTTCGGATGAAGCTGTAAGCGAGCTCCTCCCAGCTTCGGATGGATCCTGATGATAGGCTGCTAAGCCAGACCCGTATGCCATAGCGGTGAAGGCATTGCATGGCGGTTTCTTTGTTGCCTCCATGAAGCTTGACGGATGTGAGATGGTCACCGAGCCGGATTTTGGATCTTGCGTCGTTGAACTTGGAGTATCGAAGGAAGCTTGAAGTTGCGTGGCATCTGTGTTCGCCGAACAGATCTGCTGAAGCATCGGGCTCCGTAGAGTTCTCCTTCGTCTTCATCCATCTCAGATTCAGACGAGCATGCGCGTTTGGCGCGTGCTTTGTCGATCTTGCGTTGTGTAAGCTTGTCTCTGGCGTCGTAGTCGCGTTTGTGGCTGTTGGAGCTCTTCTTCCTTCGAGGAAGATCGTGCTCCTCTTCCTCTTCGGATGAGGGTGTGGGGCTCCGGTCGCGCCTGGCCGGAGCTTTCTTCTTCGGCTCCGTAGGAGCGTCTTCGTGGAGCGCAGCTCTGATTAGTCCTAGTCCGGTGAGTGCGGACTTATGCATGGCCCTTTTCGGGTCCCCCTCCAGAGGTGGGTGAGCCGCGAGATAAGTAGTGGCTGCCATGATCACAGCTTGTGGCGTCTTCGGGATGATGTTGCCGTCAGCGTCCATATCCATGAACGATGTATGGAGAGTTCGGGTCATGTCACGCCGCTCCTTGGGGTCCATGTTTTCCACTCGAGAGCGGTGCTTGTTTCCCTGATTTCTGTTTGTGCTAGCGCCGGGTTCCATGGCGAAGAGCGCAGCTCGTCGCGCCCGGACTCGAGGTCGCTTGCTTGCGTTGTCGGCGTCTTCATCTCGACTTGTTTCTTGTGCTCCTCGATGAGGAGGTAGTGGTATGCCCTCAGCAGATCACATGGGGAGTCCAGAGGTAGTACTATTTCGCCCGCGACGGCGCGGCGTGCTTCGACCCATCCTTCTTTGCTAAGTTGGATGAGGTGGCCGCCGTTTTCCCCGTTATCGCCGTTTACATCCTGCGGGTTGGGGTTGGGCGGGTTAGGCATTTCTCGTCGGTTTGGATGACCGCGCGCAGATAGCGCTGATTGGTTGCTGCCACAGCTTTCGGATCCGGAACCGTAGGTCCCTTCATCCGAAGGTGGATCGCACAGATCGGTGTTGCAGCAGCTGCTGCTGTAGAACTCATCTGTTGATGGTGACGTGCGTAGCACGGGGTGTGGAGCCCACGAAGCGGGCCTGATTGACGGCACGGGCACCCGCTCAGGGAGGCGGAGGGTGCCAGTTTGTCCCACCTGGAAGCAGAAACTCCCGAACAAGATTTCGAGTCCGTCGCCTACGGGCTCGAAATCCTTCATGGTATCCGGCGAGTGGGCGGTGAAGTCGAAAGCGCCGAAGAGGAGGTGACTCTCCGTCGCCGCGGAGTTGTAGATCGATCGGGTCGGAACCGTCACGACCGCACAATCAGCAGCCCCAATTCCCACAGACGGCGCCAATTGACGAGGTTTAATCTCGTCAATGCCCATTGTTATGGACTTGGGTTTTGGAGAAGATGGGGATGCTGGAGATCGTGGCACGGTTAACAGACAAGCAACTAGGGGACACGAGATTTACCCAGGTTCAGGCCCGGGGGAAAACCCTACTCTGCTTGTGCGCTCTTTGATTACGGAACCGAAGGTTCTGGTGCGCAGATTCGATCTGGCGTGGATGCGTGTCTTGAAAGTATGAGTCGAGTTGCCCTAGGACGTGCCCTCCTGGCCTTTATATAGACTTAGGCAGGTCCCGGGCGTAGTCCTAGTCGGTTACAAGTTCTAGGGTTTTACCGCTTTGAATTTCCTATCTCCTCTAGTCTTGCTCTCCAAGGATCCGAAGACGTCATGGGCCTTGGCCACCCGAAAATCTTCATGGGCCAGCGTATGTCTGCCGTGGGCCTTCCTTGGGCTGGACTAGGTATGCTGAAGTTACGTACCCGTAGGGTATAACCATGTGAGCCGGTACTACCGGTCTTGACTGAACCCGATCGCGTCAGTTCGGCCCAGCGCCATGTACCCCTTTCTGTATTTTCCTATTTCGTTCCTAAACTACCCCTGTTTATGTGGCTGGCCTATATATAGCCCCAACCCTCTATTGTAAACCCTAGATGATAGGGCAAAGGTGTCCGATCTTTAGATGAGATGATGATAGTCAATTTGGTGGAGTTCGGGCTTGACGAGCCAACTACATGTGCGAGCACGAGCGCCAATGCAATCGCTAGGCCAATCTCCTAGAGGTTACCAATCATGCGGGAATACGATCAGCCTGACCAGCGAGGGTCTTAATTCCTACCTGAAATCGAGAACAAGTAAGAACTAATATTGCAATCAAGATATTGCGGATTAAGAGGAAAGCTTTATTGAAAAAGGTGGGATCCTGAATAGGTGCAAGTACAAGAGGCCTCTGCGACGCTCGAGCCTTGGCGAAGTTGCTACGATGGCTAACTTAAT
Source organism: Avena longiglumis (assembly GCA_030063025.1). Classification (NCBI taxonomy): domain Eukaryota; kingdom Viridiplantae; phylum Streptophyta; class Magnoliopsida; order Poales; family Poaceae; genus Avena; species Avena longiglumis. Next base: position 338,534,638 of record CP125976.1, on the reverse strand, counting down.
GTCTAAACAAAATCCGAGTCTAGGGTGACGGCTATGGGGAGTATTTAAGGAGGAAAAGTTGGGGTTTAGGCCAGTCATGGAAGTGCTGGCCGAATCCAACCCTAGAAGTCCTTTTCCCCTCAAATACGGACTCTAAAAAGTGGCTATTTAAAATCCTGCGAAAATTACATGGGTCTGGCCCAAAATAAAGGTGTCGCGACACCATATTAAGCTATGGACGAATTCGTGAAGTATTAATCTTGAATATTTCGTCCAAGCCTTCTTTCTTCATTATAGTGGCCTCAAAGTTCTGAAATCTCCATCCGTGGCCTTCTCTTGGATCATCACATGCTTGCTGCCATCTCCATGCATGGCCATGCTCCAATGCTTGTCCCTCTCATCAATGCTTGGTCCATCATTCCTAAGAGTAAGAAATACATCTGATTTAGGCAACATCATATTCTCATGTATGTGAGGAATAGTTCCAAGAAACGAAAGTACCTGATACTTAAGTTGTTTGGCACGAGATCTTGTGATGGGTCCTTGTATGTGTGTAGCTGTAGGTACAACGGTTGTATCAATAGAAGGGATGTCCACATCATGCTCCCCTTCTTGAATTGAAGTCGTCCTCGAAGCAATCTCATCTTCCTCACCAAAGTAAGGCTTCAAATCTGCAATGTTAAACGTAGGACACACCGTACCAAAGTCTGCAGGCAACTCAAGTTTATATGCATTATTATTTATTTTCTCTAACACCTTAAAGGGACCAGCAGCACGCGGCATTAACTTAGACTTGCGTAAATCAGGAAAACGATCTTTACGCAAATGTAACCAAACAAGGTCTCCAACATCAAACACAACATGCTTTCTCCCTTTATCCCCAGCAAGTTTATACTTAGCATTCATGTGTTCAATGTTATCTTTAGTAGTCTTATGTAAGTTTAATATCATTTCAGCGCGTTGTGTAGCATCCAAATTATTTTGCACCGAAGAAGGTAATGGCAATAAATCAATAGGTGCAGGAGGAACAAAACCATACACGATCTCAAATGGGCACATCTTTGTGGCAGAATGCAGCGAATGATTATAAGCAAATTCTATATGAGGTAAACACTCTTCCCACAATTTTAAGTTCTTCTTTAAAACAACCCACAACATAGTAGACAAAGTTCTATTTACTACTTCAGTTTGTCCATCAGTTTGGGGATGACATGTAGTACTAAACAACAATTTAGTCCCCAACTTAGCCCATAAACATCTCCAAAAGTGGCTAAGAAATTTAGTATCACGATCAGAGACAATAGTATTTGGCACACCATGCAAACGAACAATTTCACGAAAGAACAAATCAGCAATATGCGCAGCATCATCCGTTTTATGATAAGGAATAAAGTGTCTCATCTTAGAAAACCGATCCACAACAACAAAAATACTATCCTCATACGTGTTGGCAATCCCAAAACAAAGTCCATAGAAATATCCTCCCAAGGAACACTAGGAACAGGAAGAGGCATATATAAACCATGTGGATTAAGGCGAGACTTAGCTTTTTGACAAGTAGTGCAGCGTGCCACAAATCTCTCAACATCTCGACGCATACGTGGCCAAAAGAAGTGTGCAGCAAGAACATCCTCCGTTTTCTTGACACCAAAGTGTCCCATCAATCCTCCTCCATGCGCCTCATGTAACAACAAAAGATGAACAGAACTATCCGGAATGCATAGTTTGTTAGCACGAAACACAAATCCATCATTGAAGACGAACTTGTTCCATGTTCTACCATCTCTATAATTCTGCAACACATCTTTAAATTCAGCATCATGCACATATTGTTCCTTAATAGTTTCTAATCCAAATATTTTGAAGTCAAGTTGAGATAACAAAGCATAACGGCGTAGGTAAAACATCACAATCAACAAAATCAGAATATGTACCAATAGTAAAATGCACGCGTACCGTTCTTGTTACCTTGATCTTGCGAGAACTCTCAAACCATTGGATGTAGTATGAATGTGGGCGTTGTCTTGTTGGAAGCGCAAGCTTCTCTACCATGTCAACACCGCCGATTATTACAACTCCTCCATCGATGATGATCCGTATAGCTCTTTCCTTGACAACACCACGTGTTTGGAACAGGTTGTGGCGCTGATCTTGCTCGGTTGCTCAATTGCACACTCAACACACGTTGTGTAATTAAACTCTTGTATTGATCGCCTTCACTCCCATTACCTCGGCTCGTCATCATCATCGAATTGTCTCCATCTCGAGCAGAAATAAGGGCTAGTGTATCTTCATCAAGTCACTCATGAATCGTATTCACCATCTTCTCGTACCATCATCACACGTTGTGTTGTGCATCGCTCTCAATATGACCAAAACCCCAAGACTTGCGGCATTGTATATCCTTAGTCTTACCCGTGGAAGCCATAGAAGATGCACTACGAAAGGTGAGCATTGGATGATGGTGGAGGAGCAATGGAAATCTTGTGGTGGCCTTGGATGTGGTAGTAGGCGGAGGCGAATCACGAGGAGGCTGATTGTCGGGATGTCCAAGTGGATGTGCACCTGCATTATTAGTCTTCCTCCATGGTGTTTGGCGATCCTCACTTCACGTTCAAATTTGCAAGCAAGATGAAACAAACAGTGATAGAATTATATTCCTTATAATCTAATATGTGTGAATGTCCTTGTTTAATCCACCAAAGAAACGTGCAAGCATTTGTTCATTAGATTCTACAAGACCACACCTAACCATCCCGTTTGCAATTCTTGATAATACTCTTCTCTAATTTTTCCCTTGCTCTAAGCGTGTCGATTCTTTAGTAAATCACGTTGATAAGTGGGAGGTACAAAACGAACACGCATAGCGTTTTAAAGCAGTCCAAGTACTAGGAATAGTAGTAGGATTTAAACGACAATACTCGCACCACCAAAGGAAGCAAATTTAGTAAATTCACATGTAGCGACTAACACGCATATTCTCGTGGATATTTTAAGCATGCAAACGTTGTTCTACTTCCATCTCCCATGTAAGATATGCATCAGATTATATTTACCCTCAAAAGATGGAATATTTAATTTAAGCTTTGCAACATGATCATCATCAAGACGCATCGGTGGGCGGCGTTGCGGTAGTAATGTCGGGACGCACAGTACTGTGGAGGTTGTTCAACCTCCTCGTCAAACAGATCGTCCGTCGGGTCGTAGTAGTACCCGTCTGTCCCCAATGTCGCGGCAGCCCACGGCGAAGTCCGAGAACGCTGGCCGCAGGAGCCGCCGGGTGCGGCGGCAAGGTATCAGCATCGAGCCGTGATCGGAATGCGCCGCGGCACCATGTGTGGGTGCCGCGGGTGCGGGCAATCGGTTCGAAGCTCTTGAACCGACGTCAAGCTTGGCGTTGAAGGATTTCTCGAGTCCATCGATCTTGTCCACGCGTTGGTGAGCTTGGTGTCAAACTCCCTAGGCGCTGTCCACGTCTTCGGCTGACCAGAGAGCCGGAGAAGTGGGCATGTAGTTCTTCGTTCGTCATGGTGGCGGGTTCCGCTAAGTATCATGGTTAGTCTTAAAAAGCACGGTATATACTACGAATATGGTGGAAGTCACGCGTCCGTCAAGCAATATAAGCTCTTACAAGTTCTTACCAAACAGCAGAAAAGGCGATGTGCAACCACGAGGATCGGTGGGTCAGAGATTGAACCAAGCGATTACCGAGTCGAAACACCGCACGTGGAGTATCGTGGAGCTCGGGAAGGCTTAGCAAAGGGTCAAGAATTATCAAAACAGAATGCAAAAGTTGAAAGAATGCTCAACGACGATCAGGTCGGTCCTAGGCTAGACTGCAGACTAGACGAGCCTAGATCAACAACGATGTCACGACGCGACACAACAAGCACTGTATGATGATATAGCACCCTGAAAAGCGATCCGAGATGCAGAAAATCACTATGATGGCGAGTGTCTAGAACTGATCTACGGGGTCTAAAAAGAGGTTAGCCCCCAAAATTTTTTTTTGAAATTTTTTATTTTGCTCCGGAAAGCGCGCAGGCGCCAAAAAAATATCGCTATAACGGCCGATGGAGAAAAGTGATCCCCGGGGTCGAAAAATAGTATAGCCAGAATTTTTTTTTTTTTTTTTTTTTTTTTGCTCTCCTTCTGGACTTACGACCGGACTCTTAGCTCGACACGGACTTTAGCTGAACACGGAAACAGCAAAGAAGGAAAGTCAAAAGAAATAACGAGGAAACAACAAGAATTCCTCTACTGCACTACCACAGTAAAAAACTGATCGGATCGTGTCGCGAAGGCGGTGAAGGGAGTATTAGGGTTTTATGGTGGCGGGGTATATGGCGGCGGAATATGGTGGCAGGTATATGGCGGTGATCGGTGAGTGTGGTGGTGACTAGTATGATCGAACTCGAAACTCTAAGGGGCAGACACTAAGACCAAACTCGACGCCGACGATGTAGACACAAATTCAACAATGCAAAACCGAAAAGATAATGCGGCGAGATTGGTTATGGGATGGATCTAAACTCTAAGCATGTTTTTGGCTTTTTCGTGGGTTATAGGTAAAAACAGATCTAATCTAAAACGAAGAAAATCTCACCGAGCAACCGAATCGATACCACTTGATAGGGCAAAGGTGTCCGATCTTTCGATGAGATGGCGATAATCGATTTGGTGGAGTTCGGGCTTGATTATCCGACTACACGGCGAGCACGAGCGCCAATGCAATCGCTAGGCCAATCTCCTGAGGTTACCGATCTGCGTGAACACGATCACGGCGACCAATGAGGGTCTTAATTCCTACCGAAATCGAGAACAAGTAAGAACCAATATTGCAATCAAGATATTGCGGATTAAGAGGAAAGCTTTATTGAAAGAGGTGGGATCCCGAATAGGTGCGGCACAAGAGGCCTCATGACGCCGAGCCTTGGAAGTTGACTAGGGCTAACTTAATGTCTAAACAAAATCAGTCTAAAGGTTCGGCTATATGGCGTATTAAGGCGAAAGGTGGGGTTTCGCCAGCCATGGAAGTGGTGGCGAATCCAACCCTAAAAGTCCTTTTCCTCAAATACGGACTCTAAAAGTGGCTAATTAAAATCATGAAAATTACATGGGCCTGGCCCAAAATAAAGGTGTGTCAGACCATATTATGCTATGGACGAATTCGAAAGTATTGATCTTGAATATTTCGTCCAAGCCTTCTTTCTTCATTATGGTGGCCTCAAAGTTCTGAAATCTTCATCCGTGGCCTTCTCTTGGATCATCACATGCTTCGCCATCACCATGCATGGCCATGCTCCAATGCTTGTCCCTCTCATCTATGCTCGGTCCATCATTCCTAAGAGTAAGAAACATTTCGATTTAAAGCATCATATTCTCATGTATGTAAGGAATAGTTCCAAGAAACGAAAGTACCTGATAGTTTAGTTGTTTGGCACGAGATCTTGTGATGGGTCCTTGTATGTGTGTTGCTGTAGGTACAACGGTTGTATCAATAGTAGGGATGTCCACATCATTGCCCAACCGCGCGCCGTATAGAACCAATCCAGAGGAGACAAAGGAGATACAACGACAAATTCAGGAACTCCTCGACAGTGATCATATTCGTGAGTCCCTTAGCCCTTGTGCTGTTCCTATTATTTTGGTACCTAAGAAAGATGGTTCTTCGCGCATGTGTACTGATTGTAGAGCTATCAATAATATTACTATTCGATATCGTCATCCTATTCCACGTTTAGATGACATGCTTGATGAATTGAGTGGCTCTACCATGTTTTCTAAAGTTGACTTGCGTAGTGGTTACCACCAGATTCGTATGAAATTAGGAGATGAATGGAAAACAGCATTTAAAACTAAGTTCGGTTTATATGAGTGGTTAGTAATGCCGTTTGGTTTAACTAATGCACCTAGCACTTTCATGAGATTAATGAACGAAGTTTTACGTGCTTTCATTGGACGTTTTGTGGTAGTCTACTTTGATGATATTCTGATTTATAGCAAATCTTTAGAGGATCATTTGGACCATTTACGTGCTGTTTTCAATGCTTTACGAGATGCACGTTTGTTTGGTAACCTTGAGAAGTGCACCTTTGCACCAATCGAGTTGCGTTCTTTATGTTGTTACATCACAGGTATTGAAGTGGATCCAACAAGATTGAAGCTATTGAGAATTGGCGCAGCCCAAGACGGTCACACAAGTGAGGAGTTTTCTTGGCCTCATTGGTTTTATAGGAGCTTTGTAAAAGACTTTGGATCAATTGTCGCTGAATGAGCTTACCAAGAAGGATGTGCCCTTTGTTTGGGGGGATGCACAACAACATGCCTTCGTCATATTAAAAGATAAGCTAACACATGCTCCCTTACTCCAACTTCCGGATTTTACTAAGACTTTTGAGCTTGAATGTGATGCTAGTGGACTTGGTTTGGGAGGGTGTTATTACAAGAGGGAAAACCTGTTGCATATTTTAGTGAGAAATTGAGTGGGGCTAGTCTGAACTATTCTACTTATGATAAAGAATTATATGCGTTGGTTCGGACATTAGAAACTTGGCAACATTATCTATGGCCTAAAGAGTTTGTTATTCATTCTGATCATGAATCTTTGAAGCATATTCGTAGTCAAGCTAAGTTGAATCGTCGTCATGCAAAGTGGGTTGAATTTATTGAGTCTTTTCCTTATGTTATCAAACACAAAAAGGTAAAGATAACATTATTGCTGATGCTTTGTCACGCCGTTATGCTTTGTTATCTCAACTTGACTTCAAAATATTTGGATTAGAAACTATTAAGGAACAATATGTGCATGATGCTGAATTTAAAGATGTGTTGCAGAATTGTAGAGATGGTAGAACATGGAACAAGTTCGTCTTCAATGATGGATTTGTGTTCCGTGCTAACAAACTATGCATTCCAGATAGCTCTGTTCGTCTTTTGTTGTTACAGGAGGCGCATGGAGGAGGATTGATGGGACACTTTGGTGTCAAGAAGACGGAGGATGTTCTTGCTGCACACTTCTTTTGGCCACGTATGCGTCGAGATGTTGAGAGATTTGTGGCATGCTGCACTACTTGTCAAAAAGCTAAGTCTCGCCTTAATCCACATAGTTTATATATGACTCTTCCTGTTCCTAGTGTTCCTTGGGAGGATATTTCTATGGACTTTGTTTTGGGATTGCCAAGAACACAGAAGGGGAGGGATAGTATTTTTGTTGTTGTGGATCGGTTTTCTAAGATGGCACACTTTATTCCTTGTCATAAAACGGATGATGTCAGCATATTGCGATTTGTTCTTTCGTGAAATTGTTCGTTTGCATGGTGTGCCAAATACTATTGTCTCTGATCGTGATACTAAATTTCTTAGCCACTTTTGGAGATGTTTATGGGCTAAGTTGGGGACTAGATTGCTCTTTAGTACTACATGTCATCCCCAAACTGATGGTCAAACTGAAGTAGTAAATAGAACTTTGTCTACTATGTTACGAGCTGTTTTAAAGAAGAACTTAAAATTGTGGGAAGAGTGTTTACCTCATATAGAATTTGCTTATAATCGTTCATTGCATTCTACCACAAAGATGTGCCCATTTGAGATTGTGTATGGTTTTGTTCCTCGTGCACCTATTGATTTATTGCCTTTAACTTCTTGATTGCAACATAATTTGGATGCTACACAACGCCTTGAAATGATATTAAACTTGCATAAGACTACTAAAGATAACATTGAACACATGAATGCTAAGTATAAACTTCTTTGGGATAAAGGGAGAAAGCATATTGTGTTTGATGTTGGCGATCTTGTTTGGTTACATTTGCGTAAAGATCGCTTTTCCGATTTACGCAAGTCTAAGTTAATGCCACGTGCTGCTGGTCCCTTTAAGGTGTTAGAGAAAATCAATGATAATGCATATAAACTTGAGTTGCCTGCAGACTTTGGTACGGTTAGTCCTACATTTAACATTGCAGATTTGATGCCTTACTTTGGTGAGGAAGATGAGATTGCGTCGAGGACGACTTCAATTCAAGAAGGGGAGCATGATGTGGACATCCCTACTATTGATACAACCATTGTACCTACAGCAACGCACATACAAGGACCCATCACAAGATCTCGTGCCAAACAACTTAATTATCAGGTACTTTTGTTTCTTGGAACTATTCCTCACATACATGAGAATATGATGCTGCCTAAATCAGATATATTTCTTACTCTTAGGAATGATGGACCAAGCATGGATGAGAGGGACAAGCATTGGAGCATGGTCATGCATGGAGATGGCAGCATGTGATGATCCAAGAGAAGGCCACAGATGAAGATTTGAACTTTGAGGCCACCATAATGAAGAAAGAAGGCTTGGACGAAATATTCAAGATAAATACTTTACTTAATTCGTCCATAGCTTAATATGGTGCCGACACCTTTATTTTGGGCCAGCCCATGTAATTTTCGTAGGATTTTAATTAGCACTTTTAGAGTCCGTATTTGAGGAAAAGGACTTTTAGGGTTGGATTCGCCACCACTTCCATGGCTGGCGAAACCCCACCTTTTCGCCCTTAAATCGCCCCATAGCCGAACCTCTAGACTCGGATTTTGTTTAGACATTAAGTTAGCCATAGTCGCAACCGCCAAGGCTCGGCGTCAGAGGCCTCTTGTACTTCGCACCTATTCGTGATCCCACCTCTTCAATAAAGCTTTCCTCTTAATCCGCAATATCTTGATTGCAATATTGGTTCTTACTTGTTCTCGATTTCGTAGGAATTAAGACCCTCATTGGTCGCCGATCGTGTTCACGCAGGATCGGTAACTTCCAGGAGATTGGCCTAGCGATTGCATTGGCGCTCGTGCTCGCACGTGTAGTCGGATCGTCAAGCCCGAACTCCACCAAATCGAATATCGCCATCTCATCGAAAGATCGGACACCTTTGCCCTATCAGAAGCGAACACACACCTCGCGAAGAACACGATGAACACACGCAAAACTCACATGATACAAGGCCGATTGCTCCTGAACGGCGGCCACCGGTCCGATAGAATCCTCGCAAGGAAAGATCGGTCAACATTCTCCCTCAAATCCACATCGGAGAGGGAAGAACACCTTGGGGAGGGTCTTGACAACTTGGAGACGTGACATCGAACTCCAAGGCCTTGTTCAACGATGGATGCGTGATGCAAAGTCCAATCGAGGTTAGTGACGATAGTCGGTCCCCTTGGATAAGGGGATGAGGCAAAACTAGAGATTCCACAATGGGGGTTTTCTTTAGTCTATCATCTATGCCTAAGGGATACATGAGGGGTGGGGGCTCTATTTATAGGCCAGCCACTAAACAAGGGTAGTTTGGGGATAAACTAAGCGAATAGGTAAGTAAAGGGGGATACATGGGTCAGAGCCCAACAAAGTGCCAAGCACATACATGACCGGTAATCTGGGACTTGGGACGTAGTACCGTCATCACCGTAGTACCGCCGCTCATGGTATCCGTAGTACCGCAAGCCGATCACGGGCATCCAGTGGCGATGGCGCAGCTTCAAGACGGGCGATAGCGAGTGTAGTACCAGATCGGTACCGGTTCACCACCGGTGTACCGCTTGGACTGCACGCCGACATGTCTTCTTCCGTCTCCTCTTCCAAGCCTCCGTCTTGTCGGGCTTGATGTTCCGGGCTTCCTCCCTTGCCTCCGTACTGGTCGGTGTGAACCTATCATGCATATGTGACGGAGTATGAAGTAGCATACCATTCAATAGGCAGGAAGGGGGCTCGCATAGAGGAACGGATTCACCTTTGGAGTCCATGACGACTTGGCGTAAGTTGGAGACCTTGATGTAGTAAGGACCGTAGGTTGGGCTGCATCATCTCCCTCCCCTTCAAAAAGAGTCGTCCTCGACTCTACATGCTCATCACAAAGTAGAAGCGGTCGAGAGACCTTCTTGATCCTAGGGTTCACCATATAGTCGTCCTCGGGAAGATTGACTTGACAACACTTCAATGTTCCTTCACCTTCCTTGAAGCCTACAAAGCTCACAACAAAAGCAAAGCAACACTCAAAGCGTAGCCAATTCATGAAGATTATGCATGAGTCCTCAAGTAGAAGGAAGTCACCTTAGCTTGCAGAGATAGCTCGATGAAGGGTGTCCATAGGTAACTCTCTTCGATTCTTCTTGTCAACACATGGTCCATAGAGGTTGATGTGTATGCATTTGTACCTTCATACAACAAAGACCAAGCAACATATGTTTGTGTGTGATAGAGGAGCATGTCATTTGTGGCATGTCCATTCTTGTTCACAACACGATTAGCACAACTCAAGTATAGAAAACGGGATGCATATGCAAGGTCAAAGTGCATGGAAGTCGTTTGAACATCATCCAAATGTGGAAACTCAAAAACTTCATATAACATAGAACTGGGGCATTCAAAGCATTGGATCCAAATTTCAAACAACATCTTTGATGCAAGAATAGGAGAATTTGGCAAAAACAAACAAGGAAGCATATCCAAAACAAATGTATTATGTTTGCAAACAAACTAAATGAAAGAGCAATTGGTCCTTATGTTTGTTGCAACAACAAGACGAGATTCTTGGAAGCTCTCATGACAATTCATGCTCTTAATGGAATTGTGGTTGCACCCAAAACATCGGAAAGAGAAAATGTTCAACATTTTTGTTACAACACACAAAACATCATTATCTAGTTGCGAAGAAACATGAATGTCACAAGGGGAGATAATACCATTAACATGCTTGCAAGCAAACCATAGGAAAGAGCAATTTGCCAACATGAAAGATGCAAAGCATGCAAAAGGTATCAGAGCTGGGTTCGATCTTGAACTCACTTGTGGGATGCTCTCAAGAGCTCTTTTTGTCAACTCGTGATCAACCGAGGTTGACATGATAATGCGGGTACCTACACACATCAAACACAAAAGGAAGAACGTGTGTGCATGGTAGATATACACATCATCCATCATGACGTATCTCTTCTTGTGCACATCACCATTAATGTCAATTAAGTATGAAATAGATGCATGGTGAGTATGCGAGTGGGGAACATGCTTATCATGGCAATCATCAAAATCTCCAAAAATTGAGAAAGTTATGGGGGCCATCTCAGTATAACGCATAAGATCAATATTGTTGTAAGCAAAACAAGTGAAATAGCAAGCATTCATCTTATCGCAAGCAACTGGAGAAATTGAAAGACTAGCATGACAAGGCAAGTCCAAAGTAATTGGAGGATACACACAAGATGCATAGCATGGCATGTTTATGGCAATGATTTCGCAATCAAACAATTCCACATGATCAATATTATGCAAAGGCAAAGCATCACATGGGAATATGAGTGAAGCATATGTAATGTCACAAGTATCATCCAAAACATGCATATCCTCACAATTCATCATGTCCACTAGTGGGATCATGGCATCATCAACACCCTTATTGTTACCTTGGTCATACCTCTCATATGAAGTGGGTGTTGTGGAAGTAGTGGCCTCCTTGTGGACGACTTCGTCTTCTTGATGTATCCATGGCGTAGCATCATCTTCATGCACCATGTACATCTTCTCCAATTGAGGCATCATTGCTTCATGATTTGGCGCGTCTTCCTCCATGGAACCTAGCACAACACAAGAGAACACACTAGAGGTAGAGGGTAAGTTGTTAGAATTCGAAATGGTCTCACTCGACCTATCAACTACCACTCTCAACTCACTATGAGTATCGCTCATGCCCTCCAAGTGGAAGCACTCAATCTCACATAAGGTGGAGTCACTCATCGCACTCTTGTTATCACTCAAGTGGGCTAAGTGGCTCTCATACTCACATGGGATTGGTACCACATCATCACTCAAGCATATGGGGGTAGGCTCGGTTTCCTCAACTCCATGCGCCTCCTTTGGTGAAGGGAAAATCCCATGCTCACCATTCTTGACCTTGTCGCCTTGAAAGTTGGATGCCGAAGATGGGCATCATCACTCTCCTCCATGGTTGAAGGGAAAATCCCATGCTCGACCGTCTTGTGGCCATCTCGTAGTAGTGGTGGAGGTAGGCTCATGCTATCCAACTTGGCGAAGTAGAGGTTTACATTTTCCTCGTTCGCGAGGTCATGGAAGTCAAGCGTAGGCGTTGAAGCTTGATGGCGTGGAGTAAGGCTTGCTCTTGGTGCCATTGTGGTGGTGGCACGAGTAGTTGAAGGTGCCCTATGATGGTATCGACGAAGGTCATTGGCATGCCTTGCCGATGGTTGATGTAGGTCGAGCACTTGGTCATCCACATGACGCTCGCGACGGTGATCATTTGCCTTGGCACTCTTATTGTGCTTGTGGTGCCTTCTTGAGCTTGATTGAGCATTATGGTTGGTGCTCATCTTGAATTCTTCGTCTTGGTGGCGAAGATGCCTTAGACGATTTCTTGTATCCTCTTTATGGTGGCGATGCTCATGAGAGGATGTTTGTCGATGAAGATTCTTGTTTCTTGGCGCCTCTTGATGTATATGATGTTTGGACGCCACTCTTGTTTGGATAGGAGGTGGATCTTGGCGCCTTGGAGGTGATGTAGCTTGGCGCCTTGGAGATGGTGGAGCTTGACGCCTTGGAGGTGATGGAGCTTGGCGCCTTGGAGATGGTGGCGCTTGACGCCATCTAGGTGGTGGCACTTGTCGCCTTGGAGGTGGATCATCTAAATAGGTGGTGCCCTTTGGTGTGGCACGCTTGGCCTTGAAGGTCATGGAATCTTGATGATGCGCCTCCTCTTGCTTGGCGTAGTAGGCTTCCATCTCCACACGGTGGAGGAATTCTTCATGGCTCATGGAGGAGCCATCAAATTCGATGAAGTTCTCCGTGTCCTCCATGCTTGGCGAGGCGTCATCGATGTCGCACTCGAAGTCGTCCATGCTTAGGGAGTAGTTGTTGGTGTAGTACTCCATATCACCCAAGCATGTGGAGCCATTGTCGGTGTAGTGCTCCATAGGCTCCATGCATGAGGAGCCATTGTCGACGTAGAGCTCCATGTCTTCCATGCATGTGGAGTCGTCGGTGTAGTGCTGTCCTCAAAGCTCATGTCCTCTATACTTGTGGAGTCAGTCATGGTGGCTCATCATGGATTCTTCATAGATATCATGTCCCTAGACATGATGCACAAGACCAAGCGGTGTATATGGAAGTGGTAGTGGGAGTTAGGGATACAACGTCAAACCTTACTTTACCTTGAAGATCGTGTCGCATAAGTGGCCACACTTGAGAGCAATAAACCAAGCAAAGTGAAGTTCACGCGGAACACCAAAACCAACTACGAACCAAAAAACACACACACACAAGGCCTATGGTGGATAGGTATGAAAAGTGGCATGTCAAGAACCAATCCGAAATCAAGATGTTGTAATGGCAAGTAAAGAACCACAATGATCACAAAGCAAAACAAGTTAATCCACAAGATAGGAAATATGTACAAGGAAACACACAGGGTGGGATAAATGGGACTTGTGCGACGGAGAAAGTGAGCTAAGAACCAAATGATTACCTAGCGAAGACTATAAGCTCGTGTCACACAAGTACAAGGAGAGACGCTAGTTCGATTGCACAAAATTGGTGGGCTACAAGATATGCACAATAAGTACCACCTATATGATGTTCATCGAGCTTGTGCTTCCTATTCTATAAAGCACATGTATAATTCTTTCTTTTTCTCTTTTCCTTTTTTTCTCTTTTTTTCTTTTTGTATCACTCTTTTTATTTTTATTTCTTTTTCACTTGCCTCTTCCTTGTGCCAACAACTATACAAGATAAATATAAGAGATAGCGCTCACAATGTTTGCTCGGAATCCTACAAGGTATCAAATGTGCATAGCCCAAGCAATCATAAGAGGAAATAGTCTCAATAGGTGTTTGTTGCTCGCAAAGATAGTGGGGTTCACAAAGGAATGCAAGTGGGGAGAAGTCGCGGAATGGTTATACCTTTCGTCGACGATCTTCACCCTTTATTGTTGGATTCCGCCTTGCTCACGGAACTTGGATGGAGTAGATAGCATGAACAACGTGGATGATGATGTAGAGCTCCTTCTCCTCTTCGAAACGAGCTAAAGAACACCAAAATCCGAGTTCGAATGCAAAAGTTATGCTCAAAAGCAGGGGTGAAATCGGAATCTGTTTTTCTCTCAAGATCTTTGGGGTAGTACCGCTTGGATGAGGGGTAGTATCGCCAGAGTTGTAGTACGATTTTGGGACCGTAGTACCGCTTGGTCTGGACGCCATTTGACGTTTAGCGATTTTGGGGTGATTTGGGCGGAAAATCTTCAAGAAAAACACCAAATCGAAGGGGGAAATCAAGGAATTAGGCTATGGGAACGCAAAGGAAGGTAGATCAACAAGTTTAGCAAGTAATCCATAGATCAAAACCTACCAAAACGCACTCAAATCACAGATCGATCCAAAACACGAATTGGGGCTGTTTTTGGTGGAATTTTCGAATTTATGGGGAAAAGACCAAATCGATCAGAAATCCGTGGAAACCAAAAGCTGCTGATACCAGATGATGGAGGGGTTAACCTCTTGGGTGCCCGATCTTCACGGATCTCGTGGTCAAATCGATGGGAAAGCGAGGGGAAAGGGAGAAGGTAGCGGAAGCGAACACACACCTCGCGAAGAACACGATGAACACACGCAAAACTCACACGATACAAGGCCGATTACTCCCGAACGGCGGCCACCGGTCCGATAGAATCCTCGCAAGGAAAGATCGGTCAACGTGCTCCCTCAAATCCACATCGGAGAGGGAAGAACACCTTGGGGAGGGTCTTGACAACTTGGAGACGAGACATCGAACTCCAAGGCCTTGTTCAACGATGGATGCATGATGCAAAGTCCAATCGAGGTTGGTGACGATAGTCGGTCCCCTTGGATAAGGGGATGAGGCAAAACTAGAGATTCCACAATGGGGGTTTTCTTTAGTCTATCATCTATGCCTAAGGGATACATGAGGGGTGGGGGCTCTATTTATAGGCCAGCCACTAAACAAGGGTAGTTTGGGGATAAACTAAGCGAATAGGTAAGTAAAGTAAAGGGATATATGGGCTGTGGCCCAACAGCGCCACAGCATACATGACCGGTAGTACGGGTTGGGACCGGTAGTACGGTCATCACCTGTAGTACCGCCCATGGTATCCGGTAGTACCGCTATGCCGTAGTACCGCAAGCCGCACCGGCATCCAAAGGGGCGATGGCGCAGTTTCACATCGAGCGGTAGCAGGGGGCTGTAGTACCGACCGTAGTGCTTCGGCCCGCCGACCGGTAGTACCGCTTGGACCAGCAACGACATTTCTTCTGTCTCCTCTTCCAAGCCTCCGTCTTGTCGGGATTGATGTTCCGGGCTTCCTCCCTTGCCTCCGTACTGGTCGGTGTGAACCTATCATGCATATGTGATGGAGTATGAAGTAGCATACCATTCAATAGGCAGGAAGGGGGTTCGCATAGAGGAACGAATTCACCTTTGGAGTCCATGACGACTTGGCGTAAGTTGGAGACCTTGATGTAGTAACGACCGTAGGTCGGGCTGCATCATATTGTTCCTTAATAGTTTCTAATCCAAATATTTTGAAGTCAAGTTGAGATAACAAAGTATAACGACGCGACAAAGCATCCGCAATAATATTATCTTTACCCTTTTTGTGTTCGATAACATAAGGAAACGACTCAATAAATTCAACCCACTTTGCATGACGACGATTCAAATTAGCTTGACTACGAATATGCTTCAAAGATTCATGATTAGAATGAATAACAAATTGTTTAGGCCATAGATAATGTTGCCAAGTTTCTAATGTTCGAACCAACGCATATAATTCTTTATCATAAGTAGAATAGTTCAGACTAGCCCCACTCAATTTCTCACTAAAATATGCAACATGTTTTCCCTCTTGTAATAACACCCCTCCCAAACCAATTCCACTAGCATCACATTCAAGCTCAAAAGTCTTAGTAAAATCAGGAAGTTGGAGTAAGGGAGCATGTGTTAGATTATCTTTCAATATGACGAAGGCCTATTGTTGTGCATCGCCCCAAACAAAGGGCACATCCTTCTTGGTAAGCTCATTCAACAAAAGCGGCAATTGATCCAAAGTCTTTGACAAAGAGCCTATAAAACCAATGAGGCCAAGAAAACTCATCACTTGTGTGACCGTCTTGGTCATGCCAATTCTCAATAGCTTCAATCTTGGCCGATCCACTTCAATACCCTGTGATGTAACAACATAGCCAAGAAACGCAACTCGATTGGTGCAAAGGTGCACTTCTCAAGGTTACCAAACAAACGTGCATCACGTAAAGCATTGAAAACAAGACGTAAATGGTCCAAATGATCCTCTAAAGATTTGCTATAAATCGAATATCATCAAAGTAGACTACCACAAAACGTCCAATGAAAGCACGTAAAACTTCGTTCATTAATCTCATGAAAGTGCTAGGTGCATTAGTTAAACCAAACGGCATTACTAACCACTCATATAAACCGAACTTAGTTTTAAATGCTGTTTTCCATTCATCTCCTAATTTCATACGAATCTGGTGGTAACCACTAGGGAAATCAACTTTAGAAAACATGGTAGAGCCACTCAATTCATCAAGCATGTCATCTAAACGTGGAATAGGATGACGATATCGAATAGTAATATTATTGATAGCTCTACAATCAGTACACATGCGCGAAGAACCATCTTTCTTAGGTACCAAAATAATAGGAACAGCACAGGGGCTAAGGGACTCACGAATATGATCTTTGTCGAGTAGTTCCTGAATTTGGCGTTGTATCTCCTTTGTCTCCTCTGGATTGGTTCTTTATGGCGCGCGGTTAGGCAACATAGCACCAGGAATTAGATCAATTTGGTGCTCAATTCCTCTAATACGAGGTAGTCCTGGTGGCAGCCGAAAGACGCCCTCACGTCCTCATATTCTGCATTCCCCAAAGGTTAGCAATAGCGGGTGGCAAAGAAGGAGGCATATCCTCAAATGAAAACAAAACCTCCTTTTGCGGACAATTGCTTAATAACATTGAGTATTGTTTACATCTAGTTCAGCAATATTAATTTTATTTGCAAGCATACATGGACTCTTCAACGACCAAGAGCATGTGTAGAATCGATTTAGTTTTCTTTGGTGGTACAAAATCTGCAGAACAACTGATTCTCACTTTTATTTTTCTCCTCGCTTAGCTCTACTAGCTCTAGCAAGATCATCTTTTAAAATCTGTTCGGGAGTCATAGGTTTTAGACCAATTTTCTTTCCATCATTCATAAGAGAATAGTGATTAGTTTTGCCATTATGAACAGATTCTCTATCAAATTGCCATGGTCTACCAAGTAACAAAGAACAAGCTTGCATAGGTACAACATCACAATCAACAAAATCAGAATATGTACCAATAGTAAAATGCACGCGTACCGTTCTTGTTACCTTGATCTTGCGAGAACTCTCAAACCATTGGATGTAATATGAATGTGTGCGTTGTCTTGTTGGAAGCGCAAGCTTTTCTACCATGTCAACACTAGCCATATTATTACAACTCCCTCCATCAATGATGATCCATATAGCTCTCTCCTTGACAACACCACGTGTTTGGAACAGGTTGTGGCGTTGATCTTGCTCAGATTTGCTCGATTGCACACTCAACACACATTGTGTAATTAAGCTCTTGTATTGATCAGCAGCTTCAGCTCCCATTACCTCTGTCTCTTCATCCGCATCAGAATTGTCTCCATCTCGAGCGTAAATGGGCTAATGTATCTTCATCAAAGTCACTCGGAATCAGTATCTGAATACCATCATCCCGCACCATCATCACACTTTGTGTTGTGCACTGTCTCTCAATATGACCAAAACCCCTGCACTTGCGGCATTGTATATCCTTTGTCTTTCCCGTGGAAGCCATAGAAGATGCACTACGAGCAGGAGCATTGGATGACGGTGGAGGAGCAGCTGGAAATCTTGTGGTGGCCTTGGATGTGGTAGTAGCTAGTGGCGAATCATGAGAAGGAGGTGCTGATTGTCGGGATGTCCAAGTGGATGTGCGACCTGCAGAATTATTAGTCCTCCTCCATGGAGTTTGGCGATCCTGCATGTCACGTTCAGCTTTGCAAGCAAGATGAAACAAACGAGTGATAGAATTATATTCCTTATAATCTAATATGTGCTGAATGTCCTTGTTTAATCCACCAAAGAAACGTTCAAGAATTTGTTCAGTAGATTCAACCAGACCACACCGAACCATCCCAGTTTGCAATTCCTGATAATACTCTTCTATAGAATTTTTCCGTTGCTCTAAACGTGTCAGATTCTTTAGTAAATCACGTTGATAAGTGGGAGGTACAAAACAAGTACGCATAGCAGTTTTTAAAGCAGTCCAAGTACTAGGAATAGTAGTAGGATTTAAACGACAATACTCAGACCACCAAAGGGAAGCAAATTTAGTAAATTCACATGTAGCAGCACTAACACGCATATTCTCAGGATATTTTAAACATGCAAAACGTTGTTCTACTTCCATCTCCCATGTAAGATATGCATCAGGATTATATTTACCCTCAAAAGATGGAATATTTAATTTAAGCTTTGCAACATGATCATCATCACATACCGTGTATGGAATGCGTTGTAGTAATGTTGGAGACGGCAACAGGTACCGTGGAGGTTGTTCAACCTCCTCACAAACAGATCGTCGCCGTCAGTCGTAGTAGTACCGCCGTCGTCCCAATGTCGCACAGCCACTGCAAGCGGAAGTCTCGAGGTGCCTCACCATGGTATACCGAGGTGCGCCAAAGCGAACCAGCAATCGTGATCAATTGATGGAGGGTTAACCTCTTGGGTGCCCGATCTTCACGGATCTTGTGGTAAAATCGATGGAAAGCGAGGAGAGGGAGAAGGTAAGCGAACACACACCTCGAAGAACACGATGAACACACGAAACTCACACGATACAAGGCCGATTGCAGCCCCGAATCGGTCCGATAGAATCCTCGCAAGGAAAGATCGGTCAACGTGCTCCCTCAAATCCACATCGGAGAGGTAAGAACACCTTGGGGAGGGTCTTGACAACTTGAAGACAAGACACCGAACTCCAAGGCCTTGTTCAACGATGGATGCGTGATGCAAAGTCCAATCGAGGTTGGTGACGATAGTCGGTCCCCATGGTAAAGGGGATGAGGCAAAACTGGAGATTCCACAATGGGGGTTGTCTTTAGTCTATCATCTATGCCTAAGGGATACATGAGGGGTGGGGGCTCTATTTATAGGCCAACCACTAAACAAGGGTAGTTTGGAGATAAAACTAGGGTTTGGACGAGCTAGAGGGGTACATGGGCCGAAGGCCAACAGCACACATGACCGTAGTACCGACTTGGGTCCCAGAGTACCGCTGACGGTAGTACGGGTCCAGATCCCGTAGTACCGCTGGCAGCCCCGACTTCGGCGTCAGAGTGGGCTAGTAGAGTGGCTAGTAGTACCGCTGGCCGTAGTATCACAGATGACAGAGAGCATTTGGCGATTGTTCTTCCGCCTTCTCTCTCCTCGTTGCTCAAGCTTGATGTTCCAAGCCTTCCTCCTTGCCTCGGTCGGCTTGTGAACCTATCATGCATATGTGACGGAGTAGAGTAGCATACCATTCAATAGGGTAGGAAGGGGCTCGGATAGGAACGGATTCACCTTTGGAGTCCATGACGACTTGGCGTGAAGTTGGAGACCAAGATGTGGTAACGACCGTAGGTGCCACAGCCTCCCCTTCAAAAGAGTCGTCGTCCCCACTCTACATGCTCATCACCAAGTAGAAGCGGTCGAGAGACCTTCTTGATCCTGGGGTTCATCATATAGTCGTCCTCGGGAAGATTGACTTGACAACACTTCAATGTTCCTTCACCTTCCTTGAAGCCTATAAAGCTCACAACAAAAGCAAAGCAACACTCAAAGCGTAGCCAATTCATGAAGATTATTGCATGAGTCCTCAAGTAGAAGGAAGTCACCTTATCGTGTAGAGATAGCTTGATGAAGGGTATCCATAGGTAACTCTCTTCGGTTTTTCTTGTCAACATATAGTCCATAGAGGTTGACGTGTATGCATTTGTACCTTCATACAACAAAGATGATGTAGCCCGACCTACGGTCGTTACCACATCTTGGTCTCCAACTTATGCCAAGTCGTCATGGACTCCAAAGGTGAATCCATTCCTCTATGCAAGCCCCCTTCCTACCCTATTGAATGGTATGCTACTTCATACTCCGTCACATATGCATGATAGGTTCACATTGACAAGTACGGAGGCAAGGGAGGAAGCCCGGAGCATCAAGCCCGACAAGACGGAGGCTTGGAAGAGGAGGCTAGATCGCAAATGCTCTCTGTCACCAATGCACTGATCGGGACCGGGCGACCATCACGGGCACTACCGCCTCGCCATCGCCACCAATGCACAACGCCAACAAGTTAAATACTGTCTCCCATGTTCTATCGGACTGGAACCCAGACACCTACTAAGACTACCGCCTCGCCACGCCACACATACGGCTCCACCGACGCCCAGATCACACTGCATCACTGTCCCGTAGCTAAGATTATCGGTGGCTGATTCTGACCACTGACCCAAGTCCGTGATTACTGTCCCTGTCACAAGACTGTTCCTTGGCCCTTGTACCCCTTTAGCTCGTCCAAACCCTAGTTGTATCCCCCAAACTACCCTTGTTTAGTGGTTGGCCTATAAATAGTGCCCCCACCCCTCATGTATCCCTTAGGCATAGATGATAGACTAAAGACAACCCCCATTGTGGAATCTCTAGTTTTGCCTCATCCCCTTTACCAAGGGGACCGACTATCGTCACCAACCTCGATTGGACTTTGCATCACGCATCCATCGTTGAACAAGGCCTTGGGTTCTCGGTTTCTCGCCCCCAAGTCGTCAAGACCCTCCCCAAGGTGTTCTTCTGTTGGGGGGTAACCCTGGGGTTGGCCCGATCTTTCACGAATTCCACGAGAAACGAGGGGGAAAGAGGTGGTCGGGGATGAAATCGGGGAAGGCGATGAAAACCACGAACACACTCACACCAAAACATGATACACGCCTACTCCTCACGCCGGTGGCAACCGGTCCAACATAATCCCTAGGATCGGTGTTGGGCGAAGCTCGCTCTCCACGCCAACAACGGGGGATGAGGTGCTTGGTGAGATCTTGACGTCTTGGGGGCGAGAAACCGAGAACCCAAGGCCTTGTACAACTTGAACGCACTAGGCAAGATCCAAGAGGGGTGGATAATCCGTGCTCCTTGGTAGGAGCATGAGACCAATAGATATAAGTCCTCAAAGGGTTTCCTTAATATCTATTATTATCCAAGTCTAGGGTTTACAATAGAGGGTGGGGCTATATAGACCAATCACAAAAAACAGGGTAGTTTGGGAACAAATAGCTAAATATAGAGGGGTTACAAGGCCAACAATTATCACGTTCAGCCTTTCCGGTCCCAGTACCGGCCTCGACTCCCAGTACCGGGTCATGGTAGTACCGCCTGTGTCCGGTAGTACCGCTTGTCGTCTCCGGGACTTCCTGGGCCTTCTATTGGTGGCGGTAATGGGGCCCAGAGGCACGGATCCGGGGCCTAGAGGCGCCAAGTGACAAAGAGCATTTGGGCTGCTCGGCCTCTGTTGTTGCGGTAGCATTACGGTAGTGTCAGCCCAATGCCGCCGTCAGTCCTAGAGGTCAGGCGACAGAGAGTTGCTTGGTCTTAGGTCGGTGCTCCTCCGTCTGTGGGTTCTTCTCTTCAGACCTGATGCACACAAGGTAAGGTATGGGTAAGTAAAGCCATCCAAAGGTGTATCAAGTCACACAAGGAGAGCGAGTCACCTAGCTTGAAGGAGTTTGGTTCAAGCGAGTCATGGGTCCACTTGGGGAGCTTGTGGGAGTAGATGTAGTAGCTGGCCGAGGATCGGCCCATCGCCCCCCTTGGAAAAGAGTCATCCTCGACTCTTCAACCGTCTCAACTTCCTCGTCTCCATGGTAGGGTGAGAGGTCCTTGACATTGAATGTCGAGATCACAAGATACTTGGATGTTGGGATATCGATGACATAAGCGTTGTTGTTGATTCTCTTGAGCACTTTGAATGGTCCATCACCTCTAGGCTTTAGCTTGGAGTCGCGTTCCTTGGGGAAGCGGTCTTTACTCAAGTGTATCCACACAAGGTCGCCCTCTTCGAAGATTATCTCTTTCTTGTTCTTGTTTAGCCTTGATGCTTGGCGAAGGACTTGTTGCTCGATAGTAGCTCGTGTGTCATCATGGAGTTTCTTCATTGTTTTGGCGTGACAACGCCCATGTTGGCAATGCTCATGAAGTGGGAGTGGAAGGATATCGGCGGGAGAGGCTCCCGTGAGACGATCATGAACGGCTCCTCATGGTGGTGGAGTGCTTAAGCAATAGATAGATGATGCACAAGGTATGGGTCATGGGTCCACTTGGAGCAGTCATCCTCGACTCTTCTCTCAACTTCCTCGTCTCCATGGTAGGGTGAGAGGTCCTTGACATTGAATGTCGAGATCACAAGATACTTGGATGTTGGGATATCGATGACATAAGCGTTGTTGTTGATTCTCTTGAGCACTTTGAATGGTCCATCACCTCTAGGCTTTAGCTTGAGTCGCGTTCCTTGAAGCGGTCTTTACTCAAGTGTATCCACAAGCCCTCTTCAAGATTATCTCTTTCTTGTTCTTGTTTAGCCTTGATGCTTGGCGAGGACTTGTTGCTCGATAGTAGCTCGTGTGTCATGGAGTTTCTTCATTGTTTTGGCGCTTGACAGCGTCCATGTTGGCATTCATGAAGTGGGGTGGAAGGATATCGTCGGTTGAGAGGCTCGGCCGTGAGCGATCATGAGCGGGCTCCTCATGGTGGAGTGCTTTGGCGAACTTCGGTGTGGAATGCATTTCCTCCAGTCTTTAAGGTTCTTCTTTATCAACACGAGAACAAGTAAGAACCAATATTGCAATCAAGATATTAGCTTTATTGAAAGAGGTGGGATCGTCTAAAGGTTTATTATTGATCTTGAATATTTCGTCCAAGCCTTCTTTCTAAATCTTCCCTTCTCTTGGATCATCACATGCTCTCCATGCATGGCCATGCTCAATGCTTGTCCCTCTCATCCATGCTTGGTCCATCATTCTAAGAGTAAAAATGTATCATATTCTCATGTATGAATAGTTGATCTTGTGATGGGTCTCAATAGTAGGGATGTCCACATCATGCTCCCTTCTTGAAAAGTAAGGCTTCAAATCTGCAATGTTAAATGTACTCAAGTTTATATGCATTATCATTGATTCTTTCTAACACCTTAAAGGGACGGCATTAACTTAGACTTAACATGCTTTCTCCTTTATAGTTTATACTTAGCATTCATGTGTTCAATGTTATCTTTAGTAGTCTTATGCAAGTTTAATATCAGTAGCATCAAATTATGTAATCAATAGGTGAGGAACAAAACCATACACAATCTCAAATGGGCACATCTTTGTGGTAGAATGCAATGAACGATTATAAGCAAATTCTATATGAGGTAAACACTCTTCCCACAATTTTCTTCTTTAACATAGTAGACAGTTCTATTTACTACTTGAGACATGTAGTACTAAAGAGCAATTTAGTCCCCAACTTAGCCCATAAACATCTCCAAAAGTGGCTAAGAAATTTAGTATCACGATCGAGACAATAGTATTAACAATTTCAAGAACAAATCGACAAGGAATAAAGTGTGCCATCTTAGATCCACAACAACAAAAATACTATCCCATCCCAAAACAAAGTCCATAGTAATATCCTCCCAAGGAACACTAGGAATATAAACCATGTGGATTAGACTTAGCTTTTTGACAAGTAATCTCTCAACAACATCCTCCGCCTTCTTGACACCAAAGTGTCCCATCAATCCTCCTCCATCGCCTTAACAAAAGAGCTATCGGAATGCATAGTTTGTTAACTTGTTCCAAGTTCTACCATCTCTACAATTTCGCAACACATCTTTAAATTATCATGCACATATTGTTCTTTAATAGTTTCCAATCCAAATATTTTGAAGTCAAGTTGAGATAACAAAGCATGACAAAGCATCATAATATTATCTTTACCCTTTTGTGTTTGATAACATAAGGAAAAGACTCAATAAATTCAACCCACTTTGCATGGATTCAACTTAGCTTGACTACGAATATGCTTCAAAGATTCATGATCGTAATGAATAACAAATTCCTTAGGCCATAGATAATGTTGCCAAGTTTCTAATGTCCAACCAACGATATAATTCTTTATCATAAGTAGAATAGTTTAGCCCCACTCAATTTCTCACTAAAATATGCAATGTTTTTCCTCTTGTAATAACACCCTCCCAAACCAATTCCACTAGCATCACATTCAAGCTCAAAAGTCTTAGTAAAATCGGGAAGTTGTAGTAAGGGAGCATGTGTTAGCTTATCTTTCAATATTGTTGTGCATCGCCCCAAACAAAGGGCACATCCTTCTTGGTAAGCTCATTCAGAATTGATCCAAAGTCTTTGACGCCTATAAAAACCAGGCCAAGAAAACTCCTCAATTCTCAATAGCTTCAATCTTGGATCCACTTAGATGTAACAACATAGCCAAGAAACGCAACTCGATTGGTGCAAAAGGTGCACTTCTCAAGGTTACCAAACAAACGTGCATCACGTAAAGCATTGAAAACAAGACGTAAATGGTCCAAATGTTCCTCTAAAGATTTGCTATAAATCAGAATATCATCAAAGTAGACTACCACAAACGTCCAATGAAAGCACGTAAAACTTCGTTCATTAATCTCATGAAAGTGCTAGGTGCATTAGTTAAACCAAACGGCATTACTAACCACTCATATAAACCGAACTTAGTTTTAAATGCTGTTTTCCATTCATCTCCTAATTTCATACGAACTGTGGTAACCACTACGCAAATCAACTTTAGAAAACATGGTAGAGCCACTCAATTCATCAAGCATGTCATCTAAACGTGGAATAGGATGACGATATCGAATAGTAATATTATTGATAGCTCTACAATCAGTACACATGCGAAGAACCATCTTTCTTAGGCACCAAAATAATAGGAACAAGGGCTAAGGGACTCACGAATATGATCTCTCGAGTAGTTCCTGAATTTGGCGTTGTATCTCCTTTGTCTCCTGATTGGTTCTATATGGTGGCACCAGGAATTAGATCAATTTGATGCTCAATTCCTCTAATAGGAGGTAGTCCTGTGGCAACTCAGGGAAATACGCCCTCATATTAAAGGTTAGCAATAGCGGGTGGCAAAGAAGGAGGCATATCCTCAAATGAAAACAAAACCTCTTTGCATACAATTGCATAACATTGAGTATTGTTTACATCTAGTTCATATCAATTTTATTTGCAAGCATACATGGACTCTTCAAACGAATTTTGTAGAATCTTTAGTGTTCTTTGGTGGTATAAAATCTGATTCTCACTTTTATTTTCTCTTAGCTCTACTAGCTCTAGCAAGATCATCTTTTAAAATCGTCATAGGTTTTAGACCAATTTTCTTTCCATCATGCATAAGAGAATAGTGGTTAGTTTTGCCATTATGAATGATTCTCTATCAAATTGCCATGGTCTACCAAGTAACAAAGAACAAGCTTGCATAGGTACAACATCACAATCAACAAAATCGAATATGTACCAATAGTAAAATGCTCTTGTTACCTTGATCTTGAACTCTCAAACCATTGGATGTAGTATGAATGTGGGCGTTGTCTTGTTGGAAGCGCAAGCTTCTCTACCATGTCAATATTACAACTCCCTCCATCAATGATGATCCGATAGCTCTTTCCTTGACAACACCACGTGTTTGGAATGATCTTGCTCTTGCTCAATTGCACACTCAACACACGTTGTAATTAAACTCTTGTATTGATCGGCCATTACCTCATCATCATCGAATTGTCTCCATCTCGAAATAAGGGCTAGTGTATCTTCATCAAGTCACAATCGTATTCACCATCTTCTCGCACCATCATCACACGTTGTGTTGTGCTCTCAATATGACCAAAACCCCTTGCGGCATTGTATATCCTTAGTCTTACCGTGGAAGCCATAGAAGATGCACTACGCATTGGATGATGGTGGAGGGAAATCTTGTGGTGGCCTTGGATGTGGTAGTAGCCGGAGGCGAATCACGAGGAGGCATTGTCGGGATGTCCAAGTGGATGTATTATTAGTCCTCCTCCATGGTGTTTGGCGATCCTGCACTTCACGTTCGACTTTGCAAGCAAGATGAAACAAGCGAGTGATAGAATTATATTCCTTATAATCTAATATGTCGAATGTCCTTGTTTAATCCACCAAAGAAAGCGTGCAAGCATTTGTTCATTAGATTCTACAAGACCACACCTAACCATCCCGTTTGCAATTCGATAATACTCTTCTCTGAATTTTTCCCTTACTCTAAGCGTGTCGATTCTTTAGTAAATCACGTTGATAAGTGGGAGGTACAAAACGAACACGCATACAAGTACTAGGAATAGTAGTAGGATTTAACGACAATACTCGGACCACCAAAGGGAAGCAAATTTAGTAAATTCACATGTAGCAGACTAACACGCATATTCTCGTGGATATTTTAAGCATGCAAAACGTTGTTCTACTTCCATCTCCCATGTAAGATATGCATCGGATTATATTTACCCTCAAAAGATGGAATATTTAATTTAAGCTTTGCAACATGATCATCATCGAGCGGCGTTGCGGTAGTAATGTCGGAGGTTGTTCAACCTCCTCAGTAGTACCCAATGTCGCACGAGCCGTGATCGGAATGCGGCTCCTTGAACCGAGCGTCAAGCTTGGCGTTGAAGGATTTCGAGTCCATCGATCTTGTCCACGCGTTGGTGAGCTTGGTGTCAAACTCCCTAGGCGTGTCCACGTCTTGGAGCGGAGAAGTGGGCATGTAGTTCTTCGTTAAATCATGGTGGCGGGGTTCCATGAAGTATCATCATGGTTAGTCCTTAAAAAAGCGGTATATACTACGAAATATGGTGGAAGTCACGCGTAATCCGTCAAGCAATATCTGAAGCTCTTACAAGTTCTTACCAAGGAAAAGGCGATGTGCAACCACGAGGATCGGTGGGTCCAGAGATTGAACCAAGCGATTACCGAGTCGAAACACCGTGGAGAGTATCTGTGGAGCTCGGAAGGCTTAGCAAAGGGGTCAATTATCAAAGCAATGCAAAAGTTGAAAGAATGCTCAACGTGGTCCTAGGCTGAGACGCGAGCCTAGATCAACAACGATGTCACGACGCGACACAACAAGCATGTGATGATATAGCACCAAAGCGATCCGAGATGCGAAAATCACTATGATGGCGAGTGTCTAGAATCTGAGGTCTAAAGAGGTTAGCCCCAAAATTTTTTGAAATTTTTATTTTGCTAAAAATATCGCTATAACGATGGAAAAGTGATCCCGGTGAAAAATAGTATAGCTTTTTTTTTTTTTTTTTTTGCTCTCATACGGACTTACTCTTAGCTCGACACGGACTTTAAAGAAGGAAAGTCAAAAGAAATAACGAGCGGATGTAGGAAGGCGGTGGCTATGGTGGCGGGGTATATGGCGGCGGAATATGGTGGCGGTATATGGCGGCGGTGATCGGCGAGTGTGGTGGTGACTAGTATGATCGAACTCGAAACTCTAAGGGACGAGACACTAAGACCAAGAACTCGACGCGACGATGTGACACAAGTTCAACAATGCAAAACTGAAAAGATAATGCGGCGTAGATTGGTTATGGGATGGATCTAAACGCTAAGCGTGTTTTTGGCTTTTCGTGGGTTATAGGTAAAACAGATCTAATCTCAAAATCTCGAGCAACAAATCGATACCACTTGATAGGGCAAAGGTGTCCGATCTTTCGATGAGATGGCGATAATCGATTTGGTGGAGTTCGGCTTGACGATCCGACTACGCGCCAATGCAATCGCTAGGCCAATCTCACGGAGGTTACCGATCCTGCGTGAACACGATCGGCTGACCGGTCTTAATTCCTACGAAATCGAGAACAAGTAAGAACCAATATTGCAATCAAGATATTGCGGATTAAGCGGAAAGATTTATTGAAAGAGGTGGGATCCTGAATAGGTGAGAAGTACAAGAGGCCTCTGCAACGCTCGAGCCTTGGAGAAGTTGCGACTATGGCTAACCTAATGTCTAAACAAAATCTGAGTCTAAAGGTTCGGCTATGGGCGTATTTAAGGCGAAAAGGTGGGGTTTCGCCAGCCAAGGAAGTGGTGGCGAATCCAACCCTAAAAGTCCTTTTCCTCAAATACGGACTCTAAAAAGTGGCTAACTAAAAACGCGAAAATTACATGGGCCTGGCCCAAAATAAAGGTGTCGACACCATATTATGCTATGGACAAGTATTGATCTTGAATATTTCGTCCAAGCCTTCTTTCTCCATTATGGTGGCCTCAAAGTTCTGAAATCTTCATCCGTGGCCTTCTCTTGGATCATCACATGCTTGCTGCCATCTCCATGCATGGCCATGCTCCAATGCTTGTCCCTCTCATCCATGCTTGGTCCATCATTCCTAAGAGTAAAAAATGTATCTGACTTAGGCAGCATCATATTCTCATGTATGTAAGGAATAGTTCCAAGAAACGAAAGTACCTGATAGTTAAGTTGTTTGGCACGAGATCTTGTGATGGGTCCTTGTATGTGTGTTGCTGTAGGTACAACGGTTGTATCAATAGTAGGGATGTCCACATCACGGAGGAGTGTGCCAAGACTTTGATTGACGACCTCGGTTTGTCCATCGGTTTGAGGATACGAGGCGGACGAGAAGAGGAGCTTGATGCCGAGCTTGGCCATGAGGGTCTTCCAGAAGTAGCTCATGAATTTTACGTCGCGGTCGGAGACGATTGTTCTTGGCACACCATGTAGCCGAATTATTTCCCTGAAAAACAAATTTTATACATGTGAAGCATCATCGGTCTTATGCCACGGAATGAAATGTGCCATTTTGGAAAAGCGATCCACTACAACAAATATGGAATCATGACCATGTTTAGATCTAGGCAAGCCTAACACAAAGTCCATGCTAATGTCCGACCAAGGTGCATGAGGAATAGGCAATGGCATATAAAGACCAAAGGGGTTGGACTTAGACTTAACTTGGATACATGTAGTGCATCGTTGGACGTGGCGCTCCACGTCGCGCTTCATCTTTGGCCAAAAGTAGTGAGTGGAGAGCATGTCATATGTCTTGTCACGGCCAAAGGGGCCCATAAGGCCTCCACCATGGGACTCTTGAAGAAGCAAAAGTTGGAGAGACGATTTCGGAATGCAAAGATTGTTTTGTTTGAAAAGAAAACCCTTGTGCAAATAGAAATCATCAATCCCTTTGTCGAAAGAACATTGTGCAAATATTGGTCCAAAGAAAGGGTCGGACGCGTACATAGATTTGATGTCATCAAGACCCAAGACATTGACTTCGAGTCATGTAAGAAGGCTTGTGTTTTTGCGAGACAAGGCGTCCGCTACCACATTTTCTTTGCCCTTCTTGTATTTGACAATGTAAGGAAAAGACTCCATAAACTCAACCCATTTTGCGTGCCTTTTACTCAAGTTGGCTTGGCCCTTAAGATACTTCAACGACTCATGGTCGGAATGGATGATAAATTCTTTGGGCCAAAGATAGTGTTGCCACACTTGAAGAACTCGAACCAAGGCAAAAAGTTCCTTGTCATAAATGGGATAATTGAGGCGTGCGCCGTCAAGTTTCTCACTATGGTAAGCAATAGGACGCCCATTTTGCATAAGGACGCCACCAATGCCAATACCACTAGCGTCACATTCAATCTCAAAGGTTTTTGTGAAATCCGGCAATGCAAGGAGTGGTGCTTCGGTGAGCCTCTTTTTGAGCTCATCAAAAGCCTTTTGTTGTGCTTTTCCCCAAACGAACGTGACATTTTTCTTGGTCAATTCGTTTAGGGGGCAAGCAATGGTAGAAAAATCTTTCACAAAGCGACGGTAAAAGCTAGCCAACCTATGAAAACTACGAAGTTCACTAACATTTGTTGGAATGGGCCAATCTCGTATGTCCTTGACTTTTGAGACATCCACTTCTATGCCATTAGAAGACACAACAAAATCAAGGAAAATCAGCTTGTCTCTTGCAAAAGTGCACTTTGGGAGATTAGCATAAAGCTTTTCATGACGAAGGATTTGAAGGACCTCCTTAACATGAGTAACATGCTCTTCTAGTGACTTGCTATAGACAAGAATGTCATCAAAGTAAACAACTACACTCTTTCCAATAAGAGATCGCAAAATATGGTTCATGAGGCGCATGAAGGTAGATGGGGCATTGGATAAGCCAAAAGGCATAACCAACCATTCATAGAGACCAAGCTTGGTCTTGAAGGCGGTTTTCCACTCATCACCTTCAGCCATGCGAATTTGATGGTAGCCACTACGAAGATAAATTTTCGAAAATATAGTGGCTCCACATAACTCATCAAGCATGTCAACAAGGCGCGGTATAGGATGTCGATAACGCACGGTGATAGCATTGATTGGACGGCAGTCCATGCATAACCGCAACGTATCATCCGTTTTGGTACGAGGATCACGGGGACGGCTTGGGCTAGTGCTTACTTGGATCAAACCTTTGGAGACGAGTTGGTTGATTCGACGTTCGATCTCCTTCGTCTCTTCGGGTTGGTCGATCTGTGGCCTTGTTTGGAAGTGGTCTTGTAGGGTATGAGGTCGATGCGGTGCTCTATTCCACGAAGAGGAGGGAGGCCATGAGGAAGCTCTTCGGGAAAAACATCTTGGAATTCCTGCAAAATAGCCATCAAAGAAGGAGGAACATTTGTCAAGTCGTTAGTTCCTTGCGCTAGTCCCTTGCATACAAGGACATAGTGCAAGATGGATGGGTTGTTCCGCACTTCTCTCATCTCACTTTTGGTGGCAAGAACACTCTTAGATTTTCCACTCGAGTTTGGCTTGTAGCTCTCGCTCACTATGGTGTGGTTCTCTCGCTCACCACTCTTCTCACAAGGTGTTTTTGCGTATTGCGCCCTCGCTAAAGCCTTTGCATTGTCCGCAATTATTTGTCTAGGAGTCATTCGTTGCAACACACAAGTTTTATCAAGCCATTTGAAAGTGTAAGTGTTTGAGTGACCATTATGCAAAGCACGCTTGTCATATTGCCACGGCCTTCCGAGCAACATGTGACAAA
Source organism: Avena longiglumis (assembly GCA_030063025.1). Lineage (NCBI taxonomy): Eukaryota > Viridiplantae > Streptophyta > Magnoliopsida > Poales > Poaceae > Avena > Avena longiglumis. The sequence continues at coordinate 338,503,403 of CP125976.1, read as the reverse complement.
CCGTCATTGGAACCACGTCACATTCCACCGTGTCCTTGTAATGCCCAATGGAGAACGTCACCGAGACGGTGTGCTTGATCTTGACGGATCCTTGGTCACTTAGCCATTGGATATGGTAGGGGTGTCTATGTGGATGAAGGGTGAGGTTGAGTTTCTCACACAATTCCGTGCTTGCGAGGTTGTGGCAACTCCCTCCATCGATGACAACTTTGATGGACTTTCCATTGATGCCAGCACGAGTTTGGAAGATGTTCGAGCGTTGGTCTTCATTTTCATTGGCTTGGGTAGTCAAGACCCTTGTGACCACAAGCGATGGACTTGCGTCATGCTCACACACAAGAAGTTCTTGGTCCTCTTCTAAATGTTGCCTTTCCATGGCTTCCTTGAACCTTGCATCAAACTCGTCTTCACTCAAGTATTCTTCATCGCTGTTGTCATGGATGAACAAAACTTTCTTGTTTCCACATGCATTCGACTTGTGCCCTTTGCCTCCACACTTGTAGCATTCACCATTGAATGGTTGATCATCCCTTGTGTGTTTGCCACTTGGGGGCTGTTTTCCTTGGGGAATAGTTGGCTTGAAGGGAAGCTTGGTTGTACTTGAGGAGCTTCCACTTGGTGTTGTTGGAGTAGTGGTTGGTGCTTGCTTGTAGGTGAAGTACGTCTTTGGCTTGTTGTACTTGATGTCCTCTTGCACTTGGCGCTCGGCCTTGGATGCGATATGCACAAGCTCAACCATGTTGTTGTACTTTTGGAACTCGGTGATGCGCTTAATGGGATGGTTCAAGCCATTGAGGAAGCGTGCCATTGTTTGTTCATCTCGCTCTTCGATGTTGGCACGGATCATGTTGAGCTCCATTTGCTTGAAGTACTCTTCCACGGTCTTTGTCCCTTGACTAAGCGTTTGAAGCTTGTTGAAGAGGTCACGCGTGTAGTGCGAAGGAACAAAACGGGATCTCATATGAGCCTTCATATCTTGCCAAGTTGCGATTGGAGGCTCTTCTTTTGCTTCGCGAGCGAGTTGGACTTGTTCCCACCAAAGGTTGGCATACTCATCAAATTCGAGGGATGCCATGGCCATCATCTTTTCATTGCTATAGTTGTGCATGCGGAAGATCTTGTTGACCTTGAGTTCCGAAGAGAGATATTCTTCGGGCTCATTGGAACCGGTGAACTTTGGCATGGTGAACTTGAGCTTGCCGAAAGTTTCTTCTCCATTGCGGTTCCGGTTGCCATGATTTGGGCGGTCATCATCATCATCCGAGCTCTCATGTCGTTCTTGGTTATTGTTGCGTTGCCCTTGCGGTTGTTGAGGTGCCGCGTTTGGTGGTGGAACTTGTTGTTGATGACGAGCTTGGGGAGCTTGCTCATTTTGTTGACGCGGTTGAGGACGCGGAGGAGGTTGATGGTCCTCACGACGAGCTTGGGGAGCTTGCTCTTGTTCTTGTCGTGGTTGATGCCGAGGAGCGTTGTCTTGCATACGGGCGAGGAGGACGTCGAGCCGCATGCGCAATGGGCTGCTCTTCTTCTTCTTGGTGTAGAGAAGGCTCGTCATGACCGTCATGTTGCCGACGTGGACGCTCATGTCGATGATGACGCCTTGGAGGATCTTCGCATGCTTCACGTCGACGGTGATCTTGTTCGTCCTCTTCGGAAGCGTCACTTGTTGTTGAAAGGACATGTCGACGTCGATGGCCTTGGTGGTCCATGCGAGGTTGCTCTTGTTGAATCACAAGTGCCCTTGGTTGTGGCCGGTTCGCTTCTCGCCTTGGGGGTCTTGCGGAGAGGTCACCATCATAGCTTGACATTGCGGCGTGACGCGGAGATGGTACCGCTTGCGAAGAGCTCATGGATCAAAGAACGGGTCCATCCCGGTGCCTTGAAGCGTGAAGGCGAGGAGCACTTGATTCACTTGAGGAGTGCCGAGATGATCTTGATTCGCGCGAGCGTGGCCTTGCGATTCCATCAATGATGCGTTGAAGCTTCTCATCCGTTGAGGCGAGTGCACGACCAAGAGCTTCATTTTGATGACCGAGGTTGTGTTGCATGGCATGCATTTGGCCACGGACTTCTTCGAAGCGGTTGTCGATGTTCTTGAATTCCACACGGGCCTCGCTAAATTGTTCATCTTGGCGCCGCTCGAGAGCTTCACAACGATAGTTGAATTCTCCTCGGACCTTCCAATGGTCCCATCTTGTCATGAATTGTGTGTCATCCTCCGGAGGTGGTGGTGGTTGGGATGGCTCTCCATGCCTGTCCATGATGCAAAGCCACAAGGGTTGTATATGGAGAGAAAGGGTGCGTAGAGTTAGCCTTTTACCTCACCTTGGAGATTATATCAAACCAATTGCCACACAAAAGAGCGAAAAGCGTGCAAAGTGAAATGGGAAGAAACTCACACACAAATATGCTACAACTCTCAAAAGGCTTTTGGTGGAAGGTTAGGATTGTGGAAAACCAAACGAAACGATCCAAGCAAAAGGTTATTGTCCTACGTGGTAAAGAACCAAAGATCAAAAGCAAAAGGATACGATCTACAAAAAAAACACGGAAAACACACGTGGAGATAAAACGGGGTTAGCACGACTATGAAAATGAGCACAAAAGGTCCTAACGAAGACTACGCTCGGTTGTCGTCCCAACTCAAGGAGAGACCACAACTCGTTTGCCAAAAGAGGATAAGCAATAGATTTGTGCACTTGCCTCGGTGCGCTCTTTTTTTTGTATTGGGAGACTATGTATCTTTTTCCTTTTTCTCCCTTGCTATGCTACTATGTTAGCTTTTGTATTTGGCCTCACACTCTCACTTTCCAAAGGCAAGTCCACAATGCTTAGACAAACACAAAATGAGTTGCTCTCATAGGATAGATACACACAAAGGAAGATATGGGGGCTTTCAAGGTGGTGCAAGTTATACCTTTGGTATTGTTGATGGCTTGCAACCGTTGGTGGTGGATGGTGTTTGAGTGTCGCGGTGTCGAGGAGCGCGGGTGACGTTGATGCGGAAGCTTGTGTTAAGATGGCGACAAACACGCGAGACACGAACAAGCAAAAAGGGAAAGTCGAGAAGCGAAATGAGGTGTCAAGAAGAAGGAAAAACCTTTGTTACGGGCGGTACCGCTTGGTACAAAGCGGTAGTACCGGATAATCTACCAAGCTTACGCTGAGTACCATCTTATTACGGGCGTAGTACCGGTGTAATACTGAATGAAAACGAGATCCACTTGACACAAACCTCAAATCCTGGGAAATCGTGAAAGGCTGGCTAGGAACCAAAGGGGCTATAGATCGACTCCCAAAGCAACAGATCTATGGACCAAAACCACGAAAAACTCACCAAATCCAGAGATCGATCCGAAGGCAAATTGGGGCTCTTTTTGGTGGGATTTACGATTTTAAGGCGGATAAAAGAAAAATTGGGGGGACAACCGTGCTCTTGATACCAATATGTTGGGGGGTAACCCCGGGGTTGGCCCGATCTTTCACGAATTCCACGAGAAACGAGGGGGAAAGAGGTGGTCGGGGATGAAATCGGGGAAGGCGATGAAAACCACGAACACACTCACACCAAAACACGATACACGCCTACTCCTCACGCCGGTGGCAACCGGTCCAACATAATCCCTAGGATCGGTGTTGGGCGAAGCTCGCTCTCCACGCCAACAACGGGGGATGAGGTGCTTGGTGAGATCTTGACGTCTTGGGGCGGCGAGAACCCAAGGCCTTGTACAACTTGAACGCACTAGGCAAGATCCAAGAGGGGGTGGATAATCCGGTGCTCCTTGGTAGGAGCATGAGACCAATAGATATAAGTCCTCAAAGGGTTTCCCTAATATCTATTATTATCCAAGTCTAGGGTTTACAATAGAGGGTGGGGGGCTATATATAGACCAACCACAAAAACAGGGGTAGTTTGGGAACAAATAGCGAAATATAGAGGGGGTTACAAGTATTTGCGGCGAATTATCACGTTCAGCCTTTCCAGGTCGGAGTACGTCCAGCTCGACCGTAGTACCGGTCATGCGTAGTACCGCTTCCGGGGTAGTACCGCTTGTCGTCTGGGACTTCTGGGCCTTCATTGGTGGCGATGGCGGTAATGTACCGGCCCGATAGTACCGGATTCGGGCGGTAGTACTGCCGATGTGAGAGCATTTGGGCTCCGGCCTTCATTGTTGGCGGTAGCATTGGCGTAGTCTTGGCCAATGTAGTACCGGTCGTCAGGTCCGGTAGTACCGCTGGCGACAGAGAGCGTTTGGTCTCTTCGGCTGGTGCTCCTCCGTCCTGTGGGTTCTTCTCTTCGTACCTGATGATGCACAAGGTATGGGTATGAAGTAGCAGGCCATCCAAAGGTGTATCGAAGTCACACAAGGAGAGGAGCGAGTTCACCTTAGCTTGAAGGAGTTTGGTTCGGGCGCGAGTCATGGGTCCACTTGGGGAGATTGTGGGAGTAGATGTAGTAGCGGTCATAGGACGGGCTGCATCATCTTCCCTCTCCGATGTGGATTTGAGGGAGCACATTGACCGATCTTTCCTTGCGAGGATTCTATCGTACCGGTGGCCGCCGTTTGGGAGCAATCGGCCTTGTATCGTGTGAGTTTTGCGTGTGTTCATCGTGTTCTTCGCGAGGTGTGTGTTCGCTTCCGCTACCTTCTCCCTTTCCCCTCGCTTTCCCATCGATTTGACCACGAGATCCGTGAAGATCGGGCACCCAAGAGGTTAACCCCTCCATCATATGGTACCAGCAGCTTTTGGTTGCCACGGATTTCTCATCGATTTGGTCTTTTCCCCATAAATTCGAAAATTTCACCAAAAATAGCCCCAATTCGTGTTTTGGATCGATCTGTGATTTGAGTGCGTTTTGGTAGGTTTTGATCCGTGGATTACTTGCTGAACTTGTTGATCTACCTTCCTTTGCGTTCTGCTAGCCTAATTCCTTGATTTCCCCCGTCGATTTGGTGTTTTTCTTGAAGATTTTCCGCCGAAATCGCCCCAAACTCGCGAAAACGCGTCAAATCTGGGCGTCCCAGGTCCAAGCGGTACTACCGGGTCCAAAATCCGGTACTACCGCACTTAACCGGTACTACCGGGCTCAAAAATCCGGTACTACCGCCCTATACTGAGCAAAAACAGTAGGTTCCCAGATTTCAGCCTCTCACCGTTTTGAGCATAACTTTTGCATTCGAACTCGGATTTTGGTGTTCTTTAGCTCGTTTCGAAGAGGAGAAGGAGCTCTACATCATCATCCACGTGGTTCATGCTATCTACTCCATCCAAATTCCGTGAGCAAGGCGGAATCCAACAATAAAGGGTGAAGATCGTCGACGAAAGGTCTAAACATTCCGCGACTTCTCCCCACTTGCATTCCTTTGTGAACCCCACTATCTTTGTGAGCAACAAACACCTATTGAGAATAGTTCCTCTGATGATTGCTTGGGCTATGCACATTTGATACCTTGTAGATTCCGAGCAAACGTTGTGAGCGCTATCTCATATACTTATTTTGTATAGTTGTTGGCACAAGGAAGAGGCAAGTGAAAAGAAAAAGAAAGAAAAATAAAAATAAAAAAAATATAGAAAAAGAAAAGAAAGAGATATACATGTGCCTTATAGAATAGGAAGCGCAAGCTCGATGAACATCATATAGGTGGTACTTATTATGCATATCTTGTAGCCCACCAATTTTGTGCAATCTGTTATCGCCATATTTTGGCCAAAGAAGGAGATGGGCCGTGATCAAGATGGGCTTGGAAGATGTGTATATTCAACGTGTTGTTGGATCGGCCTAGTGCGTGGATTTGGGCTAAATTGCCCGTGTATCTTGTATCATAGTAGGTCTCGTGTTAGTTTAGGTTCCGTTTCAGTTTAGGTAAAGATAGAGTTGTAGAGTTATTCCAAAAGTAGAGAGTCTCCGGACTATAAATATGTACCTAAGGTTATTGAGAAAAGGAGGACAACCACGTTCACGACAAACACAATCTCGGCGCATCGCCACCCCTTTTTTTTTCTTTCTTAAGTGTCATCATGCCTAGATTGCATCTTGCGATCTAGGCGATTTTTACTTATCGTTATTTGGTGTTACTCGTCTTGAAGCCTTGTTGATGGCGAGTAACATTATTATCATAGATCTGTTGAGGTTAGCATCGGTGTTCTTCGTTATAATCGCTTGATTTTGCTACCTCTAGTTGTCTCGCTACCTTTACCTTTTTCCCAAGTGCAAGGTAGCACCTTGATCTTTATTTAGCCGATTCGATCTGTTATGGTTGTGCCTTGCTCGCCAAGGTTTAGTTTGATATCTACGTGGTCGCCTTACAAACGGGTTGAACGATCCAAGAGTACATAGGGCGTGGCTTATTCGTTCTAGAGAAGTTGTTCCGTAATTGACTTTACGTTGGTTATTAGGCCTCCTCTAGGGTTAATATTCTTCATCTTTTTACGTGCGGGCTCAATTACGTGCGGGGCGTTCGATTCGTGGTGAAAACATTAAACCGTCGTAGATCGATTTAACTTGTAGATCAAGCAAAACCCCATGTTGTCATAAATCTAATGCAAACCATGGGGCAATCGGCTTTAGGAGCCGATTCTGGAAACACAGGAGCCGGTCACGGCTCGAATTTCGTATACTTGTTTACCATGCAGAAATCAATCGGAGCAATCCTTCACCTTCGACCGGTATAGGTCGGTGGCATCTCGAACCAAGCGGGCGTGCGGAGTTTTGCGGGCGTTGCGAGGGACCAGGCCCACCAGATTCTGGAGCCTCCGGCTCTTCGTGTTGCTCGTCGCTGCCGCCGTGAGTTTTGACAGCAACACATTACGCACGCCGGTGGGACCTTCAACAACGCGTCTACATCAACGTCCGACGCTGCGATGGAGAGCGGACCGATCCGCGTCTGACGAGCTGAAGAGCACAAGGCGGTATGATGAGATCGAAATCTCTTGAAGCCGATCTCATCGGCTCTTTTGAGAGGACCCGTAAGCATGGCATCAAGTGGAGGGGTTCTCCCCAGTGCTCTTGATGAGGTAGATCTGTCGTTCCTTGAGGCGCACTGTAGCTCTGACGACAGAAGTCAACTACATGGTGGCTCATTCTCGCACGCCATTCTCGAGAGCCTAGTGAACGCTTTCGGCGGGTCGCGGTTCGCGTAGTTCAGAGATCATGAAACATCGCACTCTCCGTTGGGGCCTACTTTAGGACTCACCAGGAGAAAGACCGCTCGAGACCGGCAGCGGCCATTCACACTTGCGGCTCCAGAGCCGCCAGAGCAGCGGCTTACGTCGTCTACAAGGCTAGAGCGACCAGCGATTGCCAATTCCTGTTTGAGCCACCTAAGGAAATCCCGCGGATATATATGCGCCTCGTGCGGATCGCAACAACCTGTCACGCACCAGATTGCAACCGCAGGAGTTTCGCGGCGGGTTCTGGGGCGTGATCTTCAGAGCGGCGTTTCGAGCAACAATGTGCAGGATGGACGACAAACAGGCGTGGCTAGCCAAGTATGCCATCGAACAAGTCATGAGAATCTAGCCCTGCGGCTCAAGCAAGTGGAGCAAATCCGTACCATCGAGAGACGGTTAAACCGTCAAGAGAAGGACAATCGGCTATTCAAAGCCGCACTTAACGAAGTTTGATCTCGATTCGCCGCCCAAGTATCGGCTCCCTGAGTTCTCAAGGTTTAGCGGATCGAAGGGTCAAGCTCGATCGAGCATAAGCCGATACAGCACATTAGGCATAATTTGACATCGGATCGGATGCGCCGTAAGGTTTTTTTGCCAATCGTGACAGACCAGCTTTTGGGTGGTACACCTCGCGCCACGATTCGATTCATACCGAAGCAATGGAAGAGCGTTCCACATCCAAGACCATTGAGGCTACCGAGGTGGCATTGCAAACTGGCTCAAAGTCTTGGCGAGGAGACTGTAGCAGTACATCCGGTAACCGGGACCGTCAGAACCGATGTTACTCCACTCGTTTAGCGAGAAGGAAGCGTCGACTGGCGGTGTTGGGTCTCAACACCCATCAAGGATCTGGCTTTCCAAGTAGAGTACAACTCATTGGCGCACATGGCCCGGCGGCGATGTATGAACAGCGCCACCCCGAAGTTATACCAAGACAAGTTCAAGCGTCCGATAGGCTGGTCGATCTGAAGAAGGGGATCCTACAAGACCAGGAGGTGGCCGTGGTGAATGGGCTCGGGCGCACCCGTGTCGCAAATGGGTGAAACAACAAAGGCACGCAAAGGGTTCGACTTGACGTGAGCAAAGCCGGCAGATTTTTCGATTTCTTTGAAGAAGCGGTGAGGTTACCGACGGCCATAAAATCCCACGGCTCGTGAAATGAACGGAGACCATCTTGCAAGTGGCATCACTCGTTCACCCACACCACCAATGACTGCAAAGAGCTACGTCGCCAAATCCAAATGGCGATAGAGCGAACGTCGATCCTTGGGCGATTCGCCATGAAAGTGGATACAAACCCATTTCTGGCGTTAACATGGTAGAGCTCGATGCATGAGGCGCGGCTGGATTTTCGTTCGGTGTTAATATGGCGGTCTGGGTACCACCATGACACGTAAGGAGGAAGGTGGTCTCTCGGGGCAAAGAGAGAGAAGAGGCTGGTCCATGCGACCGCCCGGCCATAGCGACAGCGGTGCTGCAGAGGAACAGTGAGGAAATGCAGTATCGAAGCGCATTCCGCATCTCCTTAAAAAGTATGAGCGTCGAAGATGACCAACGCCCGGCCAAAGACGATGGAGACGATAAAGGATATGAGCACCTCACTGGGGCGTCAAAAGAAAAAAGGAAGGCGAGAAAAACATTGGGACTGTCCTTTCTTCAAAATCTTTGGGACGCGGAATGAGCCGATTGCCTGATCGACAACCGCCCGGAGTGTGGACAGCAGAGGAGGACGCCGGCGTTTCGGTGTTCAAACGTTTAGGGCCTCTCCCACCTCGAGCCGTCACAGGAGTCGCTCGAGCAAAGGACCTCGAAGCCAAGGGTGACAAGGAAGAAGACAGATATCACCGCCCAAGATGGTGTCCAGACGGACTCGGACATACCCAAAAGCGTAGAGTGTAGCATTGCGTAACGGAGGAAGCGGCGCGATATCTCACGCTTTAAAGAAAGCGACCCGATCGGCCGTCAAAATTAGGCAGACCACAGGCGGAAGACCGCCCGACAAGGAAAGAATGGCGCCCCAAACCGGTAAAAGCCGATGCACGGACATCGGTGGCCACAAACATGGTGTTTGTACTTTCCGGTCTGCGCGCCAAGAACCAATGAGCTACCGGTAGCGCAGTTTGATGCGGTCCACGGCGGTGATCTTTGAGAAGCCACGTGAGAAGGGTTACAAACATCTGAAAGCCACATGCGAGGTTACATCAATGGGCAACTGTCAAGAAGATGTTGGTGGACACCGAGCGGCGATCAATATCATGCCATACTCCATGCTACGACGTTTGGGTCGCTCTCTGCAGATCTGATCAAAACCAACGTCACGTTAAGCGACTTCAACGGCCGTCTTCTAAACACAAGGCGTCTTGAGCGTGGATCGGCGATGGGCGAAAAACCATACCCACGTCATTTTCATCGTGGATGGCAAAAGTACCTACGCTGTTTTGCTAGGTAGAGATTGGATTCACGCTAATTGCTGCATTCCATCCACGATGCACCGATGCCTCATCTGATGGGACGGAGATGAAGTGGAGGTCATCCATGAGCGATTCTATCGAGGTTTCCATAGCTGGCATGAACGTCTGGGAAGCGAAGACCAAGCGATCTCTGGAATTAGTTTAGGCGGCTGTGGCGCATTGAAGCTACAAAAAACGGGGTGAGGCTGGTCTTATCCACTGGCCTGACAGAGTAGGAAAGTTCACGACCAGGCGTGGTGCGGCCGATCCTCGCGATCGGCCACAAAAAATAGAAAGCACCAATCATACGACAAGAGGATCATGCGATCGTGGCGAGACGCCATGCCATTGTAAAACAATAGTTGTAGACCATCACGACTAATGCAAGCAAAAGGGGCGATTCACGCGATCGGCCCAAATTATTTTTGTTACCCTCACCTACCGCTTGCCTGTGTTTACCATCGATTTGACAGTGTGGAAAGCTAGGGTATGGGTTTACATCTGGCGATGAGCTAGAAGAGATCGACATTGGTCACGGGATAAGCCACGACCAACATTTATCGACAGAAGTTAGACCAGTCTGCGGTCCGATGATAGCCTGCCGAGAAGATATCTAGATCGCACTGGGACTACACGAAATGCCGGGTTAGACAGAGCATCATTGAGCATCGACTCCGCTTAAAAAGGATTTCGCCATTTCAGCGTGAGCACGACAAATGAAGGCGAATTCGAAGAAGTCAAAAAGTCGAGAAAATGTTGACGCCAAGTTAATCAGGCCATGCGGGTATCTTGAGTGGATTTCTAGTATAGTACAGAGAGAAGAAGGACGCCGATGGCGTGTTGCCATAGATTTTCGGGATCTAACAGAGCTACTCAAAGGATGAGTATCCGATGCGGTGGCGGACGTTAATTAAGCACGGTGGTCATAAAATCTGAGCTTCATGGATGGCAATGCGTTACAACCAAATTTTTATGGCTCGGAAGATATACACAAGGCGGCGTTGAGTCCTGCTCGATGGGGTTGTTCGAGTATGTAGTCATGACGTTGATGAAGAATGCCGCGCCACTTACCAAAGGGCCATGAATTACATTTTCCATGATCGATCGGCAAGTTGGTGGAAATTTACATCGATGACGTGGTGGTCAAGTGCCTTCCGTGCACGGACACTTGGACGATCTTGACGCGTTACGGACCGAACAAGAAAATTCGACTCTGGATGAATCCAAAGAAGTGTGCCTTGAGGTCACGCGGTCAGTTCTTGGGTTTTTGGTCCATGAACGAGGATTGAGATCGGCTGAAAAGTCGAGGCGATGCGGACAATGAAGCCACCTACAAAGAAAGAGCTGCGATCTCTAATCGGCAAGATCAACTTCGTCGGAAGATTCATCTCAATCTGTCGGGAAGAATAGAACCGTTCATGGGACTGGTGAAAACTAAATCGACGAGGAATTTATTTGAAGCGTAATGACAACGAGCCTTGACGAGATCAAAGAATATCCGAAACCACCGGTGTTGGTTCCGCCAGACGCACCATTCTACATTTACTTGTCGATGGTGACACGTCCATCGCCTCGGTGGTGGTACAAGTTTATGATGGGCTAGAGCGAGTCGTATTTTACATAAGCGAAGGATCTTTGGGCCAGAGACAAGGTATCTCGATATCGATAAGTTGTGCATCTGCTGTTTTCACACGCAAAGCTGCGCACATCTTGCTATCGCCAGAGATCATCATCATATACCGTCGACGTCATAAAGCACATCTTTGTCGGCTCCTATGTTAAAAGGCCGGTGGGCAAATGGATGTTTGCATTATCGAGTTTGACATCCGGTATCAACCCGCGAAAGCGATTAAGGGACAAAGGCCGATCTTATTCTTGAAAGGATCAACACTAACATAGCACATTGTCCATAGGCGTGGGCTATGTTTTCGGGATCGGTTTGTGACGATGGGCTGCGGCATCGGCATTTTACGTGGTCGCCCTGGGCAACATTTTCCTTCTCCATCAGTTGTCTACCTCTCGCACCAACAATGTAGCCGAGTCGAGGCGTACGCAAGGAATGGAGTTACTCCTCGGCCGGGCGAAGCGATGGAAATTTTTGGACACTCCAAGTTGATGATTTCCCAACTCACGGAGGAGTACAAATGTGAGCGAGTCCCTCTTCCCATTATGGTTGCACTGGAGTTGATGGCGCAGTTCGGTACATAAACTTCACGATCCCGGTCCACAGAACATAGAGGCAAACGATCTTGCACAGATGGCTTGGGCTACAAGGATGTAGCAGGGAGTGATATTCGTGCAGTTCACAGTCGACGATGGAGAGCCGATATCTTCAATTACTTGAAGGATTCGGCTCGGGGGGCACCTAAACGGGTAAGGTACAAAGCCATGAAGTATATGCTTATTGGGGATGACATGTTTTACAGGACTTTGGAAGGATTATTGCTCAAATGTCAGGGGACGGCGAGGCTAATCGGCTCCTACGAGGTACACGAAGGCGCTGTGGAACTCACCAATCAGCTCACAAGATGAAATGGTTGATCGGCGATCGTGGTTTTATTGGCCCACCATGCTTGAGGACTGTTTCAACTACTACAAAGGGTGTCAAGCATGTCGAAATTTGGAAAATTCAGATGGTACCCATCGACAATGAATCCCATCATCAAGCCTTGGCCGTTCGAGGTTGGGGCATGGATATGATCGGTAAAATCAATCCTCCATCAAGCAAAGGCCACATGTGGATTTTGGCCATCACGATTATTTCACTAAATGGGTGGAAGCTGTCCGATGAAATCAGTGAACTCGAAGGATGTCATCAACTTTGTGAAAGAGCATGTCATCCATAGATTCGGATTCCCAAACTATCACGACGATGGGGGTTGGTCTTTATTTCTCGAGTTTAGAAAGTTCTGCGAGGACATGGGGATTAAGTGATCGGATCATCTCCATACTATGCTCGAGCTAATGGGCAAGTGAAGCATCCAACGAGCCTCATCAAGGCGATCAAGAGAAAAGTCGATGAACACCCTAGGCGTTGCACGAGGTTTTGTCGAGGCATTGTGGGCTTATCGCATGTCATGCCATGGGCGATTAAAACTTCGCCATATCATTTAGTATATGGACAAGCCGTATTGCCAGGAAATTACGGCGGGATCGAGACGTGTCACTTTTCGGGACGATTTAACGATCAAGAATATGCAACCGATGAGTGATAGTGTGGAGGATTTAAGCGAGCTCAGGTGGTCGTCAAGAAGATCAAAGAGAACAAGGACAAGGTAGCTCGTGCATACAACAAGAAAGTAAGGCCAAAGGAATTCCACGTTGGTGATCGGTATGGGAAGTCGTGTTGCCATTAGGGACTAAGGATGCAACATATGGTAAATGGTCTCCAAATTGGCACCGTACAGGTTGATCAAGTTTTAAGAGGAAGCATACAAGCTTGAGGAGTGGGCGGCGTGAAATTCCGGTGGCGGTCAACAGTCAACATCTCAAGAAATATTTCCCAAGCATGTGGGATGATGGACAAAAACATGGGGCCGATACATGAAATCGGCCAGGTAAAAAGCACGTGAGATGTTGGACAGTAAATATGTAAGCGGCCGATACTGAAAATCGGCCGAATAAAAAAAAATAGCCGATGCATGGTCATCGACTCTAGAGGTTCACATATGCTACAAACAGTCTTTGGTATCCACCTACAAGCTCTTGAAGAAATCTTCATTCTTGCCCGTCATTAGCTGTTTATTCAGGGCACATATTTTGACGGGCAATTGGAGATCTAGGTCGCTCCTTGTTGAAGAAGATCGCAGGTTACCGTTTGAAACTAAGAAGTGACCGTTTAGGTTTGCCTAAGCATGTGACCAAGTCAGACCTTGTCAACGTTTTTGGGGAAAACCGATATGCATCGACTCTTTGAGTACTGCACGTTGTTGAGTAAACATAGCAAGGTAAAAGCCGTTGCGTTATCGCTATCCGGAGCATCGACCTATTTTATTATCGGCAAAATTGGGGCAAGAGCGTCTTCGGAGAAACGGATTTTTCATTTCGGTGATTGCTTACAAAGGGATCGATTACAAGGAAGCTTATGACTACTCATTCGCTCATCGTTCCTAATCTAGCCGAGGTCGTTGTCGTCATGCCGTCTTGTCTTGCGCTATCCTCGTTGCTTCCGGCGTCGTCTTATTCTTCTTTGAAGAAGCAGCCAGGGCCTCCTCGTCTTCGTCGTCGGTATCCTCGCTGGACCCGGTGCGGAAGTACTTCACCGGCCGGTACTCCTCGGAGGTGTCCTCCTCTTCCTCCTCCTCCTCGGAGGAGTCGGCCCGTCCCTGTGACATGGCGTCGTCGATCTTGTCTGCCTCGTTCCCCATCGGCAAGGCTGCAGGTCTTCGCCGTCGGTTAAGGGCGCTGTCCTCCGACCAAGCGGCGAAATCAACCCTCGTCCCACCATTGTGGGCGAGAGTGTCACGCCGCCATCGGGTGCTCGGCGTTGGCTCGCCACTCATTGAGTTGGAGGACGGGAGGAAGCGAGAGGAGGCCATGGCGAAAAGCAGGTTTTTCGGCGGAGGAAGAAGGGTTTTGGCTGTTGGAGGCGGATGGGGATTGCGAATCGCTTAGGTGGATTTAAATAAGGGGAATAGTAGAGAGCGGTTCAATGCCATAGCGGTTTCCCGAATGTCTTTGCCAAAATCGTCAAATCATGCAATGCGAGGAGTTGAGAAGACAGGCATCATGATGAAGGGGTGGCGTGTGATCCTTCGCAACGCATTACATCAACGCAACCCGATACAAAAAAAAGAGGAGGAAAAAATATATATCACAGAGTGGTTTTGGAATTATCATTGCCAAAACCAGGGCGTGTTATCGCCATATTTTGGCCAAAGAAGGAGATGGGCCGTGATCAAGATGGGCTTGGAAGATGTGTATATTCAACGTGTTGTTGGATCGGCCTAGTGCGTGGATTTGGGCTAAATTGCCGTGTATCTTGTATCATAGTAGGTCTCGTGTTAGTTTAGGTTCCGTTTCAGTTTAGGTAAAGATAGAGTTGTAGAGTTATTCCAAAAGTAGAGAGTCTCGGACTATAAATATGTACCTAAGGTTATTGAGAAAAGGAGGACAACCACGTTCATGACAAACACAATCTCGGTATCGCCACCCCTTGTTTTCGAGGGTTTCTTTCGGGTAAGTGTCATCGCCTAGATTGCATCTTGCGATCTAGGCGATTTTTACTTATCGTTATTTGGTGTTACTCGCATGAAGCCTTGTTGATGGCGAGTAACATTATTATCATAGATCTGTTGAGGTTAGCATCGGTGTTCTTCGTTATAATCGTTTGATTTTGCTACCTCTAGTTGTCTCGCTACCTTTGCACCTTTTTCCCAAGTGCAAGGGTAGCACCTTATGATCTTTATTTAGTGATTCGATCTTATGGTTGTGCCTTGCTCGCCAAGGTTTAGTTTGATATCTACGTAGTCGGGCCTTACAAACGGGTTGAACGATCCAAAGAGTACATAGGGACGTGGCTTATTCGTTCTAGAGAAGTTGTTCGTAATTGACTTTCGTTGGTTATTAGGCCTCCTCTAGGGTTAATATTCTTCATCTTTTATGCGTGCAGGCTCAATTACGTGTAGGACGTTCCAGATTCGTGGTGAAAACATTAAACCGTCGCGATCGATTTAACTTGTAGGATCAAGCAAAACCCCATGTTGTCATAAATCTAATGCAAAACCATGGGGCAATCGGCTTTAGGAGCCGATTTACGAAACAGGAGCCGTCACGGCTCGAATTTCTGTATACTTGTTTACCATGCAGAAATCAATCGAGCAATCCTTCACCTTCGACCAGGTATAGGTGGTGCATCGAACCAAGCGGTGGCGTCTGGAGTTTTATGAGCCGTTGCCGGGGACCAGAGCCCTGGCGATTAGGAGCCTCCCGGCTCTTCGTGTTGCTCGTCGCTGCCCGCCGGTGAGTTTTGACAGGCAACACAATCGAACTAGCGTCTCTCCTTGTACTTGTGTGACACGAGCTTATAGTCTTCGCTAGGTAATCATTTGGTTCTTAGCTCACTTTCTCCGTCGCACAAGTCCCATTTATCCCACCGTGTGTGTTTCCTTGTACATATTTCCTATTTTGTGGATTAACTTGTTTGCTTTGTGATCATTGTGGTTCTTTACTTTCCATTACAACATCTTGATTTCGGATTTGTTCTTGACATGCCACATTCCATACCTATCCACCATAGGCCTTGTGTGTGTGTTTTTTGGTTCCTAGTTGGTTTTGGTGTTCCGCGTGAACTTCACTTTTCTTGGTTTATTGCTCTCAAGTGTGGCCATTTGTACGATACGATCTTCCAAGGTAAAGTAAGGTTTGACGTTGTATCCCTAACTCCGACTACAACTTCCATATACACCGCTTGGTCTTGTGCATCATGTCTAGGGACTCCGGAACCGAGGATGATATCTATGAAGAATCCATGATGAGCCACCATGACTACGACTCCACAAGTATAGAGGACATGACGGAGCACAACACCGACAATGGCTCCGCATGATTTGAGGACCCGAAGCACTACACCTACGAGGACTCCACATGCATGGAAGACGTGGAGCTCTACGTCGACAATGGCTCCTCATGCATGGAGCCTGATGTAGCCCGACCTACGGTCGTTGCCACATCTTGGTCTCCAACTTACACCAAGTCGTCATGGACTCCAAAGGTGAATCCGTTCCTCTATGCGAGCCCCCTTCCTTCCCTATTGAATGGCATGATACTTCATACTCCGTCACATATGCATGATAGGTTCACATTGACAAGTACAGAGGCAAGGGAGGAAGCCCGGAACATCAAGCCCGACAAGACGGAGGCTTGGAAGAGGAGGCGGAAGAAGACAGATCGCCAAATGCTCTCATGCCAATGATACTCGGACACGGCGGTACTACCGCCTTGGCACTACCGCCCTCTGCTACACAGCAGGCGACACCAGCGCAAGCCAAATGCTCTGTCACCGGGCGGTACTCGCCCGGATCCGGTACTACTGGACAGCACTCGCCCACTACCGCCACCAGAGGCGGCTCTAGCTGAGCTCCAGGACATAAGCGGTACTACAGTCCCCGGCGGTACTCAGGACCAAGCGGTTACTGGATAGCGGTACTACGGGTCCAAAGTCCCAGACTACCGCTCTGGCAGTCTACGCCCATGTATCCCCTTACTTACCAAACCCTAGTTGTATCCCCCAAACTACCCTTGTTTTGTGGTTGGCCTATAAATAGAGCCCCACCCTCATGTATCCCTTAGGCATAGATGATAGACTAAAAAACCCCATTGTGGAATCTCTAGTTTTGCCTCATCCCTTTACCAAGGGGACTATCGTCACCAACCTCGATTGGACTTTGCATCACGCATCCATCGTTGAACAAGGCCTTGGGTTCTCGGTTTCTCGCCCCCAAGTCGTCAAGACCCTCCTCAAGGTGTTCTTCCCTCTCCGATGTGGAATTGAGGGAGCACGTTGACCGATCTTTCCTTGCGAGGATTCTATCGGACCGGTGGCCACCGTTCGGGAGCAATCGGCCTTGTATCGTGTGAGTTTTGCGTGTGTTCATCGTGTTCTTCGCGTGGTGTGTGTTCGCTTCCGCTACCTTCTCCCTTTCCCCTTGCTTTCCCATCGATTTGACCACGAGATCCGTGAAGATCGGGCACCCACGAGGTTAACCCCTCCATCATCTGGTATCAGAGCCAGGTTTTGGTTGCCACGGATTTCTCATCGATTTGGTCTTTTCCCCATAAATTCGAAAATTTCACCAAAAATAGCCCCAATTCGTGTTTTGGATCGATCTGTGATTTGAGTGCGTTTTGGTAGGTTTTGATCCGTGGATTACTTGCTAAACTTGTTGATCTACCTTCCTTTGCGTTCCCATAGCCTAATTCCTTGATTTCCCCCGTCGATTTGGTGTTTTTCTTGAAGATTTTCCGCCCAAATCGCCCCAAACTCGCGAAATCATGTCAGATCTGGTTTTCTCTGTCCCGAGCGATACTACTGCTCCAAATCTACGGTACTACCGCCCACCGGTACCAAAATCCGGTACTACCGCCCAAAGAAAAGCAAGAAGTTCAGATTTCAGCCTCTCACCGTTTTGAGCATAACTTTTGCATTCGAACTCGGATTTTGGTGTTCTTTAGCTCGTTTCGAAGAGGAGAAGGAGCTCTACATCATCATCCACGTTGTTCATTCTATCTACTCCATCCAAATTCCGTGAGCAAGGCGGAATCCAACAATAAAGGGTGAAGATCGTCGACGAAAGGTATAAACATTTCGCGACTTCTCCCCACTTGCATTCCTTTGTGAACCCCACTATATTTGCGAGCAACAAACACCTATTGAGACTAGTTCCTCTTATGATTGCTTGGGCTATGCACATTTGATACCTTGTAGAATTCCGAGCAAACATTGTGAGCGCTATCTCATATAGTTATCTTGTATAGTTGTTGGCACAAGGAAGAGGCAAGGAAAATAGAAAGAAAAAAAAAGAGAAAAAAGAATACAAAAAGGAAAAGAGAAAAAGAAAGAATTATACATGTGCCCCATAGAATAGGAAGCGCAAGCTCGATGAACATCATATAGGTGGTACTTATTGTGCATATCTTGTAGCCCACCAATCTTGTGCAATCGGACTAGCGTCTCTCCTTGTACTTGTGTGACACGAGATTATAGTATTCGCTAGGTAATCATTTGGTTCTTAGCTCACTTTCTCCGTCGCACAAGTCCCATTTATCCCACCATGTGTGTTTCCTTGTATATATTTCCTATCTTGTGGACTAACTTGTTTGCTTTGTGATCATTGTGGTTCTTTACTTGCCATTACAACATCTTGATTTCGGATTGGTTATTGACATGCCACTTTCCATACCTATCCACCATAGGCCTTGTGTGTGTGTGTTTTTTTGGTTAGTAGTTGGTTTTGGTGTTCCGCGTGAACTTCACTTTGCTTGGTTTATTGCTCTCAAGTGTGGCCACTTGTACGATACGATCTTCCAAGGTAAAGTAAGGTTTAACGTTGTATCCCTAACTCCCACTACCACTTCCATATACACCGCTTGGTCTTGTGCATCATGTCTAGGGACTCCGGAACCGAGGATGATATCTATGAAGAATCCATGATGAGCCACCATGACTACGACTCCACAAGTATAGAGGACATGACGGAGCACAACACCGACAATGGCTCCGCATGCTTTGAGGACCCGGAGCACTACACCTACGACGACTCCACATGCATGGACTACATGGAGCTCTACGTCGACAATGGCTCCTCATGCATGGAGCCTATGGAGCACTACACCGACAATGGCTCCACATGCTTGGGTGATATGCAGTACTACACCAACAACTACTCCCCAAGCATGGAAGACTTCGAGTGCGACTTCGATGACGCCTCGCCAAGCATGGAGGACACGGAGAACTTCATCGACTTTGATGGCTCCTCCATGAGCCATGAAGAATTTGATGGAGGGGTTAACCTCTTGGGTGCCCGATCTTCACGGATCTCGTGGTCAAATCGATGGGAAAGCGAGGGGAAAGGGAGAAGGTAGCGGAAGCGAACACACACCTCGCGAAGAACACGATGAACACACTCAAAACTCACACGATACAAGGCCGATTGCTCCCGAACGGCGGCCACCGGTCCGATAGAATCCTCAC
Organism: Avena longiglumis; assembly: GCA_030063025.1. Classification (NCBI taxonomy): domain Eukaryota; kingdom Viridiplantae; phylum Streptophyta; class Magnoliopsida; order Poales; family Poaceae; genus Avena; species Avena longiglumis. Next base: position 338,484,089 of record CP125976.1, on the reverse strand, counting down.
AAGGAAAGATCGGTCAACGTGCTCACTCAAATCCACATCGGAGAGGGAAGAACACCTTGAGGAGGGTCTTGACGACTTGGGGGCGAGAAACCGAGAACCCAAGGCCTTGTTCAACGATGGATGCGTGATGCAAAGTCCAATCGAGGTTGGTGACGATAGTCGGTCCCCTTGGTAAAGGGGATGAGGCAAAACTAGAGATTCCACAATGGGGGTTTTCTTTAGTCTATCATCTATGCCTAAGGGATACATGAGGGGTGGGGGTCTATTTATAGGCCAACCACATAAACAAGGGTAGTTTGGGGATAAACTAGCCGAATAGGTAAGTAAAGGGGGATACATGGGTCAGGCCCAACTAGTGCTTGAGCACTTCCGGGAGCGGTAGTCTGGGACTTGGGACCGTAGTACCGCTGGTCCCAGAGTACCTCTGGGACCGGTAGTACCGCTTGCTCTGGGCGTCGATTGGAGCCGTCTGTTGTGGCGTGAGGCGGTAGTGCCACGGCGAGTACCGGTCGCCAGGTCCGTAGTACTGGCGACAGAGAGCCTTTGGTTTCTTCCGCCTCCTCTTCCAAGCCTCCGTCTTGTCGGCCTTGATGCTCCGGGCTTCCTCCCTTGCCTCCGTACTTGTCAATGTGAACCTGTCATGCATATGTGACGGAGTATGAAGTAGTATACCATTCAATAGGGTAGGAAGGGGGCTCACATAGAGGAACGGATTCACCTTTGGAGTCCATGACGACTTGGCGTACCTTGGAGACCAAGATGTGGTAACGACCGTAGGTCGGGCTACATCAACGTGTGTGCATGGTAGAGATACACATCATCCATCATGACGTATCTCTTTTTGTGCACATCACCATTAATTTCAATCAAGTATGAAATAGATGCATGGTGAGTATGCAAGTGGGGAACATGCTTATCATGGCCATCATCAAAATCTCCAAAAATTGAGAAAGCTATGGGGGCCATCTCATTAGAACGCATATGATCAATATTGTTGCAAGCAAAACAAGTGAAATAGCAAGCATTCATCTTATCGCAAGCAACGGGAGAAATTGAATGACTAGCATGACAAGGCAAGTCCAAAGCAATTGGAGGATACACACAAGATGCATAGCATGGCATGTTTATGGCGATGATATCGCAATCAAACAATTCCACATGATCAATATTATGCAAAGGCAAAGCATCACATGGGAATGTGGATGAAGCATATGTAATGTCACAAGTATCATCCATAGCATGCATATCCTCACAATTCATCATGTCCACTAGTGGGATCATGGCATCATCAACACCCTTATTGGTACCTTGGTCATACCTCTCATATGAAGTGGGTGTTGTGGAAGTAGTGGTCTCCTTGTGGACGACTTCGTCTTCTTGATGTAGACATGGCATATCATCATCTCCGTGCACCATGTACATCTTCTCCAATTGAGGCATCATTGCTTCATGGCTTGGGGAGTCGTCATCCATGGAACCTAGCACAACACAAGAGAACACACTAGAGGTAGAGGGTAAGTTGTTAGAAATCGAAATGATCTCACTTGACCTATCAACTACCACTCTCAGCTCACTAGTAGTATCGCTCATGCCCTCCAAGTGGAAGCACTCAATATCACATAAGGTGGAGTCACTCGTCTCACTCTTGTTCTCACTCAAGTGGGCTAAGTGGCTCTCATACTCACATGGGATTGGTACCACATCATCACTCAAGCTTATGGGGCTCGGTTTCCTCAACTCCATGCGCCTCCTTTGGTGAAGGGAATATCCCATGCTCACCATTCTTGACCTTGTCGCCTTCAAGGTTGGATGCCATAATATGGGCATCATCGCTCGCCTCCATGGTCGAAGGGAAAATCCCATGCTCGACCGTCTTGTGGACATCTTGTAGTAGTGGTGGAGGTAGGCTCATGCTATCCAACTTGCCGAAGTAGAGGTCTTCATTTTCCTCGTTCATGAGGTCTTCGAATGCAAGCGTAGTCGTTGAAGCTTGATGGCGTGGACGAAGGCTTGCTCTTGGTGCCATTTTGGTGGTGGCACTGGTAGTTGAAGGTACCTTGTGACGGTGTCGACGGAGGTCATTGGCGTGCCTTGCCGATGGTTGGTGTAGGTGGCGCACTTGGTTATCCACATGACGCTCGTGACGATGACCCTTGTCCTTGGCATGCTTCCTTATAAGTTCTTCTAATGAGCACAAGGCATCATTTGTCTTGGCGACCATGCTCATGTTTTTGTCGAAGTCATTGTCCATGTCCTTCTTGAAGTTGTGGAGGTCGCTCTCGAACTTGTCCATTTCATGGTGGACCTTGGCGCACTCGAGGCGGAGGCTCCGTCTTGGTCGGTGCGACGTGAGGAGCTTCGCGTTGTCGTTCTTGAAGTCGCCCATGCTTGGGGAGTCATTGTTGTTGTAGCACTCCATGTCACCCAAGCATGTGGAGCCATTGTTGGTGTAGTGCTCCATCATGTTATCCATGCTTGTGGAGACATAGGCATGGTGGCTCATCGTGGATTCTTCATAGAAATCATCCTCGGTTCCGGAGTCCCTAGACATGATTCACAAGACCAAGCGGTGTATATGGAAGTGGTAGTGGGAGGTAGGGATACAACGTCAAACCTTACTTTACCTTGGAAGATCGTATCGTGCACGTGGCCACACTTGAGAGCAATAAACCAAGCAAAGTGAAGTTCACGCGGATCACCAAAACCAACTACCAAGAAAAACACACACACACACAAGGCCTATGGTGGATAGGTATGGAAAGTGGCATGTCAAGAACCAATCCGAAATCAAGATGTTGTAATGACAAGTAAAGAACCACAATGATCACAAAGCAAAACAAGTTAATCCACAAGATAGGAAATATGTACAAGGAAACACACACGGTGGGATAAATGGGACTTGTGCGACGGAGAAAGTGAGCTAAGAACCAAATGATTACCTAGCTAAGACTATAAGCTCGTGTCACACAAGTACAAGGAGAGACGCTAGTTCGATTGCACAAAATTGGTGGGCTACAAGATATGCACAATAAGTACCACCTATATGATGTTCATCGAGCTTGCGCTTCCTATTCTATGAGGCACATGTATATTTTTTCTTTTTATTTTTATTTTTATTTTTCTATTTTTTTTCTCTTTTTCTTTTTATTTTTCTTTTTCTTTTCACTTGCCTCTTCCTTGTGCCAACAACTATACAAGATAACTATATGAGATAGCGCTCACAATGTTTGCTCGGAATCTACAAGGTATCAAATGTGCATAGCCCAAGCAATCATAAGAGGAACTAGTCTCAATAGGTGTTTGTTACTCGCAAAGATAGTGGGGTTCACAAAGGAATGCAAGTGGGGAGAAGTCGCGGAATGTTTATACCTTTCGTCGATGATCTTCACCCTTTATTGTTGGATTCGCCTTGCTCACGGAATTTGGATGGAGTAGATAGCATGAACCACGTGGATGATGATGTAGAGCTCCTTCTCCTCTTCGAAACGAGCTAAAGAACACCAAAATCCGAGTTCGGATGCAAAAGTTATGCTCCAAACGATGAGAGGCTGAAATCTGGAATCTGTTGTTTTCTTTCTGTCTTGGGCAGTAGTACCGTATTTTTGGAGCGGTAGTACCGCTCGAGACAGAGAAATCCAGATCTGACGCGATTTCACGAGTTTGGGGCGATTTGGGCGGAAAATCTTCAAGAAAAACACCAAATCGACGGGGGAAATCAAGGAATTAGTCTATGGGAACGCAAAGGAAGGTAGATCAACAAGTTTAGCAAGTAATCCACGGATCAAAACCTACCAAAACGCACTCGAATCACAGATCGATCCAAAACACGAATTGGGGCTATTTTTGGTGAAATTTTCGAATTTATGGGGAAAAGACCAAATCGAAGAGAAATCCGTGGCAACCAAAAGCTGCTGATACCAGATGATGCAGGGGTTAACCTCTTGGGTGCCCGATCTTCACAGATCTCGTGGTCAAATCGATGGGAAAGCGAGGGGAAAGGGAGAAGGTAGCGGAAGCGAACACACACCTCGCGAAGAACACGATGAACGCACGCAAAACTCACACGATACAAGGCCGATTGCTCCCGAACGGCGGCCACCTGTCTGATAGAATCCTCGCAAGGAAAGATCGGTCAACGTGCTCCCTCAAATCCACATCGGAGAGGGAAGAACACCTTGAGGAGGGTCTTGATGACTTGGGGGCGAGAAACCGAGAACCCAAGGCCTTGTTCAACGATGGATGCGTGATGCAAAGTCCAATCGAGGTTGGTGACGATAGTCGGTCCCCTTGGTAAAGGGGATGAGGCAAAACTAGAGATTCCACAATGGGGGTTTTCTTTAGTCTATCATCTATTCCTATGGGTTACATGAGGGGTGGGGGCTCTATTTATAGGCCAACCACATAAACAGGGGTATTTTAGGGACAAATAGCGAAATATAGAGAGGGTTACAAGGCGCTGGGCCGAATTAACACGATCAGGTTCGTAGGTCGTCCGGTAGTCCGGTCGGCCCGACCGTAGTACCGGTCAACCAAGTAATCCGCTTCGGCCGTAGTACCGCTTGTCGACTGGGACTTCTTGGAGTCTTCTATTGGTGGCGGTAGCAGGGGGCGGTAGTACCGGGTCCTGGGCTGGTAGTACCGCCAGTGACAGAGAGCATTTGGCTCCTGTTGGCGTCGTCTGTTGGTGGCGGTAGCAGAGGGTGGTAGTGCCGCCGGGCGGTAGTACCGGTCGCCAGGTCCGGTAGTACCGCTGGCGACAAAGAGCATTTGGCGATCTGTCTTCTTCCGCCTCCCCTTCCAAGCCTCCGTCTTGTCGGGCTTGAAGTTCCGGGCTTCCTCCCTTGCCTCTGTACTTGTCAATGTGAACCTATCATGCATATGTGACGGAGTATGAAGTAGCATGCCATTCAATAGGGAAGGAAGGGGGCTCGCATAGAGGAACGGATTCACCTTTGGAGTCCATGACGACTTGGTGTAAGTTGGAGACCAAGATGTGGTAACGACCGTAGGTCGGGCTACATCAGAATTCCTCCACCGTGTGGAGATGGAAGCCTACTACGCCAAGCACGAGGAGGCGCATCATCAAGATTCCATGACCTTCAAGGCCAAGCGTGCCATACCAAAGGGCACCACCTACTTCGATGATCCACCTCCAAGGCGACATGTGCCACCACCTAGATGGCGTCAAGTGCCACCATCTCCAAGGCACCAAGCTCCAACTCCTATCCAAACAAGAGTGGCGTCCAAACATCATATGCATCAAGAGGCGCCAAGAAACAAGACTCTTCATCGACAAACATCCTCTCATGAGCATCGCCACCATAAAGAGGATACAAGACATCGTCAAAGGCATCTTCGCCATAAAGACGAAGAATTCATGATGAGCACCAACCATAATGCTCAAGCAAGCTCAAGAAGGCACCACAAGCACAAGAAGAGTGCCAAGGCAAATGATCATCGTCGCGAGTGTCATGTGGACGACCAAGTGCGCCACCTACATCAACCATCGGCAAGGCACGCCAATGACCTCCGTCGACACCATCGTAGGGCACCTTCAACTACTCGTGCCACCACCACAATGGCACCAAGAGCAAGCCTTCCTCCACGCCATCAAGCTTCAATGCCTACGCTTGACTTCCACAACCTCGCCAGCGAGGAAAATGTAGACCTCTACTTCGCCAAGTTGGATAGCATGAGCCTACCTCCACCACTACTACGAGATGGCCACAAGACGGTTGAGCATGGGATTTTCCCTTCGACCATGGAGGAGAGCGATGATGCCCATCTTATGGCATCCAACCTTGAAGGCGACAAGGTCAAGAATGGTGAGCATGGGATTTTCCCTTCACCAAAGGAGGCGCTTGGAGTTGAAGAAACCGAGCATATCCCCATATGCTTGAGTGATGATGTGGTACCAATCCCATGTGAGTATGAGAGCCACTTAGCCCACTTGAGTGATAACAAGAGTGCGATGAGTGACTCCACCTTATGTGAGATTGAGTGCTTCCACTTGGAGGGCATGAGTGATACTCCTAGTGAGTTGAGAGTGTTAGTTGATAGGTCAAGTGAGACCATTTCAATTTCTAACAACGTACCCTCTACCTCTAGTGTGTTCTCTTGTGTTATGCTAGGTTCCATGGATGAAGACGCGCCAAGCAATGAAGCAATGATGCCTCAATTGGAGCAGATGTACATGGTGCACGAAGATGATGCTACGCCATGGCTACATCAAGAAAACGAAGTCGTCCACAAGGAGACCACTACTTCCATGCTTAGTTTATCCCCAAACTACCCTTGTTTATGTGGTTGGCCTATAAATAGAGCCCCCACCCCTCATGTAACCCTTAGGCATAGATGATAGACTAAAGACAACCCCCATTGTGGAATCTCTAGTTTTGCCTCATCCCCTTTACCAAGGGGACCAACTATCGTCACCAACCTCGATTGGACTTTGCATCACACATCCATCGTTGAACAAGGCCTTGGAGTTCGACGTCTCGTCTCCAAGTTGTCAAGACCCTCCCCAAGGTGTTCTTCCCTCTCCGATGTGGATTTGAGGGAGCACGTTGACCGATCTTTCCTTGTGAGGATTCTATCGGACCGGTGGCCGCCGTTCGGGACCAATCGGCCTTGTATCATGTGAGTTTTGCCTGTGTTAATCGTGTTCTTCGCGAGGTGTGTGTTTGCTTCCGCTACCTTCTCCCTTTCCCCTCGCTTTCCCATCGATTTGACCACGAGATCCGTGAAGATCGGGCACCCAAGAGGTTAACCCCTCCATCATCTGGTATCAGCAGCTTTTGGTTGCCACGGATTTCTCATCCATTTGGTCTTTTCCCCATAAATTCGAAAATTTCACCAAAAATAGCCCCAATTCGTGTTTTGGACCGATCTGTGATTTGAGTGCGTTTTGGTAGGTTTTGATCCGTGGATTACTTGCTAAACTTGTTGATCTACCTTCCTTTGCGTTCCCATGGCCTAATTCCTTGATTTCCCCCGTCGATTTGGTGTTTTTCTTGAAGATTTTCCGCCCAAATCGCCCCAAACTCGCGAAAACGTGTCAGATATGGATTATCTGTCTCGAGCGGTACTACCGCTCCAAAAATACGGTACTACCGCCCACCGGTACTACCGGGCCCAAAATACGGTACTACCGAAGATGTAAAGAAATCGAAGTTCAGTTTGACCTCTCACCGTTTTGAGCATAACTTTTGCATTCGAACTCGGATTTTGGTGTTCTTTAGCTCGTTTCGAAGAGGAGAAGGAGCTCTACATCATCATACACGTTGTTCATGCTATCTACTCCATCCAAATTCCGTGAGCAAGGCGGAATTCAACAATAAAAGGTGAAGATCGTCGACGAAAGGTATAAACATTCCGCGACTTCTCCCCACTTGCATTCCTTTGTGAACCCCACTATCTTTGCGAGCAACAAACACCTATTGAGACTAGTTCCTCTTATGATTGCTTGGGCTATGCACATTTGATACCTTGTAGATTCCGAGCAAACGTGTGAGCGCTATCTCATATAGTTATCTTGTATAGTTGTTGATGTAGCCCGACCTACGGTCGTTACTACATCTTGGTCTCCAACTTACGCCAAGTCGTCATGGACTCCAAAGGTGAATCCGTTCCTCTATGCGAGCCCCCTTCCTACCCTATTGAATGGTATGCTACTTCATACTCCGTCACATATGCATGATAGGTTCACATTGACAAATACGGAGGCAAGGGAGTAAGCCCGGAGCATCAAGCCCGACAAGACGGAGGCTTGGAAGAGGAGGCGGAAGAAGACAGATCGCCAAATGCTCTCTGTCGCCAGTATCGACTCTGGGACACAGATTACCGCCCGGCACTACGCCCTCTCTACTACCGCCAGAATTGACGACACCGCGCAAGCCAAATGCTCTCGGCACCACTAGCGGCCCAGATCCGGTACTACCGGGCCACGGCACTACCGCCCCTGCTACCGCCACCAACAGACGGCTCCAGCTGAAGCTCGGGGCCTAAGCGGTACTCCGGTCCCAGGCGGTACTCTGGGACAAGCGGTACTACGGTCCCAAGTCAGTACTACCGCTCTGGCGATGCAGCACTAGTTGGGCCACAGCCCATGTATCCCCCTTTACTTACCAAAACCTAGTTTTATCCCCAAACTACCCTTGTTTAGTGGTTGGCCTATAAATAGAGCCTCCACCCCTCATGTATCCCTTAGGCATAGATGATAGACTAAAGAAAACCCCCATTGTGGAATCTCTAGTTTTGCCTCATCCCCTTTACCAAGGGAACGACTATCGTCACCAACCTCGATTGGACTTTGCATCACGCATCCATCGTTGAACAAGGCCTTGGGTTCTCGGTTTCTCGCCCAGTCGTCAAGACCCTCCTCAAGGTGTTCTTCCTCTCGATGTGGATTTGAGGAGCACGTTGACCGATCTTTCCTTGTGAGGATTCTATCGGGTGGTGGCCGTTCGGGAGCAATCGGCCTTGTATCGTGTGAGTTTTGCGTGTGTTCATCGTGTTCTTCGCGAGGTGTGTGTTCGCTTCCGCTACCTTCTCCCTTTCCCCTCGCTTTCCCATCGATTTGACCACGAGATCCGTGAAGATAGGGCACCCAAGAGGTTAACCCCTTCCATCAGTTGTTGGCACAAGGAAGAGGCAAGTGAAAAAAGAAATAAAAAGAAAAAGAGTGATACAAAAAGAAAAAAAATAGAAAAAAGGAAAAGAGAAAAAGAACGAAATATACATGTGCCTCATAGAATAGGAAGCGCAAGCTCGATGAACATCATATAGGTGGTACTTATTGTGCATATCTTGTAGCCCACCAATTTTGTGCAATGGAACTAGGCGTCTCTCCTTGTACTTGTGTTACACGAGCTTATAGTCTTCGCTAGGTAATCATTTGGTTCTTAGCTCACTTTCTCCGTCGCACAAGTCCCATTTATCCCACCGTGTGTGCTTCCTTGTACATATTTCCTATCTCGTGGATTAACTTGTTTGCTTTGTGATCATTGTGGTTCTTTACTTGCCATTAAAACATCTTGATTTTGGATTGGTTATTGACATGCCACTTTCCATACCTATCCACCATAGGCCTTGTGTGTGTGTTTTTTGGTTCTTAGTTGGTTTTGGTGTTCCGCGTGAACTTCACTTTGCTTGGTTTATTGCTCTCAAGTGTGGCCACGTGCACGATACGATCTTCCAAGGTAAAGAAAGGTTTGACGTTGTATCCCTACCTCCCACTACCACTTCCATATACACCACTTGGTCTTGTGCATCATGTCTAGGGACTCCGGAACCGAGGATGATATCTATGAAGAATCCATGATGAGCCACCATGACTACGACTCCACAAGTATAGAGGACATGACGGAGCACAACACCGACAATGGCTCCACATGCTTTGAGGACCCGGAGCACTACACCTACGATGACTCCACATGCATGGAAGACATGGAGCTCTACGTCGACAATGGCTCCTCATGCATGGAGCCTATGGAGCACTACACCGACAATGGCTCCACATGCTTGGGTGATATGGAGTACTACACCAACAACTACTCCCCAAGCATGGACGACTTCGAGTGCGACATCGATGACGCCTCGCCAAGCATGGAGGACACGGAGAACTTCATCGACTTTGATGGCTCCTCCATGAGCCATGAATAATTCCTCCACCGTGTGGAGATGGAAGCCTACTACGCCAAGCAAGAGGAGGCGCATCATCAAGATTCCATGACCTTCAAGGCCAAGCGTGCCACACCAAAGGGAACCACCTACTTCGATGATCCACCTCCAAGGCGACATGTGCCACCACCTAGATGGCGTCAAGCGCCACCATCTCCAAGGCACCAAGCTCCATCACCTCCAAGGCATCAAGCTCCACCATCTCCAAGGCGCCAAGCTACATCACCGCCAAGGCGCCAAGCTCCAACTCCTATCCAAACAAGAGTGGCGTCCAAACATCATATACATCAAGAGGCGCCAAGAAACAAGAATCTTCATCGACAAACATCCTCTCATGAGCATCGCCACCATAAAGAGGATACAAGAAATCGTCTAAGGCATCTTCGCCACCAAGACGAAGAATTCAAGATGAGCACCAACCATAATGCTCAAGCAAGCTCAAGAAGGCACCACAAGCACAAGAAGAGTGCCAAGGCAAGTGATCATCGTCGCGAGTGTCATGTGGACGACCAAGTGCGCCACCTACATCAACCATCGGCAAGGCACGCCAATGACCTCCGTCGACACCATCATAGGGCACCTTCAACTACTCGTGCCACCACCACAATGGCACCAAGAGCAAGCCTTCCTCCACGCCATCAAGCTTCATTGCCTACGCTTGACTTCCACGACCTCGCCAACGAGGAAAATGTAGACGCCTACTTCGCCAAGTTGGATAGCATGAGCCTACCTCCACCACTACTACGAGATGGCCACAAGACGGTCGCGCATGGGATTTCCCTTCGACCATGGAGGAGAGAAATGATGCCCATCTTATGGCATCCAACCTTGGAGGCGACAAGGTCAAGAATGGTGAGCATGGGATTTTCCCTTCACCAAAGGAGGCGCATGGAGTTGAGGAAACCGAGCCTACCCCCATATGCTTGAGTGATGATGTGGTACCAATCCCATGTGAGTATGAAAGGCACTTAGCCCACTTGAGTGTGAACAAGAGTGAGACGAGTGACTCAACCTTATGTGATATTGAGTGCTTCCACTTGGAGGGCATGAGCGATACTACTAGTGAGTTGAGAGTGGTAGTTGATAGGTCAAGTGAGACCATTTCGAATTCTAACAACTTACCCTCTACCTCTAGTGTGTTCTCTTGTGTTGTGCTAGGTTCCATGGATGAAGAAGCGCCAAGCCATGAAGCAATGATGCCTCAATTGGAGAAGATGTACATGGTGCAAGAACATGATGCTATGTCATGGCTACATCAAGAAGACGAAGTCATCCACAAGGAGGCCACTACTTCCACAACACCCACTTCATATGAGAGGTATGAACAAGGTAACAATAAGGGTGTTGATGATGCCATGATCCCACTAGTGGACATGATGAATTGTGAGGATATGCATGCTATGGATGATACTTGTGACATTACATATGCTTCATCCACTTTCCCATGTGATGATTTACCTTTGCATAATATTGATCATGTGGAATTGTTTGATTGCGATATCATTGCCATAAACATGCCATGATATGCATCTTGTGTGTATCCTCCAATTGCTTTGGACTTGCCTTGTCATGCTAGTCATTCAATTTCTCCCGTTGCTTGCGATAAGATGAATGCTTGCTATTTCACTTGTTTTGCTTGCAACAATATTGATCATATGCGTTATAATGAGATGGCCCCCATAGCTTTCTCAATTTTTGGAGATTTTGATGATTGCCATGATAAGCATGTTCCCCACTTGCATACTCACCATGCATCACTTTCATACTTGATTGGCATTAATGGTGATGTGCACAAGAAGAGATACGTCATGATGGATGATGTGTATCTCTACCATGCACACACGTTCTTCCTTTTACATATGATGTGTGTAGGTAACCGCACAAGAATGTCAACCTCGGTTAGCACGAGTTGACAAAAAGAGCTCTAGAGAGCATCCCACAAGTGAGTTCAAGATCGAACCCAGCTCTGATACCTTTTGCATGCTTTGCATCTTTCATGTTGGCAAATTGCTCTTTCCTATGGTTTGATTGCAAGCATGTTAATGGTATTATCTCCCCTCGTGACATTCATGTTTCTTCGCATTTAGATAATGATACTTTGTGTGTTGCAACAAAAATGTTGACCAATTTACCTTTCCGATGTTTTGTGTGCAACCACAATCCCATTAAGAACATGTATTGTCATGAGAGCTTCTAAGAATCTCGTCTTGTTGTTGCAACAAACATAAGGACCACTTGCTCTTTCATTTGGTTTGTTTGCAAACACGTTACTTTGACTTCCGCTTGGGATACTCATATTCCCATGATATTTGCTTTTGATGATTTGTGTGTGACATCCAACATGTCGAAAAATTTCTCTTTCCAATGGTTGGTTTGCACACATAATGATGTTGTTTTGGATATTATTCCTTTTGTGTTTTTGCCAAATTCTCCTAACTTTGCATCAAATATGTTGATCAAATTTCTATTCGATTGCTTTGAGTGCCCCACTACTATGTTATATGGAGTTTTTGAGTTTCCACATTTGGATGATGTTCAAACGATTTCCATGCACATTGACCTTTCATATGCATCCCGTTTGCTATACTTGAGTTGTGCTAATCGTGTTGTGAACAAGAATGGACATGCCACAAATGACATGCTCCTCTATCACACACAAACATATGTTGCTTGGTCTTTGTTGTGTGAAGGTACAAGTGCATACACGTCAACCTCTATGGACTATATGTTGACAAGAAGAACCGAAGAGAGTTACCTATGGCTACACTTCATCGAGCTATCTCTACAAGCTAAGGTGACTTCCTTCTACTTGAGGACTCATGCAATAATCTTCATTAATTGGCTATGCTTTGAGTGTTGCTTTGCTTTTGTTGTGAGCTTTGTAGTCTTCAAGGAAGGTGAAGGAACATTGAAGTGTTGTCAAGTCAATCTTCCCGAGGACGACTATATGGTGAACCCCAGGATCAAGAAGGCCTCTCGACCGCTTCTACTTTGTGATGAGCATGTAGAGTCGAGGACGACTCTTTTTGAAGGGGGGGAGCTGATGTAGCCCGACCTACGGTTGTTACCACATCTTGGTCTCCAACTTATGCCAAGTCGTCATGGACTCCAAAGGTGAATCCATTCCTCTATGCAAGCCCCCTTCCTACCCTATTGAATGGTATGCTACTTCATACTCCGTCACATATGCATGATAGGTTCACATTGACAAGTATGGAGGCAAGGGAGGAAGCCCGGAGCATCAAGCCCGACAAGACGGAGGCTTGGAAGAGGAGGCGGAAGAAGACAGATCGCCAAATGCTCTCATGCGCGGTGGTACTACCAGACTGGCATTGGCGGCCGTACTACCGCCAGCGCTACTACTACCAACAGTGACGCAGCATGTGAAGCCAAATACTCTTTGTCTCCATGGTACTACTGGACACTGAACCCAGACTACCGTCTGACACTACCGCCCTGCCACCGCTTCTGACGGCTCCGGTGGCCTCGGGATCATAGCGGTAGTACAGTCCCAGGCGGTACTACCGGTGTTGACAGACTCTGGGACCCAAGTCAGATTACTACTGTGTCCTGTACAAGCACTGTTGGTCCCTTGGCCCATGTACCCCTTTAGCTCGTCCAAACCCTAGTTTTATCCCCCAAACTACCCTTGTTTAGTGGTTGGCCTATAAATAGAGCCCCCACCCCTCATGTATCCCTTAGGCATAGATGATAGACTAAATACAACCCCCATTGTGGAATCTCTAGTTTTGCCTCATCCCCTTTACCAAGGGGACCGACTATCGTCACCAACCTCGATTGGACTTTGCATCACGCATCAATCATTGAACAAGGCCTTGGGTTCTCGGTTTCTCGCCCCCAAGTCGTCAAGACCCTCCCCAAGGTGTTCTTTCCTCTCCGATGTGGATTTGAGGGAGCACGTTGACCGATCTTTCCTTGCGAGGATTCTATCGGACCGGTGGCCACCATTGGGAGCAATCGGCCTTGTATCGTGTGAGTTTTGCGTGTGTTCATCGTGTTCTTCGCGAGGTGTGTGTTCGCTTCCGCTACCTTCTCCCTTTCCCCTCGCTTTCCCATCGATTTGACCACGAGATCCGTGAAGATCGGGCACCCAAGAGGTTAACCCCTCCATCAAAAGACCAAGCAACATATGTTTGTGTGTGATAGAGGAGCATGTCATTTGTGGCATGTCCATTCTTGTTCACAACACGATTAGGACAACTCAAGTATAGCAAATGGGATGCATATGCATGGTCAATGTGCATGGAAAGCGTTTGAACATCATCCAAATGTGGGAACTCAAAAACTCCATAAAATGTTTTAGTGTGGCACTCAAGGCAATTGACTAGAATTTTGATCAACATCCTTCATGCGAGTATAGGAGAATTCGGCAAAAACACGCAAGGAAGAATGTCCAAAGCAACATCATTATGTGTGCAAACCAACCATTGGAAAGAGAAATTGCTCGACATGTTGGATGTCACACACAAATCATCGAAAGCAAATATCATGGGAATATGAGTATCCCAAGCGGAAGCAAAAACAATATTTTTCAAACAAACCAAATGAAAGAGCAAGTGGTCCTTATGTTTGTTGCAACAACAAGACGAGGTTCTTGGAAGCTCTCATGAAAATACATGCTCTTAATGGAATTGTGGTTGCACCCAAAACATCGGAAAGAGAAAATGTTCAACATTTTTGTTGCAACACACAAAGCATCATTATCCAAAAGCAAAGAAACATGAATGTCACAAGGTGAGATAATACCATCAACATGCTTGCAATCAAACCATAGGAAACAGCAATTTGCCAACATGAAAGATGCAAAGCATGCAAAAGGTATCAGAGCTGGGTTCGATCTTGAACTCATTTGTGGGATGCTCTCAAGAGCTCTTTTTGTCAACTCGTGCTCAACCGAGGTTGACATGATAATGCGGGTACCTACACACATCATACACAAAAGGAAGAATGTGTGTGCATGGTAGAGATACACATCATCCATCATGACGTATCTCTTCTTGTGCACATCACCATTAATGTCAATCAAGTATGAAAGTGATGCATGGTGAATATGCAAGTGGGGAACATGCTTATCATGGCAATCATCAAAATCTCCAAAAATTGAGAAAGCTATGGGGGCCATCTCATTATAACGCATATGATCAATATTGTTGCAAGCAAAACAAGTGAAATAGCAAGTATTCATCCTATCGCAAGCAACGGGAGAAATTGAATGACTAGCATGACAAGGCAAGTCCAAAGCAATTGGAGGATACACACAAGATGCATAGCATGGCATGTTTATGGCAATGAGTTCGCAATCAAACAATTCCACATGATCAATATTATGCAAAGGCAAAGGATCACATGGGAATATGAGTGAAACATATGTAATGTCACAAGTATCATCCAAAACATGCATATCCTCACAATTCATCATGTCCACTAGTGGGATCATGGCATCATCAACACCCTTATTGTTACCTTGTTCATACCTCTCATATGAAGTGGGTGTTGTGGAAGTAGTGGCCTCCTTGTGGACGACTTCATCTTCTTGATGTATCCATGGCGTAGCATCTACCATGTACATCTTCTCCATTCGAGGCATCATTGCTTCATAGCTTCGGGCGTCTTCCTCCATGGAACCTAGAACAACACAAGAGAACACACTAGACGTAGAGGGTAAGTTGTTAGAATTCGAAATTGTCTCACTTGACCTATCAACTACCACTCTTAACTCACTAGGAGTATCGCTCATGCCCTCCAAGTGGAAGCACTCAATCTCACATAAGGTGGAGTCACTCATGTCACTCTTGTTCTCACTCAAGTGGGCTAAGTGGCTCTCATACTCACATGTGATTGGTACCACATCATCACTCAAGCATATGGGGATAGGCTCGGTTTCCTCAACTCCATGCGCCTCCTTTGATGAAGGGAAAATCCCATGCTCACCATTCTTGACCTTGTCGCCTTCAAGGTTGGATGCATTAAGATGGGAATCATTGCTCGCCTCCATGGTCGAAGGGAAAATCCCATGCTCGACCGTCTTGTGGCCATCTTGTAGTAGTGGTGGAGGTAGGCTCATGCTATCCAACTTGGCGAAGTAGACGTCTACATTTTCCTCATTTGCGAGGTCGTGGAAGTCAAGCGTAGGCGTTGAAGCTTGATGGCGTGGGCGAAGGCTTGCTCTTGGTGCCATTTTGGTGGTGGCACTAGTAGTAGAAGGTGCCCGATGAAGGTGTCGACGGAGGTCATTGGCGTGCCTTACCGATGGTTGATGTAGGTGGCGCACTTGGTCGTCCACATGACACTCGCGACGATGATCACTTGCCTTGGCACTCTTCTTGTGCTTATGGTGCCTTCTTGAGCTTGATTGAGCATTATGGTTTGTGCTCATCTTGAATTCTTCGTCTTGGTGGCGAAGATGTCTTAGACGATTTCTTGTATCCTCTTTATGGTGGCGATGCTCATGAGAGGATGTTTGTCGATGAAGATTCTTGTTTCTTGGCGCTCTTGATGTAATGATGTTTGGACGCCACTCTTGTTTAGATAGGAGTTGGAGCTTGGCGCCTTGGAGGTGATGTAGCTTGGCGCCTTGGAGATGGTGGAGCTTGACGCCTTGGAGGTGATGGAGCTTGGTGCCTTGGAGATGGTGGCACTTGACGCCATCTAGGTGGTGGCACTTGTCGCCTTGGAGGTGGATCATCGAAGTAGGTGGTGCCCTTTGGTGTGGCACGCTTGGTCTTGAAGGTCATGGAATCTTGATGATGCGCCTCCTCTTGCTTGGCGTAGTAGGCTTCCATCTCCACACGGTGGAGGAATTCTTCATGGCTCATGGAGGAGCCATCAAAGTCGATGAAGTTCTCCGTGTCCTCCATGCTTGGCGAGGCGTCATCGATGTCGCACTCGAAGTCGTCCATGCTTGGGGAGTAGTTGTTGGTGTAGTACTCCATATCACCCAAGCATGTGGAGCCATTGTCGGTGTAGTGCTCCATAGGCTCCATGCATGAGGAGCCTGTTATGGGGTAACCCCTTGGGGTGGCCCGATCTTTCACGAATTCCACGAGAAACGAGGGGAAAGCGGTGGTAGGGGGAGGAAGGGGATGAAAACCACGAACACACGAACACAAAACACGATGCACGCCTATCCCTCACGCCGGTGGCAACCGGTCCAACATAATCCCTAGGATCGGTGTTGGGCGAAGCTCGCTCTCCACGCCAACAACGGGGGACGAGGTGCTTGGTGAGATCTTGACGACTTGGGGGCGAGAAACCGAGAACCCAAGGCCTTGTACAACTTGAACGCACTAGGCAAGATCTAAGAGGGGGGTGGATAATCCGGTGCTCCTTGGTAGGAGCATGAGACCAATAGATGTAAGTTCCTCAAAGGGTTTCCTTAATCTATTATTATCCAAGTCTAGGGTTTACAATAAAGGGTGGGGGCTATATATAGGCCAGCCACAATAACAGGGGTAGTTTCGGAACGAAAAGGTAAAATATAGGAAGGGGTACAGGGCGCTGGGCCAAACTGATGCGTTCAGGTTTAGTCAGGACCGGTAGTACCGGTCGTGCAACCGGTAGTACCGGTCGCAACCGGTAGTACCGCTCCGAGGGCGATAATGCATTGGCGATCACAGAGTTCTCGGCTTAGCCTCAGAAGGTAGGAGGGGGCGGTAGTACCGCCCACCGGTAGTACCGGTTCCTCTGCCGGTAGTATCGTAGTCGTCTGGCCCTTGGTTGGGCTCCTGCTGGGGTGTCCGGTAGCTGGGGCCGGTAGTACCGCTTTGTAGGGGTCTCAACCTAATAAGGTAGATTCCTCCTGTGTTTTACAATGCTAGTCCCTGGATCAATAGCTAGCATCCACAGTTTAGATGTAATATCAAGAAACAAAGGTCATAATATAACTTTATAACCAGGAATAACATAATTTTATTACATCAATACATAGCTCATTTGGCTATTACATTACATTGCAGCGGAATAACTATAAGCATGGGGTCCTTCATCTTCAAAGTGCCACGGGCAGATGTTGGTTGTAGACTTTGTAATCCTAATCAATCAATCTTCACTAAAATCAATCAAACCTGCAACATTACAAGTTACAGCCACAAGGGTCAATACATTTGAATTGTATTGGCAAGTGATACTATGGTAGTATAGTGGAGTCTATCATCTATATGCATTTGGCTAAGTGGAGTTGAGGCTTGCATTGCTCAAAATAGATTTTTCCTTAACATTTGAAAATACTAAGTTTTTGCTTTGATAAAATCTTTTTTTCTCAATCAAAGATTGAAGATCCTTTACAAGGCATCTCTCAATCAAAGATTGAATATTTCAAACAACCCTTGTTCAATCCACAAGTTTTAACTTAGAAATTTGAATGATGAGATTCTTGATTGCTTCCATGTCTTGATGCTCAAATTGTCCTCTACCAGGGACATGGCTAAGTACTTAGATTCTACACTCTGCAGAGGTGGTGCACTTTCCCCACAAGACTTGGTTTCCCAAGACAAGATCTTTCAGAAGCCTTCCCTTAGACCAAAATGGACGCGCTCCAACCTATCAAACACTACCACCCACTGTCCATATGGCTAAGTTCTTGCAACCTATATGATCATGGCAGAGCCCATATTGCCAAGTGGTTGCACTTGAAGCTTCTCAACATTTGACATCTCAAATCCCTTTGTTCCTGGGTGGCAATCCACAAGTGAGATACACAAGCCAAGTCCATGGCCTTGTGAACCACTCAACCAAAAACCACCAAGCAAGCCCATTCCACCCAGGTGATTCATTAACTTAGTTGTTTTATTAGACAAAATCACAAGTCCTCAGACTTAGAATATTTTTCCATAGTGTGAATATATATTCCACCCATGTTTTCTATTAGCTAGGCTAAGCTTGATAGTAATAGGAATCTTAACTTAGGAAGATTTCCTCTAAGGTTTCATCTACTAGTTTTCCTATAGTAAGGTTTATACTTAGCAAAATCCATGCAAGTTTTACTTAGCAAAATCACTAATGCATAGTGAAAGTAATGGGACAAAAGTATGAAGCATCACTTGCCTTTTTGGTAGAGTATGGGTTCACTCCTTGTCCTTGCAACAATCACACTCTTCAAGTCACTACAAATTAATCAAGCAAGGCACAAACTCAATCTACCAAACAAGCAAAACAACACATAAAATGACAAAGTCAAAGTAATGCATGCAAGCATGCAAAAGATGGTTCTAATTGCAAAGGTGGTCTCCACTAGGCTTCTAAACTTTGTAAAGTCAAAAGTGGTCATTTTCCAAAGTGGCAAAGTCATTTGCAAATGGGTTTTATCCATAAACCATTTTCAAATCCTTTCATCATTTTATGTGGTGAAAACATTTTCTCAATACCACAACCTTAAGTGGTTTCACCAATTAAGTTGTTGTTTCTTAAAACTTGGTGTTTTTTGGTCAGTAGGTTTGGTCCAAAACATTTTCTCCAAAGTTTTTACTCAAAACCATTTTCATAACAAAACAATAGTTTTATTTGGCTAGAAATGGACTAAACTAATTAATCCATTCTAAACTTTTCCAAATCTATTTTCCAAATCATGGGCTGGTTCCTAGGGTCAGTAAGGTCACAACAAACCATTTTGCAAAAGTTTTCCTTCAAAATCATTTTCAATAAATAAATTACATTTCTATTTGACTAGAAATGGTTTTAAATCAAAGAATCATTTCTTTATTTCACCAAATACATTTTTGAGTCCACAAAGTGTTTCCTAGGATCAGTAGGTTCAAATCAATCCAATTGCCAAAGATTTTAACCCCAAATTCAATTTTTAAACAATTTTTACATCCTTAACAAGCATACAAATGTCTCTGCAAATTCAACCAAGCTACAAATACTATTTGCTAAACTAAGGGCATGGTTGGCTAGGGTTTGTTCTCCTGAATCCAACGACATAAAATTTGTAATTTTTGGACGTGTGGTTTGAAAGTTACAGAGGTTTGAAAATTGAATCTATAACAGATTCAAATCTGTTTTTAAAACTAAACCTGGCTACGTGGCGCAATACGACTGGCTGGTACCGCTTCGGTGTGGATCACGCTGCAGACCGTAGGATCTAATCACATCGTGCGATCCAGAACGCATACCCCTTCGCAAGAGTGGGAGTAAGCTCACCTGGTTCGCAATAGCCTGGAGATGCTCAAGTCGTTGTTGGTTCGACGAGGGGCGCTCTGGAGTGGGCTTGATTTCTCGCCGTAGTTCCTGCTGGCGTTGGGTTCGCTCGGGCGTAGTCGGAGACGGGTCCACGATGCACGCTAGGACAAATGGAAGACAATATCAGATGCGCAAGACCAAGGCGATGCTGTGTGCGCGATCTAGGAGGCGCGGGGTGGTCGGAGTTCACCTGGAATGCTCGACGGAGCAATGGCGGGCATGGCGACGCTCGGTGTCGTCGTTACCCGATGCTCGGGCGCCCATGGTTGAGCGGAGGTCTTGAGATGTGTCGAGGAGTGGGAAGTTGCTAGGGTGCTCAGGAGGCAAGGGTTGGTGTGTCTTGGCGGATTTTGGGAAGAAAGCTCGTCGGAGTAGTGTGCTTGCCACGAACAATCCGAGCAGCCACAGGCAGAGAGGAGTGGTGACAGAGGACGAGAGAGAGAGGCGCTTTAACTTGCTTGGTCAAGGGGCCGAGTAATGGTGTGGTTAACGCGTATTACGTCGCGCTTAATTTCGCTTGCAACGGCCGGCGAGGGGGAAGGCGTGGTCTGCGGGTGGGGAAGAAGGGGGGCGTGGCGTGGGGTCCTCTGGCAGTGAGAGAAAGGAGGGGAAACGCGGGTCCACGAGTCAGTTGCCTAGCGGGCTGTTTCAGCGGTGAGGAAAAACGGTTCGGGGGAGAGGGGCAGGTGGGCTAGGTGGGCTTGGCCAGTTGGGTCAGGTCCATTTCATATTTTTTTTCCTTCTGAATTCTTTTTCCTTTTCTATTTTTATTTTTCTGTTTTGAATTTGAATCAACTATTCAAGCATTCAAATAATTCAAACAATTCAAACAGTTGTAATGAGTTTTTGGTTCTGTTTATCAACATAAACCAAATCTCAAAATAAATAATATTTTTATTCATTTTTAAGATCTATTTAATAATTAAAAAATAGCCCTTTAGTTATTTAATCAAATAGGGTTTGATTTATTTAATAAAATCCTCATTTGAAATCAAATCACTTTCAAAACCAAATCAGTAGGTTTTATTTGAAAATATAAGATACTTGAAATACTTGTTTAAAATAACATTTTATTTTAGGGTCCAATACCAATTAAATGAATAGACCTTATTCATTTAATTCAAATAGGATTTGTTTTATTGAAATCTTTATTTTTAAAACTAAAATAGTACCAAAACCATTCAGTAGGTTTTATTTGGAAATAAAGAATACTTGGAAACTTGTTTAAAACAAAATATCCTTTTATTTTAGGGTCCATTAATAATTAATTAGAATGGACCTTAGTTATTAATTCAAATAGGATTAGTTTTATTTAAATATTTATTTTGAAATCTAAAATAAAACCAAAACACTTCAGTAGGTTTTAATTAAGAAAATAAAATACTTAGAAAACTTATTTTAAATAATTTAATAAGTTTTGATGTTTTAATTAAAATGGTAAAACCTTTTATTTAAATAAAATTTGGATATTAATTCCTTATTATTTTATTTTAAATAAACCTTTGCTATATTTTTTATTCAAATCAAAATGTTTTAATTTCAAAGCTTGGCCAAGGTTTAATTTGGCTTTATAAAATAATCTTTATTGATAAATCCTTCTTTTCTTTTGAAAACCAAATCCTTTTATTTAAAGATCAAAATATTATTTCCAAAATATTTTGTTTTCCTTTATTTAAAATGTTTATCTTTTTAAATCCCTTTAGGATTTTATTTGATCAAAATTGGTTTGAAGTTCCAATTGAATTCAAAAAGTTTCTTCTGGCCCTGAAAATCAAACAAAGTTTTATTTTATTCATTTATTTTCACATTACAAGATTTGGAAAATCTTGGGATGTGACACTTAACAACCACCGTAGTACGTCGCCTCAACCAGTAGTACCACCGATGCAGCGTGTTGGTTGCTTCGCTCGGCTCCTCATCCTGGGTCCTTCTCTTCGTACCTGATGATGCACAAGGTATGTGTATGAAGTAGCAGGCCATCCAAGGGTGTATCGAAGCCACACAAGGAGAGGAGCGAGTTCACCTTAGCTTGTAGGAATTTGGCTCGGGCGCGAGTCATGGGTCCACTTGGGGAGCTTGTGGGAGTAGATGTAGTAGAGTTCATGGGACGGGCTGCATCAGCTCCCCCCCCCTTGGGAAAGAGTCGTCCTCGACTCTTCAACCTTCTCAACTTCATCTTCTCCATGGTAGGGTGATAGGTCCTTGACATTGAATGTCGAGCTCACAAGATACTTTGATGTTGGGATATCGATGATATAGGTGTTGTTGTTTATCCTCTTGAGCACTTTGAATGGTCCATCACCTCTTGGCTTGAGCTTGGAGTCGCGCTCCTTGGGAAAGCGGTGTTTACTTAAGTGTATCCACACAAGGTCGCCCTCTTCAAAGATCATCTCTTTCTTGTTCTTGTTTAGCCTTGATGCTTGGCGAAGGACTTGTTGTTCGATCGTAGCTCTTGTGTCTTCATGGAGTATTCTTCATTGTTTGAGCACGCTTGACAACGTCCATGTTGGCACGTTCATGAAGTGGTAGTGGAAGGATATCGAGCGCGGTGAGGGGCTCGAAGCCGTAGACGATCATGAACGGGCTCCTCATGGTGGTGGAGTTCTTGGCGCGGTTGTAGGCGAACTCGGCGTGTGGAATACATTCCTACCAGTCTTTAAGGTTCTTCTTTATCAACACCCGGAGGAGTGTGCCAAGACTTCGATTGACGACCTCGGTTTGTCCATCGGTTTGAGGATGCGAGGCGGACGAGAAGAGGAGCTTGATGCCGAGCTTGGCCATGAGGGTCTTCCAGAAGTAGCTCATGAATTTTACGTCGCGGTCGGAGACGATTGTTCTTGGTACACCGTGTAGCCGAATAATTTCCCTGAAAAACAAATTTGCTACATGTGAAGCATCATCGGTCTTGTGGCACGGAATGAAATGTGCCATTTTGGAAAAGCGATCCACTACTACAAATATAGAATCATGTCCATGTTTAGATCTAGGCAGGCCTAACACAAAGTCCATGCTAATGTCCGACCAAGGTGCATGAGGAATAGGCAATGGCATATAAAGACCAAAGGGGTTGGACTTGGACTTAGCTTGGATACATGTAGAGCATCATTGGACGTGGCGCTCCACGTCGCGCTTCATCTTTGGCCAAAAGTAGTGAGTGGAGAGCATGTCGTATGTCTTTTCATGGCCAAAGTGACCCATAAGGCCTCCACCATGGGACTCTTGAAGAAGCAAAAGTTGGAGAGACGATTTCGGAATGCAAAGCTTGTTTTGTTTGAAAAGAAAGCCCTTATGCAAATAGAAATCATCAATCCCTTTCTCTATTGAACATTGTGCAAATATTGGTCCAAAGAAAGGGTCGGACGCGTACAAAGATTTGATGTCATCAAGACCCAAGACATTTACTTCGAGTCGTGTAAGAAGGCTTGTGTTTTTGCGAGACAAGGCGTCCGCTACCACATTTTCTTTGCCCTTCTTGTATTTAACAATGTATGGAAAAGACTCCATGAACTCAACCCATTTTGCGTGTCTTTTACTCAAATTGGCTTGGCCCTTAAGATACTTCAACGACTCATGGTCGGAATGGATGATAAATTGTTTGGGCCAAAGATAGTGTTGCCACACTTGAAGAACTCGAACCAAAGCAAAAAGTTCTTTGTCATAAATGGGATAGTTGAGGCGTGCGCCATCGAGTTTCTCACTATGGAAAGCAATAGGACGCCCATTTTGCATAAGGACGCCACCAATGCCAATACCACTAGCGTCACATTCAATCTCAAAGGTTTTTGTGAAATCCGGTAATGCAAGAAGTGGTGCTTCGGTGAGCCTCTTTTTGAGCTCATCAAAAGACTTTTGTTGTGCTTTTCCCCAAACGAACGTGACATTTTTCTTGGTCAATTTGTTGAGGGGGCAAGCGATGGTAGAAAAGTCTTTCACAAAGCGACGGTAAAAGCCAGCCAACCCATGAAAACTACGAAGTTCACTAACATTTGTAGGGATGGGCCAATCTCGTATGTCCTTGACTTTTGAGACATCAACTTCAATGCCATTAGAAGACACAACAAAACCAAGGAAAATCAGCTTGTCTTTTGCAAAAGTGCACTTTGGGAGATTAGCATAAAGCTTTTCATGACGGAGGATTTGAAGGACCTCCTTAACATGAGTAACATGCTCCTCTAGTGACTTGCTATAGACAAGGATGTCATCAAAGTAAACAACTACACTCTTCCCAATGAGAGATCTCAAAATATGGTTCATGAGGCGCATGAAGGTAGATGGGGCATTGGATAAGCCAAAAGGCATAACCAACCATTCATAGAGACCAAGCTTGGTCTTGAAGGCGGTTATCCACTCATCACCTTCGGCCATGCGAATTTGATGGTAACCAGTACGAAGATCAATTTTCGAAAATATAGTGGCTCCACATAATTCATCAAGCATGTCATCAAGGCGCGGTATAGGATGTCGATAACGCACGGTGATAGCATTGATTAGACGACAATCCATGCATAACCGCAATGTATCATCCGTTTTTGGAACTAGAATCACGGGACCGCGCTTGGGCTAGTGTTTACTTGGATCAAACCTTTGGAGACGAGTTGGTTGATTTGACGTTCCATCTCCTTCGTCTCTTCGGGTTAAATGCGTCTGTGGCGAGGTTTGGGAGTGGGGCGCCGGGAATGAGGTCGATGCGGTGCTCGATTCCACGAAGAGGAGGAAGGCCATGAGGAAGCTCTTCGGGAAATACATCTTGGAATTCCTGCAAAATAGCCATCAAAGGAGGAGGAACATTTGTCAAGTCGTTAGTTCCTTGCGCTAGTCCCTTGCATACAAGGACATAGTGCAAGATGGATGGGTTGTTACGCACTTCTCTCATCTCACTTTTGGTGGCAAGAAGAACACTCTTAGTTTTTCCACTCGAGTTTGGCTTGTAGCTCTCACTCACTATGGTGTGGTTCTCTCGCTCACCACTCTTCTCACAAGGTGTTTTTGTGTATTGTGCCCTCGCTAAAGCCTTTGCATTGTCCGCAATTATTTGGCTAGGAGTCATTGGTTGCAACACACAAGTTTTATCGAGCCATTTGAAGGTATAAGTGTTTGAGTGACCATCATGCAAAGCACGCTTGTCATATTGCCACGGCCTTCCGAGCAACATATGGCAAACCGTCATTGGGACCACGTCACATTCCACCGTGTCCTTGTAGGGTCCAATTGAGAACGTTACCGAGACGGTGTGCTTGATCTTGACGGATCCATGGTCACTTAGCCATTGTATATGGTAGGGGTGTTTATGCGGATGGAGGGTGAGGTTGAGTTTCTCACACAATTCCGTGCTTGCAATATTGTGGCAACTCCCTCCATCGATGACAACTTTGATGGACTTCCCATTGATGTCGGCCCGAGTTTGGAAGATGTTCGAGCGTTGGTCTTCATTCTCATTGGCTTGTGTAGTTAAGGCCCTTGTGACCACAAGCGATGGACTTGCGTCATGCTCACACACAAGAAGTTCTTGGTCCTCTTCCAAGTATTGCCTTGCCATGGCTTCCTTGACCCTTGCATCAAACTCTTCTTCACTCAAGTATTCTTCATCGCCGTTGTTGTGGATGAACAAAACTTTCTTGTTTCCACATGCGTTCGACTTGTGCCCTTTGCCTCCACACTTGTAGCATTCACCATTGAATGGTTGATCATCCCTTGTGTTTTTTCCACTTGGGGGTTGTTTTCCTTGAGGGAGAGTTGGTTTGAAGGGAAGCTTGGTGGTACTTGAGGAGCTTCCACTTGGTGTTGTTGGAGTAGTGGTTGGTGCTTGCTTGTAGGTGAAGTACGTCTTTGGCTTGTTGTACTTGATGTCCTCTTGCACTTGACGCTCGGCCGATGTGCACAAGCTCAACCATGTTATTGTACTTTTGGAACTCGGTGATGCGCTTGATGGGATGGTTCAAGCCATTGAGGAAGCGTGCCATTGTTTGTTCATCTCGCTCTTCAATGTTGGCACGGATCATGTTGAGCTCCATTTTCTTGTAGTACTCTTCCACGGTATTTGTCCCTTGACTAAGCGTTTGAAGCTTGTTGAAGAGGTCACGCGTGTAGTGCGAAGGAACAAAGCGGGATCTCATATGAGCCTTCATATCTTGCCAAGTTGCGATTGGAGGCTCTTCTTTTGCTTCGCGAGCGAGTTGGACTTGTTCCCACCAAAGGTTGGCATACTCATCAAAGTCGAGGGATGCCATGGCCATCATCTTCTCATTGCTATAGTTGTGCATGCGGAAAATCTTGTCGACCTTGAGTTCCCACGAGAGATATTCCTCGGGTTCATTGGAACCGGTGAACTTGGGCATGGTGAATTTGAGCTTGCCGAAAGTTTCTTCTCCATTGCGGTTCCAGTTGCGGCGGTTGCCATGATTTGGGCGGTCATCATCATCGTCCGAGCTCTCATGTCTTGCTTGGTGATGGTTGCGTTGCTCTTGCGGTTGTTGAGGAGCCGCGTTTCGTGGTGGAACTTGGTTTTGACGACGAGCTTGGGGAGCTTGCTCGTGTTGTTCTTGTCGCGGTTGAGGACGAGGAGGAGGTTGTGCATCCTCACAACGAGCTTGGGGAGCTTGCTCTTGTTCTTGTCGTGGTTGATGCCGAGGAGCATTGGCTTGCGCCATGTGGCGAGGAGGACGTCGAGCCGCATGCGCAATGGGCTTCTCTTCTTCTTCTTGGTGTAGGGGGGGCTCGTCATTACCATCTTGTTGCCGACGTGGCCGATCATGTCGATGATGACGCCTTGGAGGATCTTCGAGCGCTTCATGTCGACGGTGATCTTGTTCGTCCTCTTCGGGTGCTTCACTTGTTGTTGAAAGGACATGTCGACGGCGATGGGCTTGGTGGTCCATGCGAGGTTGCTCTTGTTGAATCACAAGTGCCCTGGGTTGTGGCCGGTTCGCTTCACGTCTTGGAGGTCTTGCGGAGAGGTCACCATCATAGCTTGACGTTGCGGCGTGTCGCGGAGATGGTACCGCTTGAGAAGAGCTCATGGATTGAAGAACGGGTCCATCCCGGTGCCTTGAAGCGTGACGGCGAGGTGCACTTGATTCACTTGAGGAGTTGAAGCTTCTCATCCGTTGAGGCGAGGGCACGACCAAGAGCTTCATTTTGATGACCGAGGTTGTGTTGCATGGCATGCATTTGGCCCCGGACTTCTTCGAAGCGGTTGTCGATGTTCTTGAATTCCACACGGGCCTCGCTAAATTGTTCATCTTGGCGCCGCTCGAGAGCTTCACAACGGTAGTTGAATTCTCCTCGGACCTTCCAATGGTCCCATCTTGTCATGAATTGTGTGTTGTCCTCCGGAGGTGGTGGTGGTTGGGATGGCTCGCCATTCCTGTCCATGATGCAAAGCCGACAAGGGTTGTATATGGAGAGTAAGGGTGCGGAGAGTTAGCCTTTTACCTCACCTTGGAGATTATATCAAACCAATTGCCACACAAATGAGCGAACAGCGTGCAAAGTGAAATGGCAAAGAAACTCACACACAAGTATGCTACAACTCTCAAAAGCTTTTGGTGGAAGGTTAGGATTGTGGAAAACCAAATGAAACGATCCAAGCAAAAGGTTATTGTTCTACGTGGTAAAGAACCAAAGATCAAAAGCAAAAGGATACGATCTAGAAAAACACGGAAAACGCACACGTGGAGAAAAACGGGGTTAGCACGACTATGAAAATGAGCACAAAAGGTCCTAATGAAGACTACGCTCGGTTGTCGTGCCAACTCAAGGAGAGACCACAACTCGTTTGCCAAAAGAGGATAAGCAATAGATTTGTGCACTTGCCTTGGTGCACTCTTTTCCTCTCTCTTGTTGGCTTACAAGCTTGGTATTCTCTTTGTATTGGGAGACTATGTATCTTTTTTCTATTTTTCTTTTGTTCTTTTTTTTGATTCTTTCTCTTTTTCTCCCTTTCTATGCTACTATGCTAACTTTTGTATTTGGCCTCACACTCTCACTTTCCCAAAGGCAAGTGCACAATGCTTAGACAAACACAAAATGAGTTACTCTCATAGGATAGATACACACAAAGGAAGATATGGGGCTGTCAAGGTGGTGCAAGTTATACCTTTGGTATTGTTGACGACTTGCAACTGTTGGAGGGGTATGATGTTCGAGTGTCGCGGTGTCGTTGAGCGCGTGGTTACTTTGATGCGGAAGCTGTTGTGAAAATGGCGACAAACACGCGAAACACGAACAAGTGAAGTGGAAAAGTCAGCAAATGAAGTTGAGGCGACAAAGGAGCAGAAACCTGATCGAGGCGGCGGTAGTACTGGCAGCGTTCGATAATCATGACGGTAGTACCGCTTGTGCGGCCGGTAGTACCGGTGATTTGCGGTAGTACCGCTCGCACAACCGGTCGTACCGCAGGGCACGGAGCTGGAACGAGATCAACTTGACAAAAATCCTCAAATTCGTGGTAATCTGACCGAAAGGCTGGGCTAGGAACAACAGGGGCTATAGATCGACTCCAAAAGCAACAGATCTATGGACCAAAACCACGAAAAACTCACCAAATCCAAAGATCGATCCGAGGGCAAATTGGGGCTCTTTTTGGTGGGATTTTCGATTTTAAGGGGGATCAAAGAAAAATTGGGGGGGGGAATTCGTGATTAACCGTGCTCTTGATACCAATATGTTATGCGGTAACCCCTTGGGGTGGCCCGATCTTTCACGAATTCCACGAGAAACGAGGGGAAAGCGGTGGTAGGGGGAGGAAGGGGATGAAAACCACGAACACACGCACACAAAACACGATACACGCCTATCCCTCACGCCGGTGGCAACCGGTCCAACATAATCCCTAGGATCGGTGTTGGGCGAAGCTCGCTCTTGATGTAGCCCGACCTATGGTCGTTACCACATCTTGGTCTCCAACTTACGCCAAGTCTTCATGGACTCCAAAGGTGAATCCGTTCCTCCATGCGAGCCCCCTTCCTACCCTATTGAATGGTATGCTACTTCATACTCCGTCACATATGCATGATAGGTTCACATTGACAAGTACGGAGGCAAGGGAGGAAGCCCGGAACATCAAGCCCGACAAGACGGAGGCTTGGAAGAGGAGACGGAAGAAGACATGTCGGCAGCTGCCAAGTCCAAGCGGTACTACCGGTCGGCGGAACCGGTTCTACCGGTCAGCGGTACTACCGCCCCCTGCTACCGCCCGGTACTGAAGCCTGCGCCATCGCCACTGGATGCCCCGGTACTGGCTTGCGGTACTACCGCCCGCAAGCGGTACTACCGAATACCATGAGCGGTACTACCGGTGATGACCGGTCCTACTGGTCCTAAGTCCAGTACTACCGGTCATGTCAGTGCCTGCGCGCACTAGTTGGGCCACAGCCCCATGTATTCCCCTTTACTTACCTATTCGCCTAGTTTATCCCCAAACTACCCTTGTTTAGTGGTTGGCCTATAAATAGAGCCCCCACCCCTCATGTATCCCTTAGTCATAGATGATAGACTAAAGAAAACCCCCATTGTGGAATCTCTAGTTTTGCCTCATCCCCTTTACCAAGGGGACCGACTATCGTCACCAACCTCGATTGGACTTTGCATCACGCATCCATCGTTGAACAAGGCCTTGGATTTCGATGTCTCGTCTCCAAGTTGTCAAGACCCTCCCCAAGGTGTTCTTCCCTCTCCGATGTGGATTTGAGGGAGCACGTTGACCGATCTTTCCTTGCGAGGATTCTATCGGACCGCTGGCCGCCGTTCGGGAGCAATCGGCCTTTTATCATGTGAGTTTTGCGTGTGTTCATCGTGTTCTTCGCGAGGTGTGTGTTCGCTTCCACTACCTTCTCCCTTTCCCCTCGCTCTCCTATCGATTTGACCACGAGATCCGTGAAGATCGGGCACCCAAGAGGTTAACCTCTCCATCATCTCTCCACGCCAACAACGGGGGACGAGGTGCTTGGTGAGATCTTGACGACTTGGGGGCGAGAAACTGAGAACCCAAGGCCTTGTACAACTTGAACGCACTAGGCAAGATCCAAGAGGGGGGTGCATAATCCGGTGCTCCTTGGTAGGAGCATGAGACCAATAGATGTAAGTTCCTCAAAGGGTTTCCTTAATCTATTATTATCCAAGTCTAGGGTTTACAATAAAGGGTGGGGGCTATATATAGGCCAGCCACAATGAGGATAGTTTGACGAAAGATAAAATATAGGAAGAATGCAGGCTATGGGCCAAGCGATGCGTTCGAGTTGATCAGTCGGGACCCGGTACCGGTCGTGCACGACAATCTTGCAGTCGCCGCTCAAGCGGTAGTACCGTTGGCGATCCTGGAGCTTCTGTCGGATTAGCCTGTAGCGAGCGATAGGTGGGGACGGTAGTACCGTAGTCGTCTGGCCCTTGGTTGGGCTCCTGCTGGGGTGTCCGGTAGCTGGGGCCGGTAGTACCGCTTGAACCGGTAGTACCGGTCACCTCAACCGGTAGTACCGCCGGAGTCTGGCAGCGACTGGTTGCTTCCTGATGTAGCCCGACCAACGGTCGTTACTACATCTTGGTCTCCAACTTACGCCAAGTCGTCATGGACTCCAAAGGTGAATCCGTTCCTCTATGCGAGCCCCCTTCCTACCCTATTGAATGGTATGCTACTTCATACTCCGTCACATATGCATGATAGGTTCACATTGACGAGTACGGAGGCAAGGGAAGGCTTGAGCATCAAGCCCGACAAGGCGGAGGCTTGGAAGAGGCGGAAGAAGATCGCCAAATGCTCTCATGCCCGGTACTACGGACACAGCGGCCAGTACTTGACGCCTATCCTTCTACCGCCACAACAGACATGAAGCCAAATACTCTCTTTCGGCGGTACTCGGATCTGTGCAGTTACTACCGATCAGCGGTACTACTACCGCTTCCCAGCGGCTCCAAATGAAGCTCCGGGACCATAGCGGTACTACCGGTCCTGGCGGTACTCAGGACAGCGGTACTCTGGGTCCCAAGTCCCAGGTACCGCTCTGGTAGTGCTCGCGCACTAGTTGGGCCACTGACCCATGTATCCCTTTACTTACCAAACCCTAGTTTTATCCCCAAACTACCCTTGTTTAGTGGTTGGCCTATAAATAGAGCCCCCCTCATGTATCCACGAGGCATAGATGATAGACTAAAAACCCCCATTGTGGAATCTCTAGTTTTGCCTCATCCCTTTACCAAGGGTATCGACTATCATCACCAACCTCGATTGGACTTTGCATCACGCATCCATCGTTGAACAAGGCCTTGGGTTCTCGGTTTCTACGCCCCAAGTCGTCAAGACCCTCCTCAAGGTGTTCTTCCTCTCCGATGTGGATTTGAGGAGCACGTTGACCGATCTTTCCTTGCAAGGATTCTATCGGACGGTGGCGCCGTTGAGCAATCGGCCTTGTATCGTGTGAGTTTTGCGTGTGTTCATCGTGTTCTTCGCGAGGTGTGTGTTCGCTTCCGCTACCTTCTCCCTTTCCCCTCGCTTTCCCATCGATTTGACCACGAGATCCGTGAAGATCGGGCACCCAAGAGGTTAACCCCTCCATCATCTGGTATCAGCAGCTTTTGGTTGCCACGGATTTCTCATCGATTTGGTCTTTTCCCCATAAATTCGAAAATTCCACCAAAAATAGCCCCAATTCGTGTTTTGGATCGATCTGTGATTTGAGTGCATTTTGGTAGGTTTTGATCCGTGGATTACTTGCTAAACTTGTTGATCTACCTTCCTTTGCGTTCCCATAGCCTAATTCCTTGTTTCCCCCCGTCGATTTGGTGTTTTTCTTGAAGATTTTCCGCCCAATCGCTTCAAACTCGCTAAATCGCGTCGGATCTGGATTTCTGTCGGCGGTACTACCGCTCAAAAATCTGATACTACCGGTAGTACCAAAATCGGTACTAGGCCGTCTGAAAAAAGCGAAGTTCAGTTTGACCTCTCACCGTTTTAAGCATAACTTTTGCATCCGAACTCGGATTTTGGTGTTCTTTAGCTCGTTTCGAAGAGGATAAGGAGCTCTACATCATCATCCACGTGGTTCATGCTATCTACTCCATCCAAATTCCGTGAGCAAGGCGGAATCCAACAATAAAGGGTGAAGATCGTCGACGAAAGGTATAAACATTCCGCGACTTCTCCCCACTTGCATTCCTTTGTGAACCCCACTATCTTTGCGAGCAACAAACACCTATTGAGACTAGTTCCTCTTATGATTGCTTGGGCTATGCACATTTGATACCTTGTAGATTCCGAGCAAACATTGTGAGCGCTATCTCATATAGTTATCTTGTATAGTTGTTGGCACAAGGAAGAGGCAAGTGAAAAAGAAATAAAAAGAAAAAGAGTGATACAAAAAGAGACAAAAAAATAGAAAAAGAAAAAGAAAAGAAAGAAATATAAATGTGCCTCATAGAATAGGAAGCGCAAGCTCGATGAACATCATATAGGTGG
This sequence comes from Avena longiglumis, assembly GCA_030063025.1. NCBI lineage: Eukaryota > Viridiplantae > Streptophyta > Magnoliopsida > Poales > Poaceae > Avena > Avena longiglumis. The sequence goes on along the minus strand of CP125976.1, from coordinate 338,451,766 downwards.
TACTTATTGTGCATATCTTGTAGCCCACCAATTTTGTGCAATCGAACTAGCGTCTCTCCTTGTACTTGTGTGACACGAGCTTATAGTCTTCGCTAGGTAATCATTTGGGTCTTAGCTCACTTTCTCCGTCGCACAAGTCCTATTTATCCCACCGTGTGTGTTTCCTTGTACATATTTCCTATCTTGTGGATTAACTTGTTTTGCTTTGTGATCATTGTGGTTCTTTACTTGCCATTACAACATCTTGATTTCGGATTGATTCTTGACATGCCACTTTCCATAACTATCCACCATAGGCCTTGTGTGTGTGTGTTTTTTGGTTCGTAGTTGGTTTTGGTGTTCCGCGTGAACTTCACTTTGCTTGGTTTATTGCTCTCAAGTGTGGCCACTTGTACGATACGATCTTCCAAGGTAAAGTAAGGTTTGACGTTGTATCCCTAACTCCCACTACCACTTCCATATACACCACCTGGTCTTGTGCATCATGTCTAGGGACTCCGGAACCGAGGATGATATCTATGAAGAATCCATGATGAGCCACCATGACTACGACTCCACAAGTATAGAGGACATGACGGAGCACAACACCGACAATGGCTCCACATGCTTGGGTGATATGGAGTACTACAACAACAATGACTCCCCAAGCATGGACGACTTCAAGAACGACAACGACAGGCTCTTCAAGTCGCACCGGCCAAGACGGAGCCTACACCTCGAGTGCGCCAAGGTCAACCATGAAATGGACAAGTTCGAGAGCGACCTCCACAACTTCAAGAAGGACATGGACAACGACTTCGACAAAAACATGAGCATGGTCGCCAAGACTAATGATGCCTTGTGCTCATTAGAAAAACTTATAAAGAAGCGTGCCAAGGACAAGGGTCATCGTCGCGAGCGTCATGTGGATGACCAAGTGCGCCACCTACATCAACCATCGGCAAGGCAAGACAATGACCTCCGTCGACACCGTCACAAGGCACCTTCAACTACTAGTGCCACCACCAAAATGGCACCAAGGGCAAGCCTTCGTCCACGCCATCAAGCTTCAACGACTACGCTTGCATTCGAAGACCTCATGAACGAGGAAAATGAAGACCTCTACTTCGCCAAGTTGGATAGCATGAGCCTACCTCCACCACTACTACAAGATGGCCACAAGACGGTCGAGCATGGGATTTTCCCTTCGACCATGGAGGAGAGCAATGATGCCCATCTTATGGCATCCAACCTTGAAGGCGACAAGGTCAAGAATGGTGAGCATGGGATTTTCCCTTCACCAAAGGAGGCGCATGGAGTTGAGGAAACCGAGCCTACCCCCATATGCTTGAGTGATGATGTGGTACCAATCCCATGTGAGCATGAGAGCCACTTAGCCCACTTGAGTGAGAACAAGAGTGACATGAGTGACTCCACCTTATGTGAGATTGAGTTCTTCCACTTGGAGGGCATGAGTGATACTCCTAGTGAGTTGAGAGTGGTAGTTGATAGGTCAAGTGAGACCATTGCGAATTCTAACAACTTACCCTCTACCTCTAGTGTGTTCTCTTGTGTTGTGCTAGGTTCCATGGATGAAGACGCCCGAAGCAATGAAGCAATGATGCCTCAATTGGAGAAGATGTACATGGTGCACGAAGATGATGTTATGCCATGGCTACATGAAGAAGACGAAGTCGTCCACAAGGAGGCCACTACTTCCACAACACCCACTTCATATGAGAGGTATGAACAAGGTAATAATAAGGGTGTTGATGATGCCATGATCCCACTAGTGGACATGATGAATTGTGAGGATATGCATGTTTTGGATGATACTTGTGACATTACATATGCTTCACTCATATTCACATGTGATGCTTTTCCTTTGCATAATATTGATCATGTGGAATTGTTTGATTGCGAACTCATTGCCTTAAACATGCCATGCTATGCATCTTGTGTGTATCCTCCAATTGCTTTGGACTTGCCTTGTCATGCTAGTCATTCAATTTCTCCTGTTGCTTGCGATAAGATGAATGCTTGCTATTTCACTTGTTTTGCTTGCAACAATATTGATCTTATGCGTTATCATGAGATGGCCCCCATAGCTTTCTCAGTTTTTGGAGATTTTGTTGATTGCCATGATAAGCATGTTCCCCACTTGCATACTCACCATGCATCACTTTCATACTTGATTGACATTAATGGTGATGTGCACAAGAAGAGATACGTCATGATGGATGATGTGTATCTCTACCATGCACACACGTTCTTCCTTTTGTGTTTGATGTGTGTAGGTACCCGCATTATCATGTCAACCTCGGTTGAGCACGAGTTGACAAAAGAGCTCTTGAGCATCCCACAAGTGAGTTCAAGATCGAACCCAGCTCTGATACCTTTTGCATGCTTTGCATCTTTCATGTTGGCAAATTGCTCTTTCATATGGTTTGATTGCAAGCATGTTAATGGTATTATCTCCCCTTGTGACATTCATGTTTCTTTGCACCTAGATAATGATGTTTTGTGTGTTGCAACAAAAATGTTGAACATTTTACCTTTCCGATGTTTTGTGTGCAACCACAATTCCTTTAAGAACATGTATTGTCATGAGAGCTTCATAGAATCTCGTCTTGTTGTGGCAACAAACATAAGGACCACTTGCTTTTTCATTTGGTTTGTTTGCAAATATGTTGTTTTTGCTTCCGCTTGGGATGCTCATTTTCCCATGATATTTGCTTTCGATGATTTGTGTGTGACATCGAACTTGTCAACCAATTTCTCTTTCCAATGGTTAGTTTGCACACATATTGTTGTTGATTTGGACATTCTTCCTCGTGTGTTTTTGCCAAATTCTCCTATTCTTGCATCAAAGATGTTGTTTGAAATTTGGATCCAATGCTGTGAATGCCCCACTAATACGTTATATGGAGTTTTTGTGTTTCCACATTTGGATGATGTTCGAACGATTTCCATGCACTTTGACCTTGCATATGCATCCCATTTGCTATACATGCGTTGTACTAATAGTGTTGTGAACAAGAATGGACATGCCTCAAATGACATGCTCCTCTATCACACACAAACATATATTGCTTGGTCTTTGTTGTATGAAGGTACAAATGCATACACGTCAACCTCTATGGACAATATGTTGACAAGAAGAACCGAAGAGAGTTACCTATGGCTACCCTTCATCGACCTATCTCTACAAGCTAAGGTGACTTCTTTCTACTTGAGGACTCATGCAATAACCTTCATGAATTGGCTATGCTTTGAGTGTTGCTTCACTTTTGTTGCGAGCTTTGTAGGCTTCAAGGAAGGTGAAGGAACATTGAAGTGTCGTCAAGTCAATCTTCCCGAGGACGACTATATGGTGAACCCCAGGATCAAGAAGGTCTCTCGACCGCTTCTACTTTGTGATGAGCATGTAGAGTCGAGGACGACTCTTTTGAAGGGGAGGCGATGTAGCCCGACCTACGGTCGTTACTACATCTTGGTCTCCAATTACGCCAAGTCGTCATGGACTCCAAAGGTGAATCCGTTCCTCTATGCGAGCCCCTTCCTACCCTATTGAATGGTATGCTACTTCATACTCGTCACATATGCATGATAGGTTCACATTGGCGAGCACGGAGGCAAGGGAGGCTTGAGCATCAAGCCCGACAAGCGGAAGCTTGGAAGAGGAGGCGGAAGAAGGCAGATCGCAAATGCTCTCTGTCGCCGGTAGTACTACGGACACAGCGGCCGGTACTACCATGAGTACTACCGCCACTCGGCCCCTACTACCGCCAAAGACAGCATGAAGCCAAATACTCTCTCCCTCGGTACTCTGGATCTGGACCCGGTACTACCATCGTGATCACTTTACTACCGCTTCCCAGACGGCTCCGGTGAAGCTCGGGACCAGCGGTACTCTGGTCCTGGCGGTACTAGGACCAAGCGGTACTACCGGTCCCAAGTCAGTACTAGCTCTGGCGATCACTGCAGCACTAGTTGGGCCACGACCCATGTATCCCCTTTACTTACCAAACCCTAGTTTTATCCCCAAACTACCCTTGTTTAGTGGTTGGCCTATAAATAGAGCCCCACCCTCATGTATCCACGAGGCATAGATGATAGACTAAAGAAAACCCCATTGTGGAATCTCTAGTTTTGCCTCATCCCTTTACCAGGGGACCGACTATAAATCGTCAACCTCGATTGGACTTTGCATCACGCATCCATCGTTGAACAAGGCCTTGGGTTCTCGGTTCGCCCCCAAGTCGTCAAGACCCTCCTCAAGGTGTTCTTCCCTCTCCGATGTGGATTTGAGGGAGCACGTTGACCGATCTTTCCTTGCGAGGATTCTATCGGACCGGTGGCCGCCGTTCGGGAGCAATCGGCCTTGTATCGTGTGAGTTTTGCGTGTGTTCATCGTGTTCTTCGCGAGGTGTGTGTTCGCTTCCGCTACCTTCTCCCTTTCCCCTCGCTTTCCCATCGATTTGACCACGAGATCCGTGAAGATCGGGCACCCAAGAGGTTAACCCTTCCATCACTTCCGCTCCGGCTCCTCCGTCCACTGGGTCCTTCTCTTCGTACCTGATGATGCACAAGGTATGCGTATGAAGTAGCAGGCCATCCAAGGGTGTATCGAAGTCACACAAGGAGAGGAGCGAGTTCACCTTAGCTTGTAGGAGTTTGGCTCGGGCGCGAGTCATGGGTCCACTTGGGGAGCTTGTGGGAGTAGATGTAGTAGCGTTCATGGGACGGGCTGCATCAGAGCCATTGTCGACGTAGAGATCCATGTCTTCCATGCATGTGGAGTCATCGTAGGTGTAGTGCTCCGGGTCCTCAAAGCATGTGGAGCCATTGTCGGTGTTGTGCTCCGTCATGTCCTCTATACTTGTGGAGTCGTAGTCACGGTGGCTCATCATGGATTCTTCATAGATATCATCCTCGGTTCCGGAGTCCCTAGACATGATGCACAAGACCAAGCGGTGTATATGGAAGTGGTAGTGGGAGTTAGGGATACAACGTCAAACATTACTTTACCTTGGAAGATCGTATCGTGCAAGTGGCCACACTTGAGAGCAATAAACCAAGCAAAGTGAAGTTCACGCGGAACACCAAAACCAACTACTAACCAAAAACCAAACACACACAAGGCCTATGGTGGATAGGTATGGAAAGTGGCATGTCAAGAACCAATCCGAAATCAAGATGTTGTATTGGCAAGTAAAGAACCACAATGATCACAAAGCAAACAAGTCAATCCACAAGATAGGAAATATGTACAAGGAAACACACACGATGGGATAAATGGGACTTGTTGTTAGGGGGTAGCCCTTGGGTTGGCCCGATCTTTCACGAATTCCACGAGGAATGAGGGAAAGCGGTGGTCGGGGGATGAAATCGAGGAAGGAGATGAAAACCACGAACACACGCACACCAAACCACGATACACGCCTATCCCTCACGCCGGTGGTGATGTGGACATCCCTACTATTGATACAACCGTTGTACCTACAGCAACACACATACAAGGACCCATCACAAGATCTCGTGCCAAACAACTTAACTATCAGGTACTTTCGTTTCTTGGAACTATTCCTCATATACATGAGAATATGATGCTGCCTAAATCAGATATATTTCTTATTCTTAGGAATGATGGACCAAGCATGGATGAGAGGGACAAGCATTGGAGCATGGCCATGCATGGAGATGGCAGCAAGCATGTGATGATCCAAGAGAAAGCCATGGATGAAGATTTCAGAACTTTGAGGCCACCATAATGAATAAAGAAGGCTTGGACGAAATATTCAAGATCAATACTTTACGAATTCGTCCATAACTTAATATGGTGCTGCGACACCTTTTGTTTTGGGCCAGGCCCATGTAATTTTCACAGGATTTTAATTAGCCACTTTTTAGAGTCCGTATTTGAGGGGAAAAGGACTTTTAGGGTTGGATTCGGCCACCACTTCCATGGTTGGCCGAAACCCCACCTTTTCGCCCTTATATACTCCCCATAGCAGACCCCCTAGACTCGGATTTTGTTTAGACATTAAGTTAGCCATAGTCGCAACTTCGCCAAGGCTCGAGCGTCGCAGAGGCCTCTTGTACTTCGCACCTATTCAGGATCCCACCTCTTCAATAAAGCTTTCCTCTTAATCTGCAATATCTTGATTGCAATATTGATTCTTACTTGTTCTCGATTTCAGGTAGGAATTAAGACCCTCACTGGTCAGGCTGATCGTGTTCACGCAGGATCGGTAACCTCCAGGAGATTGGCCTAGCGATTGCATTGGCGCTCGTTCTCGCACGTGTAGTCGGATCGTCAAGCCCGAACTCCACCAAATCGATTATCGCCATCTCATCGAAAGATCGGACACCTTTGCCCTATCAAGTGGTATCAGATTTCAGGTTGCTCGGTGAGATTTTACTGTTTTTCGTAGATTAGATCTGTTTTTACCTATAACCCACAAAAAAGCCAAGAACACAGTTAGATTTTAGATCCATCGTATAACCAATCTACGCCTCGCATTATCTTTTCAGTTTTTGCATTGTTGAATTTGTGTCTACATCGTCGCGTCGAGTTGCTGGTCTTAGTGTCTCGTTCCTTAGAGTTTCGAGTTCTAATCATACTAGTCACACACTACTGGATCACCGCCACCATATTCCGCCACCATATTCACGCCATATACCCAGCCACCATAAACCTAATACTCATACGCCTTCTTCCTCTTTGCGACACAGATCCGATCGGCTTTCACCTGCTGATGCGAGTCCGAGTAGAGTTCTTGTTTCCTAGTTATTTCTTTTGACTTTCCTTCTTTGTTGTGTCGTGTTCGACTAAAGTCCATGTCGCGCTAAGAGTCGGTCGTAAGTCGAAGGAGAGCAAAAAAAGTCGAACCGCCTCAATTTTTTTACGCTATACTAGTTTTCGGCTTTGGGGATCACTTTTCTCCATCGGTAGTTATAGCGATATTTTTGGCGCTACGCGCTTTTGAGCAAAATAAAAAAATCGAAATTTTTTTGGGGCTAACCTCTTTTAGACCCTAGATCGTTCTAGACACTCACCATCATAGTGATTTTACGCATCTCGGTTAGCTTTTCAGGTGCCATATCATCATACATTGCTTGTTGTGTCGGCGTCGTGACATCGTTGGTGATCTAGGCTCGCGTCTCTCTGATGCAGTCTAGCCTAGGACCCAGCAGTGCGTCGTTGAGCATTCTTTCAAATTTTGCATTGCTATTTTGATAATTGCTAACCCCTTGCTAAACCTTCCCGAGCTCCACGATATTCATCACGTGCGGTGTCTCGACTCACAGTAATCGCTTGGTTCAATCTGGACCTTGATCCTCATGATTGCACATCGCCTTTTCCTGCTGTTTGGTAAGAACTTGTAAGAGCTTCGTATATTGCTTGACGGATTATGCGTGACTTCCACCATATTCCTAGTATATACATGCTTTTAAGGACTAACCATGACAAATACTTCGCGAACCACGCCACCATGACGAGCGAAGAACTACATGCCCACTTCTCCGTGCTCTTGGTGATCGGCGAAGACGTGAATCGCGCCTAGGGGAGTTTGACACCAAGCTCACCAACGCCGTGGACAAGATCGATGGACTCGAAATCCTTGAACCAAGCTTGCGTTGGTTCAAGGAGATTTTGAACCGATTGCCGCGCTTGGCACCCACACATGGCGCGCGGCGCATTCCGATCCACGGGTCGGACTCTTTGGTTCATTGCTTTGCCAGCTGCCATTGCGGTGATGCTCCTCGGACTTCCGCCCTTGCTGCTGCGACATTGGGGAGACGGCGGGTACTACTCGACCCGGCGATCATTTTGGCGAGGAGGTTGAACAACCTCCACGGTACTGGCCATCCCGACATTACTACATAGCGCTCGCCCACGATGCGTGATGATGATCATGTTGCAAAGCTTAAATTAAATATTCCATCTTTTGAGGGTAAATATAATCTGATGCATATCTTACATGGGAGATGGAAGTATAACAACGATTTGCATGCTTAAAATATCACGAGAATATGTGTGTTAGTCTTTACATGTGAATTTACTAAATTTGCTTCCTTTGGTGGTGCAGTATTTTCGTTTAAATCCTACTACTATTCCTAGTACTTGGGTGCTTTAAAAGCTGCTATGCGTGTTATTTGTACCTCCCACTTATCAGCGTGATTTACTAAAGAATCGACACGTTTAGAGCAAGGAAAATTACAGAAGAGTATTATCGGGAATTACAAACGGGGATGGTTAGGTGTGGTCTTGTTGAATCTAATGAACAAATGCTTGCACGTTTCTTTGGTGGATTAAACAAGGACATTCAGCACATATTAGATTATAAGGAATATAATTCTATCACTCGTTTGTTTCATCTTGCTTGCAAAAGCTGAGCGTGAAGTCTTGAGATCGCCAAACACCATGGAGGAGGAATAATAATTCTGCAGTCGCACATCCTCTTGGACATCCCGACAATCGGCGCCTCCTCGTGATTCGCCACCGACTACTACCACATCCAAGGCCACCACAAGATTTCCAATGCTCCTCCACCATCATCCAATGCTCCTGCTGTAGTGCATCTTCTATGGCTTCCACGGGTAAGACAAAGGATATACAATGCCGCAAGTCTTTGGGGTTTTGGTCATATTGAGAGGATTGCACAACACAACGTGTGATGATGGTGCGAGAAGATGGTCAATGATTCAGCAGTGACTTCAATAAAGATACACTAGCCCTTATTTACGCTCGAGATGGAGACAATTCGATCTTGATGAAGAGCCGGAGGTAATGGGGTCAAGGCTGGCGATCAATACAAGAGCTTCATTACACAATGTGTGTTGATTGTGCAATTAAGAAAATCTGAGCAAGATCAACGCCACAACCTGTTCCAAACACGTGGTGTTGTCAAGGTAAGAGCTATATGGATCATCATTGATGGAGGGAGTTGTAATAATCGGCGGTGTTGACATGGTAGAAAGCTTGCGCTTCCAACAAGACAACGCCCACATTCATATTACATCCAATGGTTTGAGAGTTCTCGCAAGATCAAGGTAACAAGAGCGATGCAGCGTGCATTTTACTATTGGTACATATTACGATTTTGTTGATTGTGATGTTGTACCTATGTAAGCTTGTTGTTTGTTACTTGGTAGACCATGGCAATTTGATAGAGAATTTGTTCATACTGGTAAAACTAATCACTATTATCTTATGCATAATGGAAAGAAAATTGGTCTAAAACCTATGATTCCCGAACAGATTTTAAAAGATGATCTTGCTAGAGCTAGTAGAGCTAAAATTGAGGAGAAAACTAAAAGTGAGAATCAGATTGTTGCTGCAGATTTTGTACCACCAAAGAACACTAAATATGATTATCAACATGATACTAAAATTTGTTTGAAGAGTCCATGTATGCTTCCAAATAAACTTGATATTGTTGAACTAGATGTAAACATTACTCAATGTTATGCAATTTTCTGCAAAGAGGTTTTGTTTTCATTTGAGAATATGCCTCCTTATTTGCCACCTGTTGTTGCTAACCTTTTGCAGGAATATGAGGACGTTTTTCCATTGAGTTGCCACGGGACTACCTCCTATTAGAGAATTGAGCATCAAATTGATCTAATTCCTGGTGCCACGTTGTAACCGCTGCGCCATATAGAACCAATCCGGAGGAGACAAAGGAGATACAACGCCAAATTCAGGAACTACTCCAGAGATCATATTCGTGAGTCCCTTAGCCCTTGTCTTTGTTCCTATTACTTTGGTACCTAAGAAAGATGGTTCTTGGCGCATGTGTACGATTGTAGAGCTATCAATAATATTACTATTCGATATCGTCATCCTATTCCACGTTTAGATGACATGCTTGATGAATTGAGTGGCTCTACCATGTTTTCTAAAGTTGATTTACGTAGTGGTTACCACAGTTCGTATAAAATTAGGAGATGAATGGAAAACAACATTTAAAACTAAGTTCGGTTTATATGAGTGGTTAGTCATGCCGTTTGGTTTAACTAATGCACCTAGCACTTTCATGAGATTAATGAGCGAAGTTTCGTGCTTTCATTGGACGTTTTGTGGTAGTCTACTTTGATGATATTCTGATTTATAGCAAATCTTTAGAGGATCATTTGGACCATTTACGTCTTTGTTTTCAATGCTTTACGTGATGCACGTTTGTTTGGTAACCTTGAGAAGTGCACCTTTTGCACCAATAGAGTTGTGTTTCTTGGCTATGTTGTTACATCACGGTATTGAAGTGGATCAGCCAAGATTGAAGCTATTGATAATTGGCATGCCAAGGCGGTCACACAAGTGAGGAGTTTTCTTGGCCTTCTTTGGTTTTATAGGCGCTTTGTCAAAGATTTTGGATCAATTGCCTTGTTGAATGAGCTTACCAAGAAGGATGTGCCCTTTGTTTGGGGCGATGCACAACAAGGCCTTCATCATATTGAAAGATAAGCTAACACATGCTCCCTTACTCCAACTTCACGATTTTACTAAGACTATTGAGCTTGAATGTGATGCTAGTGGAATTGGTTTGGGAGGGTGTTATTACAAGAGGAAAACACATTGCATATTTTAGTGAGAAATTGAGTGGGGCTAGCCTGAACTATTCTACTTATGATAAAGAATTATATGCGTTGGTTCGGACATTAGAAACTTGGCAACATTATCTATGGCCTAAGGAATTTCTTCTTCATTCTGATCATGAATCTTTGAAGCATATTCGTAGTCAAGCTAAGTTGAATCGTCGTCATGCAAAGTGGGTTGAATTTATTGAGTCTTTTCCTTATGTTATCAAACACAAAAAGGGTAAAGATAATGTTATTGCTGATGCATTGTCATGCCGTTATGCTTTGTTATCTCAACTTGACTTCAAAATATTTGGATTGGAAACTATTAAGGAACAATATGTGCATGATGCTGAATTTAAAGATGTGTTGCAGAATTGTAGAGATGGTAGAACTTGGAACAAGTTCGTCTTCAATGATGGATTTGTGTTCTGTGCTAACAAACTACGCATTCCAGATAGCTCTGTTCGTCTTTTGTTGTTACAGGAGGCGCATGGAGGAGGATTGATGGGACACTTTGGTGTCGAAGGCGGAGGATGTTCTTGCACACACTTCTTTTGGCCACGTGTCGTCGAGATGTTGAGAGATTTGTGGCACGTGCACTACTTGTCAAAAGCTAAGTCTCGCCTTAATCCACATGGTTTATATATGCCTCTTCTTGTTCCTAGTGTTCCTTGGGAGGATATTTCTATGGACTTTGTTTTGGGATTGCCACGAACACGAAGGGAGGATAGTATTTGTGTTGTTGTGGATCGGTTTTCTAAGATGGCACACTTTATTCCTTGTCATAAAGCGGATGATCTTGCATATTGCTGATTTGTTCTTTTTGAAATTGTTCGTTTGCATGGTGTGCCAAATACTATTGTCTCGATCGTGATACTAAATTTCTTAGCCACTTTTGGAGATGTTTATGGGCTAAGTTGGGGAATAAATTGATCTTTAGTACTAAATGTCATCCCCAATATGATGGTCAAACTGAAGTAGTAAATAGAACTTTGTCTACTATGTTACGGGCTGTTTTAAAGAAGAACTTAAAATTGTGGGAAGAGTGTTTACCTCATATAGAATTTGCTTATAATCGTTCGTTGCATTCTACCACAAAGATGTGCCCATTTGAGATTGTGTATGGTTTTGTTCCTCGTGCACCTATTGATTTATTGCCTTTACCTTCTTCGGTGCAACATAATTTGGATGCTACACAACGCGCTGAAATGATATTAAACTTGCATAAGACTACTAAAGATAACATTGAACACATGAATGCTAAGTATAAACTTGCTAGGGATAAAGGGAGAAAGCATGTTGTGTTTGGTGTTGGTGATCTTGTTTGGTTACATTTGCGTAAAGATCGTTTTCCTGATTTACGCAAGTCTAAGTTAATGCCACCTGTTGCTGGTCCCTTTAAGGTGTTAGAGAAAATAAATGATAATGCATATAAACTTGGGTTGCCTGCAGAGTTTGGTACGGTTAGTCCTACATTTAACATTGCAGATTTGAAGCCTTACTTTGGTGAGGAAGATGGGATTGCGTCGAGGACGACTTCAATTCAAGAAGGGGAGCATGACGTGGACATCCCTACTATTGATACAACCGTTGTACCTACAGCAACACATATACAAGGACCCATCACAAGATCTCGTGCCAAACAACTTAACTATCAGGTACTTTCGTTTCTTGGAACTATTCCTCATATACATGAGAATATGATGCTGCCTAAATCAGATATATTTCTTATTCTTAGGAATGATGGACCAAGCATGGATGAGAGGGACAAGCATTGGAGCATGGCCATGCATGGAGATGGCAGCAAGCATGTGATGATCCAAGAGAAGGCTATGGATGAAGATTTCAGAACTTTGAGGCCACCATAATGAAGAAAGAAGGCTTGGACGAAATATTCAAGATCAATACTTTACGAATTCGTCCATAGCTTAATATGGTGCTGATAGGGCAAAGGTGTCCGATCTTTCGATGAGATGGCGATAATCGATTTGGTGGAGTTAGACGATCCGACTACTGCGTCGACCACGGCGATGCAATCGCTAGGCCAATCTCACGGAGGTTACCGATCCTGCGTGAACACGATCGGCGACCGACCGAGGGTCTTAATTCCTACGAAATCTAGAACAAGTAAGAACCAATATTGCAATCAAGATATTGCGGATTAAGAGAAAGCTTTATTGAAGGCGTGGGATCACGAATAGGTGCGAAGTACAAGAGGCCTCTGCGACACTCGAGCCTTGGCGAAGTTGCGACTATGGCTAACAATGTCTAAACAAAATCCGAGTCTAGAGGTTCGGCTATGGGGTATTTAAGGGAGAAAGGTGGGGTTTCGCCAGCCATGGAAGTGGTGGCGAATCCAACTAAAAGTCCTTTTCCTCAAATACGGACTCTAAAAAGTGGCTAATTAAAATCCTGCGAAAATTACATGGGCTGGCCCAAAATAAAGGTGTCATGACACCATATTAAGCTATGGACGAATTAAGTAAGTATTGATCTTGAATATTTCGTCCAAGCCTTCTTTCTTCATTATGGTGGCCTCAAAGTTACGAAATCTTCATCCGTGGCCTTCTCTTGGATCATCACATGCTTGCCATCTCCATGCATGGCCATGCTCCAATGCTTGTCCCTCTCATCCATGCTTGGTCCATCATTCCTAAGAGTAAGAAATATATCGATTTAGGCAGCATCATATTCTCATGTATGTGAGGAATAGTTCCAAGCGAAAGTACACGATAGTTAAGTTGTTTGTACGAGATCTTGTGATGGGTCCTTGTATGTGTGTTCTTTGTAGGTACAATGGTTGTATCAATAGTAGGGATGTCCACATCATGCTCCCTTCTTCAATTGAAGTGATCCTCGGCGCAATCTCATCTTCCTCACCAAAGTAAGGCTTCAAATCTGCAATGTTAAATGTAGGACTAACTGTACCAAAGTCTGCGGGCAACTCAAGTTTATATGCATTATCATTGATTTTCTCTAACACCTTAAAGGGACCAGCGACACGTGGCATTAACTTAGACTTGCGTAAATCGGAAAGCGATCTTTACGCAAATGTAACCAAACAAGATCGCCAACATCAAACACAACATGCTTTCTCCCTTTATCTGACAAGTTTATACTTAGCATTCATGTGTTCAATGTTATCTTTAGTAGTCTTATGCAAGTTTAATATCATTTCGGTAGCGTTGTGTAGCATCAAATTATGTTGCAGAAGAAGGTAAAGGCAATAAATCAATAGGTGCACGAGGAACAAAACCATACACAATCTCAAATGGGCACATCTTTGTGGTAGAATGCAATGAGCGATTATAAGCAAATTCTATATGAGGTAAACACTCTTCCCACAATTTTAAGTTCTTCTTTAAAACAACCGTAACATAGTAGACAAAGTTCTATTTACTAGTTCGGTTTGACCATCGGTTTGGGGATGACATGTAGTACTAAAGAGCAATTTAGTCCCCAACTTAGCCCATAAACATCTCCAAAAGTGGCTAAGAAATTTAGTATCACGATCGAGACAATAGTATTTGGCACACCATGCAAGCGAACAATTTCACGAAAGAACAAATCAGCAATATCGCGGACATCATCCGTTTATGACAAGGAATAAAGTGTGCCATCTTAGAAAACCGATGCACAACAACAAAAATACTATCCCTCATACGTGTTCGTGGCAATCCCAAAACAAAGTCCATAGAAATATCCTCCCAAGGAACACTAGGAGCAGGAAGAGGCATATATAAACCATGTGGATTAAGGCGAGACTTAGCTTTTTGACAAGTAGTGCGGCGTGCCACAAATCTCTCAACATCTCGGCATACGTGGCCAAAAGAAGTGTCGCAAGAACATCCTCCGTCTTCTTGACACCAAAGTGTCCCATCAATCCTCCTCCATCGCCTCCTGTAACAACAAAAGGCGAGCGAGCTATGGAATGCATAGTTTGTTACGGAACACAAATCCATCATTGAAGACGAACTTGTTCCAAGTTCTACCATCTCTACAATTCTGCAACACATCTTTAAATTCAACATCATGCACATATTGTTCCTTAATAGTTTCCAATCCAAATATTTTGAAGTCAAGTTGAGATAACAAAGCATAACGGCGTGACAAAGCATCAGCAATAATATTATCTTTACCCTTTTTGTGTTTGATAACATAAGGAAAAGACTCAATAAATTCAACCCACTTTGCATGACGACGATTCAACTTAGCTTGACTACGAATATGCTTCAAAGATTCATGATCAGAATGAATAACAAACTCTTTAGGCCATAGATAATGTTGCCAAGTTTCTAATGTCCGAACCAACGCATATAATTCTTTATCATAAGTAGAATAGTTCAGACTAGCCCCACTCAATTTCTCACTAAAATATGCAACAGGTTTTCCCTCTTGTAATAACACCCCTCCCAAACCAATTCCACTAGCATCACATTCAAGCTCAAAAGTCGTAGTAAAATCAGGAAGTTGGAGTAAGGGAGCATGTGTTAGCTTATCTTTTAATATGACAAAGGCCTGTTGTTGTGCATCGCCCCAAACAAAGGGCACATCCTTCTTGGTAAGCTCATTCGGTAGCGACAATTGATCAAAGTCTTTGACAAAGCGCCTATAAAAACCAGCGAGGCCAAGAAAACTCCTCACTTGTGTGACCGTCTTGGTGTGGCCAATTCTCAATAGCTTCAATCTTGGGCGGATCCACTTCAATACCTGTGATGTAACAACATAGCCAAGAAAGCGCAACTCGATTGGTGCAAAGGTGCACTTCTCAAGGTTACCAAACAAACGTGCATCACGTAAAGCATTGAAAACAGCACGTAAATGGTCCAAATGATCCTCTAAAGATTTGCTATAAATCAGAATATCATCAAAGTTGACTACCACAAAACGTCCAATGAAAGCACGTAAAACTTCGTTCATTAATCTCATGAAAGTGCTAGGTGCATTAGTTAAACCAAACGGCATCACTAACCACTCATATAAACCGAACTTAGTTTTAAATGTTGTTTTCCATTCATCTCCTAATTTCATACGAATCTGGTGGTAACCACTACGCAAATCAACTTTAGAAAACATGGTAGAGCCACTCAATTCATCAAGCATGTCATCTAAACGTGGAATAGGATGGCGATATCGAATAGTAATATTATTGATAGCTCTACAATCAGTACACATGCGCGAAGAACCATCTTTCTTAGGTACCAAAATAATAGGAACAGCATAGGGGCTAAGGGACTCACGAATATGATCTCTGTCGAGTAGTTCCTGAATTTGGCGTTGTATCTCCTTTGCCTCCTCTGGATTGGTTCTATATGGCGTGCGGTTGGGCAACGTGGCACCAGGAATGCGATCAATTTGGTGCTCAATTCCTCTAATAGGAGGTAGTCCTGGTGGCAGCTCGGTAGAAAAAGCGTCCTCATATTCACGCAAAGGTTTAGCAATGGTGGCAAATAAGGAGGCATATCCTCAAATGAAAACAAAACCTCTTTGCAGACAATTGCATAACATTGAGTATTGTTTACATCTAGTTCAGCAATATCAATTTTATTTGCAAGCATACATGGGCTCTTCAAGCAATTTGAGCATGTGTAGAATCAGTTATTGTTCTTTGGTGGTATAAAATCTGCAGCAACAATCTGATTCTCACTTTTATTTTTCTCCTCGTTTAGCTCTACTAGCTCTAGCAAGATCATCTTTTAAAATCTGTTAAAGTCATAGGTTTTAGACCAATTTTCTTTCCATCATGCATAAGAGAGTAATAATTAGTTTTGCCATTATGAGCAGATTCTCTATCAAATTGCCATGGTCTACCAAGTAACAAAGAACAAGCTTGCATAGGTACAACATCACAATCAACAAAATCGAATATGTACCAATAGTAAAATGCTGCAGCGTCTGTTCTTGTTACCTTGATCTTCGAGAATTCTCAAACCATTGGATGTAATATGAATGTGGGTGTTGTCTTGTTGGAAGCAAGCTTCTCTACCATGTCAACAACGGCGGTTATTACAACTCCCTCCATCAATGATGATCCGTATAGCTCTTTCCTTGACAACACCACGTGTTTGGAACAGGTTGTGGCGTTGATCTTGCTCAGATTTGCTCAATTGCACACTCAACACACGTTGTGTAATTAAGCTCTTGTATTGATCAGCAACTTCAGCTCCCATTACCTTTGGCTCTTCATCAGCATTAGGATTGTCTCCATCTCGAGCAGAAATAAGGGCTAGTGTATCTTCATCGAAGTCACTCGCTGAATCGTATTGACCATCTTCTCGCACCATCATCTCACGTTGTGTTGTGCACTTTCTCTCTATATGTCCAAAACCCCAGCACTTGCGGCATTGTATATCCTTTGTCTTACCCGTGGAAGCCAAAGAAGATGCACTACGAGCAGGAGCATTGGATGATGGTGGAGGAGCAGCTGGAAATCTTGTGTTGGCCTTGGATGTGGTAGTAGATGGTGGCGAATCACGAGGAGGTGTTGATTGTCGGGATGTCCAAGTGGATGTGCGACCTGCAGAATTATTAGTCCTCCCCCATGGTGTTTGGCGATCCTGCACTTCACGTTCAGCTTTGCAAGCAAGATGAAACAAACGAGTGATATAATTATATTCTTTATAATCTAATATGTGCTGAATGTCCTTGTTTAATCCACCAAAGAAACGTGCAAGCATTTGTTCATTAGATTCAACAAGACCACACCTAACCATCCCCGTTTGTAATTCCTGATAATACTCTTCTACAGAATTTTTCCCTTGCTCTAAGCGTGTCGATTCTTTAGTAAATCACGTTGATAAGTGGGAGGTACAAAGCGAACACGCATAGCAGTTTTAAAGCGGTCCAAGTACTAGGAATAGTAGTAGGATTTAACGACAATACTCGACCCACAAAGGGAAGCAAATTTAGTAAATTCACATGTAGCGGCTAACTAACGCATATTCTCGGGATATTTTAAGCATGCAAAAGCGTTGTTCTACTTCCATCTCCCATGTAAGATATGCATCGATTATATTTACCCTCAAAAGATGGAATATTTAATTTAAGCTTTGCAACATGATCATCATCATCACGTCTTGGGTGGGCGTTGCGGTAGTAATGTCGGGGGCGGCGGTACTGTGGAGGTTGTTAACCTCCTCGTCAAGCAGATCGTCAAATCGTCGTAGTAGTAATTACGTAAATACATCCCCAATGTCGCAGCGGCATGGCGGAAGTCTGAGGCGTCGGCCCTTGGCGGCCGAAGTCGGCGGCAACAGCAACGATCAGGCCGTGATCGGAATGCGTGCGTCATCATGTGGGTGCGGTCTTGGTCGAACAATCGGTTCAAAAGCTCCTTGAACCGAGCGTCAAGCTTGGCGTTGAAGGATTTCGAGTCCATCGATCTTGTCCGGCGTTGGTGAGCTTGGTGTCAAACTCCCTAAGCGCGTATCCACGTCTTCGTGGGTGACCAAGAGCGGAGAAGTCGGCATGTAGTTCTTCGTTCGTCATGGTGGCAAGGTTCCGAAGTATCATCATGGTTAGTCCTTAAAAAGCACGGTATATACTATAGGAATATGGTGGAAGTCACGCGTAATCCGTCAAGCAATATCTGAAGCTCTTACAAGTTCTTACCAAGCGGTAGGAAAAGCGATGTGCAAGCTGCGAGGATCGATGGGTCGAGAGATTGAACCAAGCGATTACCGAGTCGATACCGCATGCGTGGAGACTATCTGTGGAGCTGGGAAGGCTTAGCAAGGGGTTAGCAATTATCAAAACAGCAATGCAAAAGTTGAAAGAATGCTCAACGCATGCAGTGTCTTTGGTCCTAGGCTGAACCGTACTAGAGGCCGAGCCTAGATCACCAACGATGTCACGACCGACACAACAAGCAATTTATGATAATATGGCACCTGAGCGAATCGAGATGCTGAAAATCACTATGATGGCAAGTGTCTAGAAGATCTCTGAGGTCTAAAAAGAGTTAGGCCCAAAAAAATTTTGAATTTTTTATTTTGCTCGAAGCCTTGGCGTAAAAATATCGCTATAACGGCCGATGGAAAAGTGATCCCCAAATCGAAAACTAGTATGGCGAAATTTTTTGAGGCGGTTCGGACTCGTTTTTTGCTCTCCTTATGGACTTCTGACGGACTCGGAGCTCGACACGGACTTTAGCTTAACGGAAACAAAGAAGGAGAGTAAAAGGAATAACTAGGAACAATAACTCTACTCGGACTCGTACCGTGAAACGATCGGATCTGTATTTGCGGTAGGAAGGCGGTGGCGGAGTATTAGGGTTTATGGAGGCGGGGTATATGGCGTGAATATGGTGGCGGAATATGGTGGCGGTGATCGGAGTGTGGCGGTGACTACTATGATCGAACTAGAAACTCTAAGGGGCGAGACACTAATACCAAGAACTCGGCGCGACGATGTAGACACAAATTCAACAATGCAAAACTAAAAAGATAATGCGAGGTGTAGATTGGTTATAGGATGGATCTAAACTCTAGGCATGTTTTGGCTTTTCGTGGGTTATAGGTAAAAGCAGATCTAATCTCTGAAAACGGTAAAATCTCACGAGCAACTTGAAATCGATACCACTTGATAGGGCAAGGTGTCCGATCTTTCGATGAGATGGTGATATTCGATTTGGTGGAGTTAAGCTTGACGATCCGACTACGTGCGAAACCTGCCTTGAATGCAATCGCTAGGCCAATCTCACGGAGGTTACCGATCCTGCGGGAACACGATCGACCTAACCGTGAGGGTCTTAATTCCTACGAAATCGAGAACAAGTAAGAACCAATATTGCAATCAAGATATTGCGGATTAAGAGGAAAGCTTTATTGAAGAGGTGGGATCTGAATAGGTCGAAGTACAAGAGGCCTCTGCGGCGCTCGAGCCTTGGCGAAGTTGCGACTATGGCTAACAATGTCTAAACAAAATCCAAGTCTAGAGGTTCGTATGGGGCGTGTTAAGAGGCGAAAAGGTGGGGTTTGACCAGCCATGGAAGTGGTGGCGAATCCAACCTAAAAGTCCTTTTCCTCAAATCTGGACTCTAAAAAGTGGCTAATTAAAATCCTGCGAAAATTACATGGGCTGGCCCAAAATAAAGGTCATGACACCATATTAAGCTATGGACGAATTAAGTAAAGTATTGATCTTGAATATTTCGTCCAAGCCTTCTTTATTCATTATGGTGGCCTCAAAGTTCCGAAATCTTCATCTATGGCCTTCTCTTGGATCATCACATGCTTGCTGCCATCTCCATGCATGACCATGCTCCAATGCTTGTCCCTCTCATCCATGCTTGGTCCATCATTCCTAAGAGTAAGAAATATATCTGATTTAGGCAGCATCATATTCTCATGTATGTGAGGAATAGTTCAAGAAGCGAAAGTACACGATAGTTAAGTTGTTTGTACGAGATCTTGTGATGGGTCCTTGTATGTGTGTGTTCTTTGTAGGTACAGCGGTTGTATCAATAGTAGGGATGTCCACATCGGTCTTTGCGACACCTTTTGTTTTGGGCCAGGCCATGTAATTTTCACGATTTTAATTAGCCACTTTTAGAGTCCGTATTTGAGGAAAAGGACTTTTAGGGTTGGATTCGCCACCACTTCCATGGTTGGCGAAACCCCTTTTCCTCATAAATACTCCCCATGGACCCTAGACTCGATTTTGTTTAGACATTAAGTTAGCCATAGTCGCAACTTCGCAAAGGCTCGAGGATCCCACCTCTTCAATAAAGCTTTCCTCTTAATCCGCAATATCTTGATTGCAATATTGGTTCTTACTTGTTCTCGATTCGTGTAGGAATTAAGACCCCTCAATGGTCGCTCTCGAGACAACGGGGATGAGGTGCTTGGTGAGATCTTGACGACTTGGGGGCGAGAAACCGAGAACCCAAGGCCTTGTAAACTTGAGCACTAGGGAAGATCCAAGAGGTGGGTGGATAATCCGGTGCTCCTTGGTAGCAACATGAGACCAATAGATATAAGTTCCTCGAGGGTTTCCTTAATATCTATTATTATCCAAGTCTAGGGTTTACAATAGAGGTGGGGGGCTATATAGGCCAACCACCTAAGCAGGGTATTTGGGAACAAATAGCGAAATATAGAGAGGGTTACAAGTATTTGGGCCGACTTAACGATCTGGTCTTTCTAGGTCCCGTAGTACGGTCCATTTCGACAGTAGTACCGGTCATGCGGTAGTACCGCTTCTGGCCGGTAGTACCGCTTGTCGTACTGGGACTTGCGTTGGGGCCTTCTGTTGGTGGCGGTGGCGAGGTGAGTCTTGGTACCCTGAATCAGGGCAGTGATACCGCCAGTGACAGAGAGCATTTGGCTAGCGCTGGATTCTTCTGTTGTTGGCGGTAGCAGGGGGAGGTAGTGCCGCCGAGCGGTAGTACCGGTCGCTAGGCCCGGTAGTACCGCTAGCGACAGAGAGCGTTTGGTCTCTTCTGCAGGTGCTCCTCCGTCCGGTGGGTCCTTCTCTTCGTACCTGATGATGCACAAGGTATGGGTATGATGTAGCAGGCCATCCAAGGGTGTATTGAAGTCACATAAGGAGAGGAGCGAGTTCACCTTAGCTTGAAGGAGTTTGGCTCGGGCGCGAGTCATGGGTCCACTTGGGGAGCTCGTGGAAGTAGATGTAGTAGCGGTCGTAGGACGGGCTGCATCAGCTCCCCCCCCCTTGGGAAAGAGTCGTCCTCGACTCTTCAACCTTCACAACTTCCTCTTCTCCATGGTAGGGTGAGAGGTCCTTGACATTGAATGTCGAGCTCACAAGATACTTTGATGTTGGGATATCGATGACATAAGCGTTGTTGTTGATTCTCTTGAGCACTTTGAATGGTCCATCACCTCTTGGCTTTAGCTTGGAGTCGCGTTCCTTGGGGAAGCGGTCTTTACTCAAGTGTATCCACACAAGGTCGCCCTCTTCGAAGATTATCTCTTTCTTGTTCTTGTTTAGCCTTGATGCTTGGCGAAGGACTTGTTGCTCGATAGTAGCTCGTGTGTCTTCATGGAGTTTCTTCATTGTGTGGGCGCGCTTGACAACGTCCATATTGACACGTTCATGAAGTGGTAGTGGAAGGATATCGAGCACGGTGAGAGGCTCGAAACCGTAGACGATCCTGAACGGGCTCCTCATGGTGGTGGAGTGCTTGGCGCGGTTGTAGGCGAACTCGGCGTGTGGAATACATTCCTCCCAGTCTTTAAGGTTCTTCTTTATCAACACCCAGAGGAGTGTGCCAATACTTCGATTGACGACCTCGGTTTGTCCATCGGTTTGAGGATGCGAGGCGGACGAGAAGAGGAGCTTGATGCCGAGCTTGGCCATGAGAGTCTTCCAGAAGTAGCTCATGAATTTTACGTCGCGGTCGGAGACGATTGTTTTAGGCACACCGTGTAGCCTAATTATTTCCCTAAAAAACAAATTGGCTACATGTGAAACATCATCGGTCTTATGGCACGGAATGAAATGTGCCATTTTAGAAAAGCGATCTACGACTACAAATATGGAATCATGTCCATGTTTAGATCTAGGCAAGCCTAACACAAAGTCCATGCTAATGTCCGACCAAGGTGTATGAGGAATAGGCAATGGCATATAAAGACCAAAGGGGTTGGACTTAGACTTAGCTTGGATACATGTAGTGCATCGTTGGACGTGGCGCTCCACGTCGCGCTTCATCTTTGGCCAAAAGTAGTGAGTGGAGAGCATGTCATATGTTTTGTCACGTCCAAAGTGACCCATAAGGCCTCCACCATGGGACTCTTGAAGAAGCAACGGAACGCAAAGCTTGTTTTGTTTGAAAATAAAACCCTTATGCAAATAGAAATCATCAATCCCTTTGTCTATAGAACATTGTGCAAATATTGGTCCAAAGAAAGAGTCGGACGCGTACAAAGATTTGATGTCATCAAGACCCAAGACATTGACTTCGAGTCGTGTAAGAAGGCTTGTGTTTTTGCGAGACAAGGCGTCCGCTACCACATTTTCTTTGCCCTTCTTGTATTTGACAATGTAAGGAAAAGACTCCATGAACTCAACCCACTTTGCGTGCCTTTTACTCAAGTTGGCTTGGCCCTTAAGGTACTTCAACGACTCATGGTCGGAATGTATAATAAATTCTTTGGGCCAAATATAGTGTTGCCACACTTGAAGAACTCGAACCAAGGCAAAAAGTTCTTTGTCATAAATGGGATAGTTTAGGCGTGCGCCATCAAGTTTCTCACTATGGTAAGAAATAGGACGCCCATTTTGCATAAGGACGCCACCAATGCCAATACCACTAGCGTCACATTCAATCTCAAAGGTTTTTGTGAAATCCGGCAATGCAAGAAGTGGTGCTTCGGTGAGCCTCAAAGCACGCGGAGCCATTGTCGGTGTTGTGCTCCGTCATGTCCTCTATACTTGTGGAGTCGTAGTCATGGTGGCTCATCATGGATTCTTCATAGATATCATCCTCGGTTCCGGAGTCCCTAGACATGATGCACAAGACCAAGCGGTGTATATGGAAGTGTTAGTGGGAGTTAGGGATACAACGTCAAACCTTACTTTACCTTGGAAGATCGTATCGTACAAGTGGCCACACTTGAGAGCAATAAACCAAGTAAAGTGAAGTTCACGCGGAACACCAAAACCAACTACGAACCAAAAAAACACACACAAGGCCTATGGGGGATAGGTATGGAATGTGGCATGTCAAGAACAAATCCGAAATCAAGATGTTGTAATGGCAAGTAAAGAACCACAATGATCACAAAGCAAACAAGTTAATCCACAAGATAGGAAATATGTACAAGGAAACACACACGGTGGGATAAATGGGACTTGTGCGACGGAGAAAGTGAGCTAAGAACCAAATGATTACCTAGCGAAGACTATAATCTCGTGTCACACAAGTACAAGGAGAGACGCTAGTTCGATTGCACAAAATTGGCGGGTTACAAGATATGCACAATAAGTACCACCTATATGATGTTCATCGAGCTTGCGCTTCCTATTCTATAAGGCACATGTATATCTCACACGAATTCCACGAATTGCGCTCTGATACCAATATGTTAGGGGGTAACCCTTGGGTTGGCCCGATCTTTCACGAATTCCACGAGGAACGAGGGGAAAGCGGTGGTCGGGGGATGAATTCGAGGAAGGAGATGAAAACCACGAACACACGCACACCAAAACACGATACACGCCTATCCCTCACGCCGGTGGCAACCGGTCCAACATAATCCCTAGGATCGGTGTTGGTGAGCTCTCTCCACGCCAACAACGGGGGATGAGGTGCTTGGTGAGATCTTGACGACTTGGGGGCGAGAAACCGAGAACCCAAGGCCTTGTACAACTTGAACGCACTAGGCAAGATCCAAGAGGGGGTGGATAATCCGGTGCTCCTTGGTAGGAGCATGAGACCAATAGATATAATTTCCTCAGAGGGTTTCCTTAATATCTATTATTATCCAAGTCTAGGGTTTACAATAGAGGGTGGGGGCTATATATAGGCCAACCACCTAAACAAGGGTATTTTGGGAACAAATAGCGAAATATAGAGAGGGTTACAAGGCGCTGGGCCGACTTAACACGATCTGGTCTTTCCAGGTCCGGTAGTACCGGTCCAGCTCGACCGGTAGTACCGCTTCCTGGCCCGGTAGTACCGCTTGTCGTCCTGGGACTTGCGCTGGGGCCTTCTGTTGGTGGCGAGGCGGTGATCTGTCTTGGCAGTAATCTGGGACCGGGGCGATAGTACCGCCGATGATAGAGAACATTTGGCTAGCTGGGGTCTTCTGTTGGCGGTAGCGATAGTGCTTGAGGCGGTAATCTTGGTCGCCAGTGCAGTACCGACTCACTCTCGTATGGCTCGCCCTCGAGCCCTAGGCGAGTCGGCCGGGTCTCGGCCATGAAAACCTAAAATGAAGGAATAGGGGGTAAAAGGAAGTATTGGCAAGGCTGTAACATTACATGCAGGTCCTAGCCTACGTTCGTTGGTGGTTGACTACCGGGAAAGGGCAGAATAGCAACAGTGAGGAAGCATACCACCCAAAGCAAGAGGTGAACAAATATTCAGCTGAGCTAACAAAGCTTCAGAGTCCAGATCATACCAGCCAGAACCTGAGGGGAAGATGTTGATACCAGTCTACCTTAAATGCCTATCACTTTTCGAAAAGACTTCTGCTAGATAATTGCTTTGCCGAGGCGCCGGAGGAGCCGCCCCCACCAACCAAAGCAGGTAGGCGGCCATAGTTGAACCCACTACATCTAAGCCCAAGTCCAAACAAAACTAGACCCAAGAATGCTGAAATGAGAACCTGTTTTGGTTTCACTTCTTTCTCTACTGGGCGGATCCATAAAATAAAGTGAGGGCGATGAGTGGGGAAGGAACTGACCTGGCCTAGATGGTGAACCGTCATAACCTTTAGCTTTATTTAAAGAAATCGACATTTCTTGTAGAGTTTTTTTAGATCTTTTTGCTCTACTTTTTCTAAAACCTATCACTTATACCAGTGCAGATCTGATTTATGTGCATCCCTCGCTGTGACTACTATTCTTGTGTACAAACCTATGGTGGATAAACCTCTATGGTGCATGCATATCTGTTTCGCCTAACTTGTCTTAGTCATTCCCACATTGAATCGAAACTCTCAATGCCCATTGAGTCATCATATCTCGACTGAGCAGAACCAATCCAATAGGATAATCAATATGTTCTACTATTCCCTATATACCTCAGCTTGTTCGATTGAGCCGATACCGAGCCCTTATCTTTTCAGAAGATGTGCAACGAAGGATACCCTTGCTTTTGGTTTATTTTGGTCAACCAATAGTAGAATCTGAGAGGAGGTGGTATTAGAGAACAATTAGTTGATTTGCAATACCCTTTGCTTTTTATTTCACTTCAAGGGTATAAAAACTTTGGTTCCAGACATTAAACAACGATAGGAATAGTCATATTGGTCGGGACTTCTGGACGTTCCCCATTGATTCCTTTTTTTCGAGTCTAGGTGCCTTAATGTTCGTAACATGCCGTAGTGTATCACTCGAACCAAAAGTAGTAGTGTATTACTTTCACTCGGTGAAGAGTCAAGACAAGGTAAGAACCCTAAAATGATAGACATCTTGGTTAGATAGTAAGATTAGTAGATGCTTATTTCAACGAAAGATCGATTTCTTGAATTTGCTTTCCTTTAGGGTGATGGTGATCATCTCCCATTGCTATGGGGAAGTCTTTGAGCTCGACTCGGATGAGGTGGAAACTTGTCTCTTTCTCCTTGGCCGGAAGGATAAACTTCCTACCTTCTGGATATATCCCTCGGCTAGATAGAATGGATATCCATTTGTTGAGAATAGAAATAACCCTCCCTCCTAGAGATCCCCCACTATCAATGATAACGTTTAGGAAACCTAACACACATATGCGCCGTAAAGAACTCTTGATCAGCTTGGTCAGTAGTCATAGCATCATTGAATGATATCCTCATTCACCACCTACATGCTCCACCGGGGGTACGCCCTAACCAGCTCTCCCATAAAGCTAGCTTTAGAATTCTCACACACCAATGCAGGGAATTACGCCCATGAGTGAAACCTCCATTTATCAACAAAACACTTCCCCATTCCTTGAACATGAAACGGCAAGCGGCACGGGGAATTTATTTCTTCACTCCTATGTATCACCTGCTTATTCACAATGAGCTGGGGATACAAGGTGGAGTTCTCAATAGGAAGGGCTGGATCTATGTTCATGACGGTGATGTCGAAATAACTTGATAAGAGAGATGCATAAAGGCAAGAAAATCAATCTAAAGGCACCACTCCTCTTATTATTAGTAAACGGTAGGAACCCAAGGTTTTAGATGCTTTATAAAATGCCATTAGCCGATAGTGATCTTTGGTGAATCGAAGACGGATCATAGTAGTGGTAGTTCGATGGCTGATTCCCAGTTACGAAGAAAAACAAGTTCTAACCGCATTCTAGGAGTTGCGGGAGTGATTCCTTCAACAGTGTGGAAAGGTCATTAGAGGCTCCTCTGGAGCAATTGAGATTCTGCAATCCGGTTCCTTTTGTTTTTATCCGGGTTTGCTCCTACCAACAAAGGCTCCCTATACGGCAACCGAAAATAACCTATTCTATTGATCGAAGGAATGGTGCACTTGAGGATGCGGCTTCCTCTCTGAAACACGGTACTTCGAATCCTAATCCTAAAAGGCACTGCTCCTAAAGCAATTATTGTAAATAGGTATGGCCTCCAGCCTAAATCGGATTTCTCGGAAGGATTGCTTGATCGAAAGCGGATTGGTTGGCAAAACAGCTTTAGCGATGACCGAGATTCTTACTATTCCTCTGACGAGGACGAGCGAGGCCTAGGATTAGGTGGAATCCCCACATGCATAGAAAGTGCGGCCCTTTCCCCACATCCAGCACCTCGGCCGAAGACACCTATTCCTTTCTTTCCAACAAGGGCACGACTCAAATCAATTAAATAATACTATTCCTCGGCAAATCAATTATCCGATTGTAGATACGATGCGGCTAAGCCAATTGATCTTCTCCTCGGCTCCACGCGAAGCGGGCGGTAGCAAAGAAATCAGTAATTTCACCCCCATTAGTGCAGTGCACTTACCCCTTAACGTGACTTCCGAGAAATATTTCTCTCTTTAACCACGAGGATACGCTAGAGCTATTCCTAGAGGTACGATGGCAAAGGAACAAGATGATCTGTTTATCGCTCAGAATCGAATCCGTATCCTAGGTTTCCTATTGGAGGTTCAATGACATGTGCCATATTTAGAGCGATTCCTACTCATAAGAGAAATAAATAATCCTTTCCTCGGGCACCTTCTTTGTGGCTCCTATCCCTAGACATAGGAATGTAGTATTCGATCCTACAACAGTAGTTCCTCATCCTCATCTGGATAGAGCTTTTTGAGGCGATACCCCCTTCTACCTTTGCTTTGGTCAACGGAACACTTCGAAGTAGAGGCTCCTGATTGAGAAACAATCATTAATGCGGTGCGTGAGCTGGGTTCGTCGTGAGACAGTTCGGTCCATATCCGGTGTGGGCGTAGAGTAGTAGTAGCACCTATTTCCTGAGTCCCGTTCTATTGAGTTGAGCTCGTAACGAACAAGCAACGGCGCCTCGGCAAAGCAATTATCTAGCAGAAGTATTTTCGAAAACATCAGCCCGTCCTACGACCGCTACTACATCTACTCCCACAAGCTCCCCAAGCGGACCCATGACTCGCGCCCGAACCAAACTCCTTCAAGCTAAGGTGAACTCGCTCCTCTCCTTGTGTGACTTCGATACACCTTTGGATGGCCTGCTACTTCATACCCATACCTTGTGCATCATCAGTGCGAAGAAGAACCCACAGACGGAGGAGCACCAGTGAAGAGACCAACGCTCTCATGTCAGTACTCAGGCGGCGAGCGGTACTACACCAAGCGGCCTTCTGCCAATGCTACCGCCAACAACAGAAGGCCGGGCGGCAATGCTCTCATCATGGCGGTACTACCGCCCGGTCAGTACTACTGAACCCCTACCTTCGCCACTACCAGCAGAAGGCCCAGCGCAAGTCCGGGGCGACAAGCGGTACTCGGCACAGGCGGTACTACCGCATGACCAGGTACTACGGTCGAGCTGGACCGGTACTGGGACACAGAAGGCTGACGTGTTAATTCGTCCCGCCTTGTAACCCCCTCTATATTTCGCTATTTGTTCCCAAACCCTGTTTTATGGTTGGTCTATATATAGCCCCCCACCCTCTATTGTAAACCCTAGACTTGGATAATAATAGATATTAGGGAAACCCTTTGAGGACTTATATCTATTGGTCTCATGCTCCTACCAAGGAGCCTTTGGATTATCCACCCCTCTTGGATCTTGCCTAGTGCGTTCAAGTTGTATAAGGCCTTGGGTTCTCGGTTTCGCCCCAAGACGTCAAGATCTCACCAAGCACCTCATCCCCGTTGTTGGCGTGGAGCGAGCTTACGCAACACCGATCCTAGGGATTATGTTGGACGGTTGCCACCGGCGTGAGAAGGCGTGTATCGTGTTTTGGTGTGAGTGTGTTCGTGGTTTTCATCGCCTTCGATTTCATCCCGACCACCTCTTTCCCCTCGTTTCTCGTGGAATTAGAAAGATCGGCCAACCCAGGTTACCCCAACATATTGGTATCAAGAGCACGGTTGATCACGAATTTCCCCAATTTTTCTTTTATCCGCCTTAAAATCGAAAATCCCACCAAAAGAGCCAATTTGCCTTGGATCGATCTGGATTTGGTGAGTTTTTAGTGGTTTTGGTCCATAGATCTGTTGCTTTGGGAGTCGATCTATAGCCCTTTGGTTCCTAGCAGCCTTTCGATTGATTTCCCGATTTGAGGTTTGTGTCAAGTGGATCGTTTTTCGTTAGTGTTACACCGGTACTACCGCCAGTAACAAAGGTCTGCTAACCGTCACTACGCATGTACCAAGCGGTACTACCGCCCGATGTAAGGTTTTCCTTCTTCTTGACACCTCATTTTAAACTTGACTTTCCCCTTTAGATTCTTCGTGTCTCGCGTGTTTGTCGCCATCTTAACACAAGCTTCCGCATCAACGTCACCCGCGCTCCTCGACACCGCGACACTCGAACATCATCCACCACCAATGGTTGCAAGCCATCAACAATACCAAAGGTATAACTTACACCACCTTGACAGCCCCCATATCTTCCTTTGTGTGTATCTATCCTACGAGAGCAACTCATTTTGTGTTTGTCTAAGAATTGTGCACTTGCCTTTGGATAGTGAGAGTGTGAGGCCAAATACAAAAGCTAACATAGTAGCATAGCAAGGGAGAAAAAGGAAAAAGAATCAAAAAAAAAGAACAAAAGAAAAAGAGAAAAAGATACATAGTCTCCCAATACAAAGAGAATACCAAGCTTGTAAGCCAAGAAAGAGAGAAAAAAAAGAGCGCACCGAGGCAAGTGCACAAATCTATTGCTTATCCTCTTTTGGCAAACGAGTTGTGGTCTCTCCTTGAGTTGGCACGACAACCGAGCGTAGTCTTCGTTAGGACCTTTTGTGCTCATTTTCATAGTCGTGCTAACCCCGTTTATCTCCACGTGTGTGTTTTCCGTGTTTTTTTGTAGATCGTATCCTTTTGCTTTTGATCTTTGGTTCTTTACCACGTAGGACAATAACCTTTTGCTTGGATCGTTTCGTTTGGTTTTCCACAATCCTAACCTTCCACCAAAAGCCTTTTGAGAGTTGTAGCATATTTGTGTGTGAGTTTCTTGCCATTTCACTTTGCACGCTTTTCGCTCTTTTGTGTGGCAATTGGTTTGACATAATCTCCAAGGTGAGGTAAAAGGCTAACTCTACGCACCCTTTCTTTCCATATACAACCCTTGTGGCTTTGCATCATGGACAGGCATGGAGAGCCATCCCAACCACCACCACCTCCGGAGGATGACACACAATTCATGACAAGATGGGAGCATTGGAAGGTCCGAGGAGAATTCAACTATCGTTGTGAAGCTCTCGAGCGGCGCCAAGATGAACAATTTAGCGAGGCCCGTGTGGAATTCAAGAACATCGACAACCGCTTCGAAGAAGTCCGTGGCCAAATGCATGCCATGCAACACAACCTCGGTCATCAAAATGAAGCTCTTGGTCGTGCACTCGCCTCAACGGATGAGAAGCTTCAACGCATCATTGATGGACTCGCAAGGCCACGCTCGCGCGAATCAAGCTCATCTCGGCACTCCTCAAGTGAATCAAGTGCTCCTCGCCGTCACGCTTCAAGGCACCGGGATGGACCCGTTCTTCGATCCATGAGCTCTTCGCAAGCGGTACCATCTCCGCGTCACGCCGCAACGTCAAGCTATGATGGTGACCTCTCCGCAAGACCCCCAAGGCGCGAAGCGAACCAGCCACAACCAAGGGCACTTGTGATTCAACAAGAGCAACCTCGCATGGACCACCAAGGCCATCGACGTCGCCATGTCCTTTCAACAACAAGTGACGCTTCCGAAGAGGACGAACAAGATCACCGTCGACGTGAAGCACGCGAAGATCCTCCAAGGCGTCATCATCGACATGAGCGTCCACGTCGGCAACATGATGGTCATGACGAGCCTTCTCTACACCAAGAAGAAGAAGAGCAGCCCATTGCGCATGCGGCTCGACGTCCTCCTCGCCACAGGGCGCAAGACAACGCTCCTCGGCATCAACCACGACAAGAACAAGAGCAAGCTCCCCAAGCTCGTCGTGAGGACCATCAACCTCCTCCGCGTCCTCAACCGCGTCAACAAAACGAGCAAGCTCCCCAAGCTCGTCATCAACAACAAGTTCCACCACCAAACGCGGCACCTCAACAACCGCAAGGGCAACGCAACAATCGCCAAGAACGACAAGAGAGCTCGGATGATGATGATGACCGCCCAAATCATGGCAACCGACGCAACCGGAACCGCAATGGAGAAGAAACTTTCGGCAAGCTCAAGTTCACCATGCCAAAGTTCACCGGTTCCAATGAGCCCGAAGAATATCTCTCTTGGGAACTCAAGGTCGACAAGATCTTCCGCATGCACAACTATAGCAATGAGAAGATGATGGCCATGGCATAACTCGAATTTGATGAGTATGCCAACCTTTGGTGGGAACAAGTCCAACTCGCTCGCGAAGCAAAAGAAGAGCCTCCAATCGTAACTTGGCAAGATATGAAGGCTCATATGAGATCCCGCTTTGTTCCTTCGCACTACACGCGTGACCTCTTCAACAAGCTTCAAACGCTTAGTCAAGGGACAAAGACCGTGGAAGAGTACTTCAAGAAAATGGAGCTCAACATGATCCGTGCCAACATCGAAGAGCGAGATGAACAAACAATGGCACGCTTCCTCAATGGCTTGAACCATCCCATCAAGCGCATCACCGAGTTCCAAAAGTACAACAACATGGTTGAGCTTGTGCACATCGCATCCAAGGCCGAGCGCCAAGTGCAAGAGGACATCAAGTACAACAAGCCAAAGACATACTTCACCTACAAGCAAGCACCAACCACTACTCCAACAACACCAAGTGGAAGCTCCTCAAGTACAACCAAGCTTCCCTTCAAGCCAACTATTCCCCAAGGAAAACAGCCCCCAAGTGGCAAACACCCAAGGGATGATCAACCATTCAATGGTGAATGCTACAAGTGTGGAGGCAAAGGGCACAAGTCGAATGCATGTGGAAACAAGAAAGTTTTGTTCATCCATGACAACGGCGATGAAGAATACTTGAGTGAAGACGAGTTTGATGCGAGGGTCAAGGAAGCCATGGCAAGGCAACATTTGGAAGAGGACCAAGAACTTCTTGTGTGTGAGCATGACGCAAGTCCATCACTTGTGGTCACAAGGGTCTTGATTGCCCAAGCCAATGAAAATGAAGACCAACGCTCGAACATCTTCCAAACTTGTGCCGGCATCAATGGAAAGTCCATCAAAGTTGTCATCGATGGAGGGAGTTGCCACAACCTCGCAAGCATGGAATTGTGTGAGAAACTCAACCTCACCCTTCATCCACATAGACACCCCTACCATATCCAATGGCTAAGTGACCACGGATCCGTCAAGATCAAGCACACCGTCTCGGTGACGTTCTCCATTGGGCACTACAAGGACACGGTGGAATGTGACGTGGTTCCAATGACGGTTTGTCACATGTTGCTTAGAAGGCCGTGGCAATATGACAAGCGTGCTTTGCATAATGGTCACTCAAACACTTACATTTTCAAATGGCTTAATAAAACTTGTGTGTTGCAACCAATGACTCCTAGCCAAATAATTGCGGACAATGCAAAGGCTTTAGCGAGGCGCATAAAAACACCTTGTGAGAAGAGTGGTGGCGAGAGAACCACACCATAGTGAGCGAGAGCTACAAGCCAAACTCGAGTGGAAAATCTAAGAGTGTTCTTCTTGCCACCAAAAGTGAGATGAGAGAAGTGCGGAACAACCCATCCATCTTGCACTATGTCCTTGTATGCAAGGGACTAGCGCAAGGAACTAACGACTTGACAAATGTTCCTCCTTCTTTGATGGCTATTTTGCAGGAATTCCAAGATGTTTTTCCCGAAGAGCTTCCTCATGGCCTTCCTCCTCTTCGTGGAATAGAGCACCGCATCGACCTCATACCCGGCGCACCACTTCCAAACCGCGCCGCGTATCGCACCAACCCGGAAGAGACGAAGGAGATCGAATGTCAAATCAACCAACTCGTCTCCAAAGTTTGATCCAAGTAAGCACTAGCCCAAGCGCGGTCCCCGTGATCCTCGTACCAAAAAACGGATGATACGTTGCGGTTATGCATGGACTGTCGTCCAATCAATGCTATCACCGTGCGTTATCGACATCCTATACCGCGCCTTGATGACATGCCTGATGAGTTATGTGGAGCCACTATATTTTCGAAAATTGATCTTCGTAGTGGCTACCATCAAATTCGCATGGCTGAAGGTGATGAGTGGAAAACCGCCTTCAAGACCAAGCTTGGTCTCTATGAATGGTTGGTTATGACTTTTGGCTTATCCAATGCCCCATCTACCTTCATGCGCCTCATGAACCATATTTTTCGATCTCTTATTGGAAAGAGTGTAGTTGTTTACTTTGATGACTTTCTTGTCTATAGCAAGTCACTAGAAGAGCATGTTACTCATGCTAAGGAGGTCCTTCAAATCCTTCGTCATGAAAAGCTTTATGCTAATCTCCCAAAGTGCACTTTTGCAAGAGATAAGCTGATTTTCCTTGGTTTTGTTGTGTCTTCTAATGGCATAGAAGTGGATGTCTCAAAAGTCAAGGACATACGAGATTGGCCCATTCCAACAAATGTTAGTGAACTTCGTAGTTTTCATGGGTTGGCTGGCTTTTACCGTCGCTTTGTGAAAGATTTTTCTACCATTGCTTGCCCCCTAAATGAATTGACCAAGAAAAATGTCACGTTTGTTTGGGGAAAAGCACAACAAAAGGCTTTTGATGAGCTCAAAAAGAGGCTCACCGAAGCACCACTCCTTGCATTGCCGGATTTTACAAAAACCTTTGAGATTGAATGTGACGCTAGTGGTATTGGAATTGGTGGCGTCCTTATGCAAAATGGGCGTCCTATTGCTTACCATAGTGAGAAACTTGACGGCGCACGCCTCAATTATCCCATTTATGACAAGGAACTTTTTGCCTTAATTCGAGTTCTTCAAGTGTGGCAACACTATCTTTGGCCCAAAGAATTTATCATCCATTCCGACCATGAGTCGTTGAAGTATCTTAAGGGCCAAGCCAACTTGAGTAAAAGGCACGCAAAATGGGTTGAGTTTATGGAGTCTTTTCCTTACATTGTCAAATACAAGAAGGGCAAAGAAAATGTGGTAGCGGATGCCTTGTCTCGCAAAAACACAAGCCTTCTTACACGACTCGAAGTCAATGTCTTGGGTCTTGATGACATCAAATCTTTGTACGCGTCCGACCCTTTCTTTGGACCAATATTTGCACAATGTTCTTTCGACAAAGGGATTGATGATTTCTATTTGCACAAGGGTTTTCTTTTCAAACAAAACAAGCTTTGCATTCCGAAATCGCCTCTCCAACTTTTGCTTCTTCAAGAGTCCCATGGTGGAGGCCTTATGGGCCACTTTGGCCGTGACAAGACATATTACATGCTCTCCACTCACTACTTTTGGCCAAAGATGAAGCGCGACGTGGAGCGCCACGTCCAACGATGCGCTACATGTATCCAAGCTAAGTCTAAGTCCAACCCCTTTGGTCTTTATATGCCATTGCCTATTCCTCATGCACCTTGGTCGGACATTATCATGGACTTTGTGTTAGGCTTGCCTAGATCTAAACATGGTCATGATTCCATATTTGTCGTAGTGGATCGCTTTTCCAAAATGGCACATTTCATTCCATGCCATAAGACCGATGATGCTTCACATGTAGCAAATTTGTTTTTCAGGGAAATAATTTGGCTACATGGTGTGCCAAGAACAATCGTCTCCGACCGCGACGTAAAATTCATGAGCTACTTCTGGAAGACCCTCATGGCCAAGCTCGGCATCAAGCTCCTCTTCTCGTCCGCCTCGCATCCTCAAACCGATGGACAACCCGAGGTCGTCAATTGAAGTCTTGGCACACTCCTCCGGGTGTTGATAAAGAAGAACCTTAAAGACTAGTGTAACACCCTCAGAATCGGCCCTATGCAAGTTTCAGCGCTTCCCGCCAAACCCGCATAGAAACGATTCAAAGGTGCCCACCAGGCACTTGCGTGCGGGTGGAAAACGAAGTAATATCATTACACAATAGTTCTCGATGGAACCCACAAAACATATATATACAACAGCGACTCAAAGAGTCAAGAATACAGGTATACAATACAAAGATCCAAATCACCTTTAAAACGATATAGCGTCCGAGTACGGACAAGATGCAAATTGAGCTAAGAGCCCTGAAGAATAACCAATGGCGTCCATAACCCTGCCCAGCCAAGCCGGAAGGGTAACCTCTAACGACGTCGATCTCAAAACCTGCTTAAACAAAAGGGGTGCGACAAAGGGCAAAGGAAAAGAGAGAGCGGTCGATCGAGGCCAATTACGGCGAGGCTAGAATTCGGCGGTCCTCGCCTACATAGGTATGGTGGATCGGCAAGAGCATGCACTAAACAACCTATAGAGACTCGATATAACTGTCGGCTATCAGAGAGGGATAAGAAAGACCTATTCGGAACCAACCTGATGCTACCACCAAACATACCCATCCTGGTATTTCCCCCTCGAGACCAAACGAGGAAGTCAACCGAGGAACTCACACCGTTGGCAGTTTTATTCATTTCGTTATAGTTGCAGCAATTACTAGTCATGTATAGATAATCATCCTGATATAATAAGCAGTGGGCACTTTTAGTTAACCATTCCGTTGTAGTTGCAACACTTACTAGTCAGATACAATTAGCATGAGATATCCCAAAACCCAGCAGTTGTTGGCACTTTTATTTAGCCATTCCGTTGTAGTGAAGCTGATTACTAGTCATATCGGATACAAGTCAAATTATAACAGTAAACTTTAGTTATAGTTGTCTATGATCGAGAACTGTGCTCCAAGTCGTCCATAACCGCGGACACGGCTTTTCGAAAAGATTTAACCTGCGGGTGCACCAAAGTATCCACACGCCCGACCCTTTACGCGGTCGGTTAACATACACCCATCGATGCGTCAAGGGGCCTAAGTCATGACGTTTCCCGGACCAAAGCAAGTACATGGGGCCACCCCACTAAGCTACCCAGAAGTTGGCGGTCTCGAGACGGACTCGGGGTTTGTGTAGATGGTCAAACGATTGGGAACCCGAAAGATGATGGGCTTGTCGTCACATGAACGTGTCACGATCCTAAACAAGACAAGTGCGATTGCACAATTTAAATAAAGCGATAAAGCATGGCACAAGTGCAGAATAGTAATAAAGCCCCAAACTAATTGTGGCCCCAGATGCGATTGGAATCGGTACTAAATCGATGGGGTGCCAATACACCCCACGTGGTTAGCGCTCGATCTCGAGCAGTGTCAAGAACTCGGGTCCCACGGGACACTAGTGGACTTAACAACCAAATAACATCTATTACCCACCTGTGCCTGCATTTACCTACTTTCAATTTTAGTTATTAAACAATAATTAAAGCCATGATCATCTCCAACATTAAACATGCGGCAATACTCCAACAATCGTGGTTTGGACGACACACAACATCACTTGAGCAAGCGACTACGCATAAGTCCAACTATCTACCAAACAACGGTAATAGGATGTGTCCAAGGCAATATAAAGGCTGCAAGGGATATCACGTGCGAAAACTAGAGCATTGCAACAGATAGCAATAGATCCACAGGAGGGAATAAATACTATAAAAGTAAGATAGGTAGAAAGGGGAGGTGCTTTGAAAAACATTGCTTGAAGGTTCATCCAAGAACGGGCGTCACTGCATCAACTCATCGGCCTAGTCATGAAGAAGCAAAACACTAGAATAAACACGGATGCACTATTTAATACAACGCAGAAGATCGGGCATGATGCATGTATGATGCATGACATGGCAAAGGATGCGATGCAATTAGGCAATATTACGCGGGCAGGTCCCGACAATTAATTAATAGGTTCAAGTTATTTTAAACCCCGCAATTTAAATGTTGTATTAGCAAGACCAAACATGGCTTCGGTTCGCTATGCCAATTTAAATGAAGTCCGGAATAAGACAAAGATATCCCGCATATAGACTCCATATTTAATTATGAGATGAATTGGCATAATGCCCCCAAACCACATGACAATATGCATGCATGAACAATTTAATATGCAACAATGATATATCATTTATAAAAATAGGGGTCTCGGATAGGGGTCACACATTGGGGTTTTGGATCCAGGGTCTCCGGGTTCGACGGGGCTCGGTCTTCGGTTTCCATGTGGGCGACCTTGGCATCCGTGATGAAGATCTTGTCGATCCGGTGTCCGGAGTTGGTCTGTGAAGACGACCTTGAGGTTCCGTTATCACCAGAACCGTGAAGGAGAAGTCTTCGGGGGCCCGGCCTTAGGACCCATGTCGGCAATCTTGCGTTGGCAACGATACGGTCCTCGGATTCGTGATGGAGGACTCGGCGTCCATGAAAGCAACCTTGACGGGTACCACCACACAGGAGTTCACCGGAGAAGGTCTTGGGTGGCCACACGCATGAAAGTAGCACTTGACAACGTCGCGATCTTCTCTATCTAGCAACACCAACAACACCATGCCCAGACGATGTGCGCAAAGGACAGAACCTGGAGATGCATCAGCGCATGGAAACAGGCGGTAAGCCGCCAGGCAGAACACGCATGAGGAAAAGAAAACACAAACACCACTTGGGCCCAAAACGGACACGATCTCCAGGGGTTGCGCTTGGCGAAAAAAACATGGAGGGATCCTGCAGAATCGCACGAGCGGAGCGAGGCAGAGGGAGGCCAGAGACGGTGGCGTGACGCAGAGGTAGGTGGCTTGGTGCAGAGGCGGCCAGACGCGGCGCCGGGGTGGAGCTCCTGCGGTGAGGGTCGCCGGTGGCGCTCGAGGTGAAGGGCGGCACCTGCGAGGGCGGCGAGGAGGCAACACGGGCGCTGCGGGGCTGCAAGGCGACGCTGGGTAGGTGGCTGTGATAGCTCGGGGAGGGTAAGCCGCCGGTGGCGGAAGAAGCTTGCGGTCGAGGGAGATCGAGGCTGATGGGAAGCAGGAGTTGGCGGCGGCAGAGACGGGTGGAGAGCGGGGGAACGAGCGGGCTCGGGGCGAGGGATCCGGGTGGATGGGTTGGTTGGGAGTGGGTCCGCTGGGTGGACCGGGGCTTGACCGTGTCGAGTGGTGAGGTGAGGGATGGCCATGGTTGGTTGGTCGTGAGGAACAGTGCGCTGGGGCGTGTCGGGTGCCGCTTCATGAAGGTAGTGCGTCGCGGCTTGGTGCGATGGTGCGCGCGCGGGGAGTGCGTGTGTGGCGGCGGCGGGTGGGTAGGGTTAGGCTAGGGTTTGGTAGTGTTAGGGTTTTGGTTCCACTGGCTGGGCCTTTTGGGCCTAGCTAGTAAGGTCTAGGTTTTATTTTTATTTATATAAATCATTTCTCTTGTCTTTTGTTTTATTTTTAAAACCTTTTAGCAACTAGTTTTCAGGCTAATAATTTGATAATTAAGGATACTTTGAAATAAAGGACAGAGGTAGCGTAGGAAACAAAATAGGGTTTCGCAAAATTCTTTTATGACCAAACATGCATGATGATGTTAT
The DNA here is from genome assembly GCA_030063025.1 of Avena longiglumis. Taxonomy (NCBI): domain Eukaryota; kingdom Viridiplantae; phylum Streptophyta; class Magnoliopsida; order Poales; family Poaceae; genus Avena; species Avena longiglumis. Next base: position 338,413,414 of record CP125976.1, on the reverse strand, counting down.
AATGATGCAGAAAATAAAATAACAAGCAATTTTCTAGTAGGGGAATTCCCGGGGTGCTACAATTCGACACCACTAATAATGGATCTTGCCCTCGAGATCCGCCTCATGGTACGGGGAGGAAGGCCGGCGGTCTGAATCTTCTCGCTTAATGTAGATCTTCGCGACACCACTAACAAGAGGTCGTTATCCGTGATCGACGAGAGAACACTCCGGGAAACAAAGGCGAAGGTAGAGGTATCAACCAATCAATCCACCTCTAACTTCGATAGAAAGAGAGAATCGATGCATTCTCATCCACTTCAATGTACACAAGCGAATAGAGTGAGTAGTCGGCATGGGGGCCAATCCATCACGCACCCAAACTATTACTCTGCACAATCAGTAGAAAAGTGTGCAACCATTCTCGGGATCAGACTGAAGGTCTTGACAATCGAGGTTCGGAATAGAGGGGTGATGCGGCTCTGCATCGGATCTGGCGTAGAGGATGTCGTCGCGTCGGAAAACACCGGAAGGCTCAAACAAGGAACAAAGAATGGTACCACAGATAAAGGATCACTCAGATAGCATGAAGACCAGATGTAGCAACACCGTTACCAAAGGAGGAAACCACAAGGTGCGATGGAACCCAACCACGAAATCCTGGACTCGAAGAGAGAGAAGAGAGCGGATTCAAAACGCAGAGGTGAGAGGAGAGCGGGAGAGGGTAAGGTAAAATCAGACCTAATCGAACTATCAGGCCGATTTTTAAAATAGTTTTGACACTCTACTTGGCCGTTAGCTAGGTTATCCTCTGAAAGTGGACTTGTGGGTATCGCATGCTGAGCTCGATACCACTCTGTAACACCCTCGAGAATCGGCCCTATGCAAGTTTCAGCGCTTCCGCCAAACCCATAGAAACGATTCAAAGGTGCACCAGCACTTGCGCGTGGGTGGAAAGCAGTAATATCATTACACAATAGTTCTCGATGGAACCCAAAACATATATATACAACAATGACTCAAAGAGTCAAGAATACGGTATACAATACAAAGATCCAAATCACCTTTAAAGCGATATAGCGTCCGAAATGCGGACAAGATGCAAATTGAGCTAAGAGCCTGAAGAATAACCAATGGCGTCCATAACCCCTTGCCAAGCGGAAGGGTAACCCCGCTAACGACGTCGATCTCAAAACCTGCTTAAACAAAGGGGTGCCGACAAAGGGCAAAGGAAAAGAGAGCGGTCGATCGAGGCCGATTACGGCAAGGCTAGAATTGGCGGTCTCGCCTACATAGGTATGGTGGATGGCGGCGTGAGCATGCACTAAACAACCTATAGAGACTCGATATAAGCCGGCTATCGAGAGAGGGATAAGAAAGACCTATTCGAACCAACTGATGCTACCACCAAACATACCCATCCTGGTATTTCCCCTCGAGACCAAGCGAGGAAGTCCGAGGAACTCACACCGTTGGCGCTTTATTTATTCATTATCGTTGGCAATTACTAGTCGGTATAGATAATCATCCTGATATAATAAGCAGTGGGCACTTTTAGTTAACCATTCCGTTGTAGTTGCAACACTTACTAGTCAGATACAATTAGCATGAGATATCCCAAAACCCAGCAGTTGTTGGCACTTTTATTTAGCCATTCCGTTGTAGTGAAGCTGATTACTAGTCATATCGGATACAAGTCAAATTATAACAGTAAACTTTAGTTATAGTTGTCTATGATCGAAGTGCTCCAAGTCGTCCATAACGCGGACACGGCTTTTGAAAAGATTTAACCCTGCGGTGCACCAAAGTATCCACACGCACGACCCTTTTGCGGATCGGTTAACATACACCCATCGGTATGTCGGCGGGGCCTAAGTCATGACGTTTCCCGGACCAAAGCAAGTATATGGGGCCACCCACTAAGCTACCATAGCAAAAGTCGGCCGGTCTCGAGACGGACCTGTGGTTTGTGTGACGGCTATAAACGCGGGAACGAAAAGATGACTAGGCTTGTCGACAACAAAACGTGTCACGATCCTAAACAAGACAGTGCGATTGCACAATTTAAATAAAGCGGAAAGCATGGCATAAGTACAGAATAGTAATAAAGCCCCAAACTAATTGTGGCCCCAATACAATACTTGGAATCGGTACTAAATCGATGGGGTGCCCATACACCCACACAGTGGTTAGCGCTTTCGATCTCGAGCAGTGTCAAGAACTCGGGGTCCTACGGGACACTAGTGGACGGTTAACAACCAAATAACATCTATTGCCCACCTGTGCCTCTGCATTTACCTACTTTCAATTTTAGTTATTAAACAATAATTAAAGCCATGATCATCTCCAACATTAAACATGCGGCAATACTCAACAAGCGTAGTCTTTGGGCGACACATGACGACTTGAGCAAGCGACTACGACGCGCAAGTCCAACTATCTACCAAACAACAGGTAATAGGATGTGTCCAAGGCAATATAAGGCTGCAAGGGATATCACGGGTACAAAAACTAGAGCATCGCAACACAGATAGCAATAGATCCACAGGAGGGAATAAATACTATAAAAGTAAGATAGGTAGAAAGGGGGGAGGTGCTCGCCTGAAAAACATTGCCGAAGGTTCATCCGAAGAACGGGCGTCACTCGCATCAACTCATCGGCCTAGTCCGCGAAGAAGCAAAACACTAGAATAAACACCGGATGCACTATTTAATACAACGGCAGAAGATCGGGCATGATGCATGTATGATGCATGACATGGCAAAGGATGCGATGCAATTAGGCAATATTACGCGGAACCGAGGTCCCGACAATTAATTAATAGGTTCAAGTTATTTTAAACCCCGCAATTTAAATGTTGTATTAGCAAGACCAAACATGGCTTCGGTTCGCTATGCCAATTTAAATGAAGTCCGGAATAAGACAAAGATATCCCGCATATAGACTCCATATTTAATTATGAGATGAATTGGCATAATGCCCCCAAACCACATGACAATATGCATGCATGAACAATTTAATATGCAACAATGATATATCATTTATAAAAATAGGGGTCTCGGATAGGGGTCACACATTGGGGTTTTGGATCCAGGGTCTCGGGGTTCGACGGGGCTCGGTCTTCGGTTTCCATGTGGGCGGCCTTGGCATCCGTGATGAAGATCTTGTCGATCCGGTGTCCGGAGTTGGTCCATGAAGACGACCTTGAGGTTCCGTTATCACCAGAACCGTGAAGGAGAAGTCTTCGGGGGCCCGGCCTTAGGACCCATGTCGGCAATCTTGCGTTGGCAACGATACGGTCCTCGGATTCGTGATGGAGGACTCGGCGTCCATGAAAGCAACCTTGACGGGTACCACCACACAGGAGTTCACCGGAGAAGGTCTTGGGTGGCCACACGCATGAAAGTAGCACTTGACAACGTCGCGATCTTCTCTATCTAGCAACACCAACAACACCATGCCCAGACGATGTGCGCAAAGGACAGAACCTGGAGATGCATCAGCACATGGAAACAGGCGGTTAGCCGCCAGGCAGAACACGCATGAGGAAAAGAAAACACAAACACCACTTGGGCCCAAAACGGACACGATCTCCAGGGGTTGCGCTCGGCGAAAAAAAACATGGAGGGATCCTGCAATCGCACGGAGCGAGGCAGGAAGGCAGGCGGTGGCGTGACGCAGAGGTAGGTGGCTTGGTGCAGAGGCGGCCAGACGCGGCGCCGAGGTGGAGCTCCTGCGGTGAGGGTCGCCGGTGGCGCTCGAGGTGAAGGGCGGCACCTGCGAGGGCGGCGAGGAGGCAACACGGGCGCTGCGGGGCTGCAAGGCTACGCTGGCTAGGCGGCTGTGATATCTCGGGGAGGGTAAGCCGCCGGTGGCGGAGGAAGCTTGCGGTCGAGGGAGATCGAGGCTGATGGGAAGCAGGAGTTGGCGGCGGCAGAGACGGGTGGAGAGGGGGGGAACGAGCGGGCTCGGGGCGAGGGATCCGGGTGGATGGGTTGGTGGGGAGTGGGTCCGCTGGATGGACCGGGGCTTGACCGTGTCGAGTGGTGAGGTGAGGGATGGCCATGGTTGGTTGGTCGTGAGGAACAGGGCGCTGGGGCGTGTCGGGTGCCGCTTCATGAAGGTAGTGCGTTGCGGCTTGGTGCGATGTTGCGCGCGCGGGGAGTGCGTGTGTGGCGGCGGCGGGTGGGTAGGGTTAGGCTAGGGTTTGGTAGTGTTAGGGTTTTGGTTCCACTGGCTGGGCCTTTTGGGCCTAGCTGGTAAGGTCTAGGTTTTATTTTTATTTATATAAATCATTTCTCTTGTCTTTTGTTTTATTTTTAAAACCTTTTAGCAACTAATTTTGAGGCTAATAATTTGATAATTAAGGATACTTTGAAATAAAGGACAGAAGTAGTGTAGGAAACAAAATAGGGTTTCGAAAATTCTTTTATGACCAAACATGCATGATGATGTTATAATGATGCACAAAATAAAATAACAAGCAATTTTCTAGTAGGGGAATTCCCGGGGTGCTACAACTGGGAGGAATGCATTCCACACGCCGAGTTCGCCTACAACCGCGCCAAGCACTCCACCACCATGAGGAGCCTGTTCATGATCGTCTATGGCTTCGAGCCTCTCACCGCGCTCGATATCCTTCCACTCCCACTTCATGAACGTGCCAACATGGACGTTGTCAAGCGCGCCAACACAATGAAGAAACTCCATGATGACACACGAGCTACTATCGAGCAACAAGTCCTTCGCCAAGCATCAAGGCTAAACAAGAACAAGAAAGAGATAATCTTCGAAGAGGGCGACCTTGTGTGGATACACTTGAGTAAAGACCGCTTCCCCAAGGAACGCGACTCCAAGCTAAAGCCTAGAGGTGATGGACCATTCAAAGTGCTCAAGAGAATCAACAACAACGCTTATGTCATTGATATCCCAACATCCAAGTATCTTGTGAGCTCGACATTCAATGTCAAGGACCTCTCACCCTACCATGGAGACGAGGAAGTTGAGACGGTTGAAGAGTCGAGGACGACTCTTTCCCAAGGGGGGGAGCTGATGCAGCCCGTCCTACGACCGCTACTACATCTACTCCCACAAGCTCCCCAAGTGGACCCATGACTCGCTTGAACCAAACTCCTTCAAGCTAAGGTGAACTCGCTCCTCTCCTTGTGTGACTTGATACACCTTTGGATGGCTGCTACTTCATACCCATACCTTATGCATCATTAGGTACGAAGAAGAACCCACAGACGGAGGAGCACCAAGAGACCAACGCTCTGTCGTGATGTACTACGGACTGACGACTGTATTACTACCGGGCGACTATCACCAATGCTACCGCCAACAACAGAAGGCCCCGGAGCTGCCCAAATGCTCTCTGTCACTGGCGGTACTACCGGATCCGGTACTACTGGCCCCAGATTATCGCCCCTCTACCACCAATGTAAGGCCCAGCGAGTCCCAGGATGACAAGCGGTACTACTGGTCCAGGATCCAGTACTACCGCATGACCGGTACTACCGGTCGAGATGGACCAGTACTCTGGGACTGTAAAAACTGAGCGTGTTAATTTGGCCCGCCTTGTAACCCCCTCTATATTTCGCTATTTGTTCCCAAACTACCCCTGTTTTTGTGGTTGGTCTATATATAGCCCCCCACCCTCTATTGTAAACCCTAGACTTGGATAATAATAGATATTAAGGAAACCCTTTGAGGACTTATATCTATTGGTCTCATGCTCCTACCAAGGAGGACCGGATTATCCACCCCCCTCTTGGATCTTGCCTAGTGCGTTCAAGTTGTATAAGGCCTTGGGTTCTCGGTTTCTCGCCCCCAAGACGTCAAGATCTCACCAAGCACCTCATCCCCCGTTGTTGGCGTGGAGAGCGAGCTTCGCCCAACACCGATCCTAGGGATTATGTTGGACCGGTTGCCACCGGCGTGAGGAGTAGGCGTGTATCGTGTTTTGGTGTGAGTGTGTTCGTGGTTTTCATCGCCTTCCCCGATTTCATCCCCGACCACCTCTTTCCCCCTCGTTTCTCGTGGAATTCGTGAAAGATCGGGCCAACCCCAGGGTTACCCCCCCCAACATAATTCCTGTTCCAAGGAAAGGAAAACAAGAACTCGAATACTCGTAATAGCGATCCCGATTCACATCTCCAACCCCCGCCTCCACGCGATCTTCCACAATCGTACCTCCCACCTCTGAAGCTTGCCCCCGACGAACCTGTCTGCACCTGCGGGCCCGCGCTTACATCATAGGCTAGTGCCTATCCAAATGGATTCGCTGATGTGATCGATGCTTACCTATTACGTGCAAGAGCAGCATGATGGTGGTAAAATGTAAATTACTGAAGACGAGAGATAAGTAAACTCCAAGCAGATTGGGAGGTCCAGAGCAAGAAAAGAGAGTTAGAGGCGCAGAGGAAGCGTGAGCAAGAAGAAGTAGCTTGAGCACTTTCTATACCATGCCTTTGACATAATTGAGGAAGTTGAGGTCAAGATAGACAAGGGCAGCCCAATAGTGAAGTGACCCCTTTTGATGGTGTGTTCAATTTGGCGAGTGAGAAGCTATCTGGAAATTGTGAAATATCAAGGAAAGCTTATAAAGTTAGGCCAGCAGCCCATAAATGATCTATTGGAATCATCCAATGGTGGTGAAAATGCATTTCAGCTATAGACTGGCTGATGCTGAACTTCTTGCCATGGAAGGAATCACAAAATGCATTACTGTAAGATGCTACTATCTCTTCGCCTAAATGTTCCTAATTCGAAGGACCATCAAATTCCGCATTGGGAATAGCATGGCTCATTGGTTGATTCAGAACTGTGTTATGAAAATGGAAGGGTAGAGTACCAAGACATAGGGATTAGCCAGCGAAGGCGGTTTATTTAGCCAATGAAAATGGTCTCGTTCGGGGAGACCAGAGACAGCCTTGTTATCTGCCGTTCTTGTCAAAAAAAGAGCGGATGGCATAAACCTTCCCCGGGCTGATCTCTGGCGACAGAGAGCGTTTGGTCTCTTCTACAGGTGCTCCTCCGACCGGTGGGTCCTTCTCTTCGTACCTGATGATGCACAAGGTATGGGTATGAAGTAGCAGGCCATCCAAGGGTGTATCGAAGTCACATAAGAAGAGGAGCGAGTTCACCTTAGCTTGAAGGAGTTTGGCTCGGGCGCGAGTCATGGGTCCACTTGGGGAGCTCGTGGAAGTAGATGTAGTAGCGGTCGTAGGACGGGCTGCATCAGCTCCCCCCCCCCTTGGGAAAGAGTCGTCCTCGACTCTTCAACCTTCACAACTTCCTCTTCTCCTTGGTAGGGTGAGAGGTCCTTGACATTGAATGTCGAGCTCACAAGATACTTTGATGTTGGGATATCGATGACATAAGCGTTGTTGTTGATTCTCTTGAGCACTTTGAATGGTCCATCACCTCTTGGCTTTAGCTTGGAGTCGCATTCCTTGGGGAAGCGGTCTTTACTCAAGTGTATCCAGACAAGGTCGCCCTCTTCGAAGATTATCTCTTTCTTGTTCTTGTTTAGCCTTGATGCTTGGTGAAGGATTGTTGCTCGATAGTAGCCCGTGTGTCTTCATGGAGTTTCTTCATTGTGTGGGCGCGCTTGACAACGTCCATATTGGCACGTTCATGAAGTGGTAGTGGAAGGATATCGAGCGCGGTGAGAGGCTCGAAACCGTAGACGATCATGAACGGGCTCCTCATGGTGGTGGAGTGCTTGGCGCGGTTGTAGGCGAACTCGGCGTGTGGAATACATTCCTCCCAGTCTTTAAGGTTCTTCTTTATCAACACCCGGAGGAGTGTGCCAAGACTTCGATTGACGACCTCGGTTTGTCCATCGGTTTGAGGATGCGAGCCGGACGAGAAGAGGAGCTTGATGCCGAGCTTGGCCATGAGAGTCTTCCAGAAGTAGCTCATGAATTTTACGTCGCGGTTGGAGACGATTGTTCTAGGCACACCGTGTAGCCGAATTATTTCCCTGAAAAACAAATTGGCTACATGTGAAGCATCATCGGTCTTATGGCACGGAATGAAATGTGCCATTTTAGAAAAGCGATCTACGACTACAAATATGGAATCATGTCCATGTTTAGATCTAGGCAAGCCTAACACAAAGTCCATGCTAATGTCCGACCAAGGTGTATGAGGAATAGGCAATGGCATATAAAGACCAAAGGGGTTGGACTTAGACTTAGCTTGGATACATGTAATGCATCGTTGGACGTGGCGCTCCACGTCGCGCTTCATCTTTGGCCAAAAGTAGTGAGTGGAGAGCATGTCATAGGTTTTGTCACGTCCAAAGTGACGCATAAGGCCTCCACCATGGGACTCTTGAAGAAGCAAAAGTTGGAGAGACGATTTCGGAATGCAAAGCTTGTTTTGTTTGAAAAGAAATCCCTTATGCAAATAGAAATCATCAATCCCTTTGTCTATAGAAGATTGTGCAAATATTGGTCCAAAGAAAGAGTCGGACGCGTACAAAGATTTGATGTCATCAAGACCCAAGACATTGACTTCGAGTCGTGTAAGAAGGCTTGTGTTTTTGCGAGACAAGGCGTCCGCTACCACATTTTCTTTGCCCTTATTGTATTTGACAATGTAAGGAAAAGACTCCATGAACTCAACCCACTTTGCGTGCCTTTTACTCAAGTTGGCTTGGCCCTTAAGGTACTTCAACGACTCATGGTCGGAATGTATGATAAATTCTTTGGGCCAAAGATAGTGTTGCCCCACTTGAAGAACTCGAACCAAGGCAAAAAGTTCTTTGTCATAAATGGGATAGTTTAGGCGTGCGCCATCAAGTTTCTCACTATGGTAAGCAATAGGACGCCCATTTTGCATAAGGACGCCACCAATGCCAATACCACTAGCGTCACATTCAATCTCAAAGGTTTTTGTGAAATCCGGCAATGCAAGAAGTGGTGCTTCGGTGAGCCTCTTTTTGAGCTTATCAAAATCTTTTTGTTGTGCTTTTCCCCAAACGAACGTGACATTTTTCTTGGTCAATTCGTTGAGGGGGCAATCAATTGTAGAAAAGTCTTTGACAAAACGACGGTAAAAGCCAGCCAACCCATGAAAACTACAAAGTTCACTGAAATTTGTAGGGATGGGCCAATCTCGTATGTCCGTGACTTTTGAGACATCAACTTCAATGCCATTAGAAGACACAACAAAACCAAGGAAAATCAGCTTGTCTTTTGCAAAAGTGCACTTTGGGAGATTAGCATAAAGCTTTTCATGACGAAGGATTTGAAGGACCTCCTTAACATGAGTAACATGCTCCTCTAGTGACTTGCTATAGACAAGGATGTCATCAAAGTAAACAACTACACTCTTTCCAATGAGAGATCTCAAAATATGGTTCATGAGGCGCATGAAGGTAGATGGGGCATTGGATAAGCCAAAAGGCATAACCAACCATTCATAGAGGCCAAGCTTGGTCTTGAAGGCGGTTTTCCACTCATCACCTTCAGCCATGCGAATTTGATGGTAACCACTACGAAGATCAATTTTCGAAAATATAGTGGCTCCACATAACTCATTAAGCATGTCATCAAGACGCGGTATAGGATGTCGATAACGCACGGTGATAGCATTGATTGGACGATAGTCCATGCATAACCGCAACGTATCATCCGTTTTTGGGACTAGGATCACGGGTACCGCGCTTGGGCTAGTGCTTACTTGGATCAAACCTTTGGAGACGAGTTGGTTGATTTGACGTTGATCTCCTTCGTATCTTCCGGGTTCATGCGATACGCGGCTCGGTTTGGGAGTGGGGCGCCGGGTATGAGGTCGATGCGGTGCTCGATTCCACGAAGAGGAGGAAGGCCATGAGGAAGCTCTTCGGGAAATACATCTTGGAATTCCTACAAAATAGCCATCAAAGAAGGAGGAACATTTGTCAAGTCGTTAGTTCCTTGCGCTAGTCCATTGCATTCAAGGACATAGTGCAAGATGGATGGGTTGTTCCGCACTTCTCTCATCTCACTTTTGGTGGCAAGAAGAACACTCTTAGTTTTTCCACTCGAGTTTGGCTTGTAGCTCTCACTCACTATGGTGTGGTTCTCTCGCTCGCCACTCTTCTCACAAGGTGTTTTTGTGTATTGCGCCCTCGCTAAAGCCTTTGCATTGTCCGCAATTATTTGGCTAGGAGTCATTGGTTGCAACACACAAGTTTTATCAAGCCATTTGAAGGTGTAAGTGTTTGAGTGACCATTATGCAAAGCACGCTTGTCATATTTCCACGGCCTTCCGAGCAACATGTGGCAAACCGTCATTGGGACCACGTCACATTCCACGGTGTCCTTGTAGTGCCCAATTGAGAACGTCACCGAGACGGTGTGCTTGATATTGACGGATCCTTGGTCACTTAGCCAGTGGATATGGTAGGGGTGTTTATGCGGATGGAGGATGAGGTTGAGTTTCTCACACAATTCCGTGCTTGCAAGGTTGTGGCAACTCCCTCCATCGATGACAACTTTGATGGACTTCCCATTGATGTCGGCACGCGTTTGGAAGATGTTCGAGCGTTGGTCTTCATTTTCATTGACTTGGGTAGTCAAGACCCATGTGACCACAAGCGATGGACTTGCGTCATGCTCACACACAAGAAGTTCTTGGTCCTCTTCCAAATGTTGCCTTGCCATTGCTTCCTTGACCCTTGCATCAAACTCTTCTTCACTCAAGTATTCTTCATCGCCGTTGTCATGGATGAACAAAACTTTCTTGTTTCCACATGCATTCGACTTGTGCCCTTTGCCTCCACACTTGTAGCATTCACCATTGAATGGTTGATCATCCCTTGTGTGTTTGCCACTTGGGGGCTGTTTTCCTTGAAGGAGAGTTGGCTTGAAGGGAAGCTTGGTGGTACTTGAGGAGCTTCCACTTGGTGTTGTTGGAGTAGTGGTTGGCGCTTGTTTGTAGGTGAAGTACGTCTTTGGCTTGTTGTACTTGATGTCCTCTTGCACTTGACGCTCGACCTTTGAAGCGATGTGCACAAGCTCAACCATGTTGTTGTACTTTTGGAACTCGGTGATGCGCTTGATGGGATGGTTCAAGCCATTGAGGAAGCGTGCCATTGTTTGTTCATCTCGCTCTTCAATATTGGAACGGATCATGTTGAGCTCCATTTGCTTGAAGTACTCTTCCACGATCTTTGTCCCTTGACTAAGCGTTTGAAGCTTGTTGAAAAGGTCACGCGTGTAGTGTGAAGGAACAAAGCGGGATCTCATATGAGCCTTCATATCTTTCCAAGTTGCGATTGGAGGCTCTTCTTTTGCTTCGCGAGCGAGTTGGACTTGTTCCCACCAAAGGTTGGCATACTCATCAAACTCTAGGGATGCCATGGCCATCATCTTCTCATTGCTATAGTTGTGCATGCGGAAGATCTTGTCGACCTTGAGTTCCCACGAGAGATATTCCTCGGGTTCATTGGAACCGGTGAACTTTGGCATGGTGAATTTGAGCTTGCCGAAAGTTTCTTCTACATTGCGGTTCCGGTTGCGGCGGTTGCCATGATTTGGGCGGTCATCATCATCATCCGAGCTCTCATGTCTTGCTTGGTGATGGTTGCGTTGCTCTTGCGGTTGTTGAGGTGCCGCGTTTGGTGGTGGAACTTGGTTTTGATGACGATCTTGGGGAGCTTGCTCGTTTTGTTGGCGCGGTTGAGGACGAGGAGGAGGTTGATGGTCCTCACGACGAGCTTGGGAAGCTTGCTCTTGTTCTTGTCGTGGGTGGTGCCGAGGAGCATTGTCTTGCGCCCTGTGGCGAGGAGGACGTCGAGTCGCATGCACAATGGGCTGCTCTTCTTCTTGATGTGGCGGAGGCTCGTCATGACCATCATGTTGCCGACGTGGACGATCATGTCGATGATGACGCCTTGGAGGATCTCCGAGTGCTTCACGTCGACGGTGATCTTGTTCGTCCTCTTCGGATGCTTCACATGGAGTGGAAGGGACATGTCGACGACGATGGCCTTGGTGGTCCATGTGAGGTTGCTCTTGTTGAATCACAAGTGCCCTTGGTTGTGGCCGGTTCGCTCCGCGCCTTGGAGGTCTTGCGAAGAGGTCACCATCATAGCAGCGTTGGCGTGGACGCGGAGATGGTACCGCGAAGAGCTCATGGATTGAAGAACGGGTCCATCCCGGTGCCTTGAAGCGTGACGGCGAGGTGCACTTGATTCACTTGAGGAGTGCCGAGATGAGCTTGATTCGCGCGAGCGTGGCCTTGCTAGTCCATCAATGAGGCGTTGAAGCTTCTCATCCGTTGAGGCGAGTGCACGACCAAGAGCTTCATTTTGATGACCGAGGTTGTGTTGCATGGCATGCATTTGGCCACAGACTTCTTCGAAGCGGTTGTCGATGTTCTTGAATTCCACGGGCCTCGCTAAATTGTTCATCTTGGCGCCGCTCGAGAGCTTCACAACGGTAGTTGAATTCTCCTCGGACCTTCTAATGGTCCCATCTTGTCATGAATTGTGTGTCATCCTCTGGAGGTTGTGGTGGTTGGGATGGCTCTCCATGCCTGTCCATGATGAAAAGCCAAAAAGGGTTGTATATGGAGAATAAGGGTGCGGAGAGTTAGCCTTTTACCTCACCTTCGAGATTATATCAAACCAATTGCCACACAAATGAGCGAAAAGCGTGCAAAGTGAAATGGGCAAGTAACTCACACACAAATTTGCTACAACTCTCAAAAGCTTTTGGTGAAAGGTTAGAATTGTGGAAAACCAAACGAAACGATCCAAGCAAAAGGTTATTGTCCTACGTGGTAAAGAACCAAAGATCAAAAGCAAAAGGATACGATCTACAAAAACACGGAAAACACACACGTGGAGAAAAACGGGGTTAGCACGACTATGAAAATGAGCACAAAAGGTCCTAACGAAGACTACGCTCGGTTGTCGTGCCAACTCAAGGAGAGACCACAACTCGTTTGCCAAAAGAGGATAAGCAATAGATTTGTGCACTTGCCTCGGTGCGCTCTTTCTTCTCTCTTTCTTGGCTTACAAGCTTGGTATTCTCTTTGTTTTGGGAGACTATGTATCTTTTTCTCTTTTTCCTCTTTTTTTTATTCTTTTTCCTTTTTCTCCCTTTCTAAGCTACTATGTTAGCTTTTGTATTTGTCCTCACACTCTCACTTTCCGAAGGCAAGTGCACAATGCTTAGACAAACACAAAATGAGTTGCTCTCATAGGATAGATACACACAAAGGAAGATATGGGGGTTGTCAAAGTGGTGAAGTTATACCTTTGGTATTGTTGAGGACTTGCAACCGTTGGTGGTGGATGATGTTCGAGTGTCGCGGTGTCGATGAGCGCGGGTGACTTTGATGCGGAAGCTTGTGTTAAGATGGCGACAAACACGCGAAACACGAACAAGCTAAAGGGTAAAAGTCAGCAAACGAAAATGAGGCGTCAAGAAGAAGAAAATGTTTCTGTTGCTGGCGGTAGTACCGCTTGGTACGGGCGGTAGTACCGTTGGTCACAGAACAAGAACGAAAACGAGATCCACTTGACACAAACCTCAAATTCGTGGGAAATCTGACCGAAAGGCTGGGCTAGGAACAACAGGGGCTATAGATCGACTCCAAAAGCAACAGATCTATGGACCAAAACCATGAAAAACTCACCAAATCTAGAGATCGATCCGAAGGCAAATTGGGGCTCTTTTTGGTGGGATTTTCGATTTTAAGGTGGATAAAAGAAAAACTGGGGGGAAATTTGTGATCAACCGTGCTCTTGATACCAATATGTTACGGGGTAACCCTTGGGTTGGCCCGATCTTTCACGAATTCCACGAGGAACGAGGGGAAAGCGGTGGTCGGGGGATGAAATCGAGGAAGGAGATGAAAACCACGAACACACGCACACCAAAACACGATACACGCCTATCCCTCACGCCGGTGGCAACCGGTCCAACATAATCCCTAGGATCGGTGTTGGGCGAAGCTCGCTCTTGATGTAGCCCGACCTATGGTCGTTACCACATCTTGGTCTCCAACTTACGCCAAGTCTTCATGGACTCCAAAGGTGAATCCGTTCCTCCATGCGAGCCCCCTTCCTACCCTATTGAATGGTATGCTACTTCATACTCCGTCACATATGCATGATAGGTTCACATTGACAAGTACGGAGGCAAGGGAGGAAGCCCGGAACATCAAGCCCGACAAGACGGAGGCTTGGAAGAGGAGACGGAAGAAGACATGTCGGCAGCTGCCAAGTCCAAGCGGTACTACCGGTCGGCGGAACCGGTTCTACCGGTCAGTACTCTACCGCCTGCATCTTGAAGCTGCGCCATCGCCATCTGGATGCCAGATGCTTGGCTTGCGGTACTCACCGCCCATAAGCGGTACTACCGAATACCATGAGCGGTACTACCGGTGATGACCGGTCCTACTGGTCCTAAGTCCGATTACCGGTCATGTCGATGCTACTGCGCACTAGTTGGGCCACAGCCCCATGTATTCCCCTTTACTTACCTATTCGCCTAGTTTATCCCCAAACTACCCTTGTTTAGTGGTTGGCCTATAAATAGAGCCCCCACCCCTCATGTATCCCTTAGTCATGGTAGAGAGGGTTACAAGGCGCTGGCCCGACTTAACACGATCTGGTCTTTCCAGGTCCGGTAGTACCGGTCCAGCTCGACCGGTAGTACCGGTCATGCGGTAATCTGGCTTCTGCCAGTAGTACCGCTTGTCGCCCTGGGACTTCTTACCGAGGCCTTCTATTGGTGGCGGTAGGGCGGTAGTACTGTGAGTCTCAGTAACCGGATCCGGGGTAGTACCGCCATGATGAGAGCATTTGGCTAATGGGGTCTTCATTGTTGGCGGTATCGAGTAGTCTTGGCCGTAGTACCGGTCGCTGCCAGTAGTACCGCTGGCGACAGAGAGCGTTTGGTCTCTTCTGCAGGTGCTCCTTCGTCCGGTGGGTCCTTCTCTTCGTACCTGATGATGCACAAGGTATGGGTATGAAGTAGCAGGCCATCCAAGGGTGTATCGAAGTCACATAAGGAGAGGAGCAAGTTCACCTTAGCTTGAAGGAGTTTGGCTCGGGCGCGAGTCATGGGTCCACTTGGGGAGCTCGTGGAAGTAGATGTAGTAGCGGTCGTAGGACGGGCTGCATCACTTGTGCGACGGAGAAAGTGAGCTAAGAACCAAATGATTACCTAGCGAAGACTATAAGCTCGTGTCACACAAGTACAAGGAGAGACGCTAGTTCGATTGCGCAAGATTGGTGGGCTACAAGATATGTACAATAAGTACCACCTATATGATGTTCATCGAGCTTGCGCTTCCTATTCTATGAGGCACATGTATATCTCTTTCTTTTTCTTTTCTCCTTTTTTCTATTTTTTCTTTTTCTTTCTATTTTTCACTTTCCTCTTCCTTGTGCCAACAACTATACAAGATAACTATATGAGATAGCGCTCACAATGTTTGCTCGGAATCTACAAGATATCAAATGTGCATAGCCCAAGCAATAATAAGAGGAACTAGTCTCAATAGGTGTTTGTTGCTCGCAAAGATAGTGGGGTTCACAAAGGAATGCAAGTGGGGAGAAGTCACGGAATGTTTATACCTTTCGTCGATGATTTTCACCCTTTATTGTTGGATTCCGCATTGCTCACGGAATTTGGATGACGTAGATAGCATGAACAACGTGGATGATGATGTAGTGCTCCTTCTCCTCTTCGAAACGAGCAAAAGAACACCAAAATCCGAGTTCGAATGCAAAAGTTATGCTCAAAACGGTGAGAGGCTGAAATCTGGGAACCTGCTGTTTTATTTCTGTATTGGGCGGTAGTACCGGATTTTGGGAGCGATAGTACCGGTGAGTGGTAGTACCATATATTTGGAGCGGTAGTACCGCTGGAGACAGAGACGCCCAGATCTGACGCGTTTTCGCAATTTTGGGGCGATTTGGGCGGAAAATCTTCAAGAAAAACACCAAATCGACGGGGGGAATCAAGGAATTAGGCTATGGGAACGCAAAGGAAGGTAGATCAACAAGTTTAGCAAGTAATCCACGGATCAAAACCTACCAAAACGCACTCAAATCACAGATCGATCCAAAACACGAATTGGGGCTATTTTTGGTGGAATTTTCGAATTTATGGGGAAAAGACCAAATCGATGAGAAATCCGTGGCAACCAAAAGCTGCTGATACCAGATGATGCAGGGGTTAACCTCTTGGGTGCCCGATCTTCACGGATCTCGTGGTCAAATTGATGGGAAAGCGAGGGGAAAGGGAGAAGGTAGCGGAAGCAAACACACACCTCGTGAAGAACACGATGAACACACGCAAAACTCACACGATACAAGGTCGATTGCTCCCGAACGGCGGCCGCCGGTCCGATAGAATCCTCGCAAGGAAAGATCGGTCAACGTGCTCTCTCAAATCCACATCGTAGAGGAAATAACACCTTGGGAAGGGTCTTGACAACTTGGAGACGAGACACCGAACTCCAAGGCCTTGTTCAACGATGGATGCGTGATGCAAAGTCCAATCGAGTTTGGTGACGATAGTGGGTTGTGGCATCCCGCAAAAACCCCTACTAGAAAATCGCGTTGTTTTTGTGCATTGCATCATCATGACCGCATGCTCATGTCATCATGACGCATTGCTTTTGAGCATCGTCATCATCATGCATTTGTTTGTCTGAAACTATTTTCAAAAAGCCTATTTTTGTTTTCTAAAATTACCCTTCTTTTATTTCGAAACAAAGTCTCATAATTATCTGCTAAACTATTTAACTAAAAATTATTTGCTAAAAAGATTTAAAACAAAACAAAACAAATAAATATCTTACAAAATAATAAACCTAAAACCTAGACCCTTTTTCTACCCAATCCTATCTACCCACCCTTCCAGCCACCTCACCCCAACCTATCCCAGGCCGCCACATCACCCTGGCCCCAATCCCCACCACTCCCCACCTGCCACACACGCACTCACACTCACACCCAACCTGCTGTCCCACCCGGCCACGTCGCCCCACACCACACGCACTCACACACACCATGCACACAAACCCACCCCACCCGCCTGACCCCACTCTCCCTGGCACACAGCCCCACTCCACCACACGCCCACCTCGCTCGCCCGCTCCTCACCCTGGACGCGCCTCCCCAACCCCCGACCCACTCCCTCTGGCCACACCACCCGACGCCATCCCCGCTTCCTCCCTCTCCCTTCCCCGAGCCCATCGCCACCTACCCTCCTTGTCTCTCTCTCTCGCCACGGCCCTCCGTCCTCCCTCCTCTCCGGCCAGCCATGACGTCGACCTCTGCTGCCGCCTTACAGTTCTTCTCCTCCGCCTGACCGTCTCCGTCAGGCCGCGCACAGACGCCATCGCCACCTCGTCTTGCTCCACCGTCCTGCCGCCGAGCCTCCCCTCTCCCTCGTCTTGACCCGCTGCTCAACCGACCACCGCCGCCTCGGCCCATCTTCTCACGCCTTTGCCCGTCGCCGTCTGCAAGCCGTGGGCTCCCTCCGTCAAGCTCTGGGCCCCTCGCTCGGCCTCCTCTGAGGCTGGGCCTCGCCTCGGCGCCCTTCCTCGCCATCCCTCGCCGACCAAGCGCCTCGCCTCCTCGCCCGCGACCTCCGGCACCTCGCCATGAGCCACCCGTGTTGCTCCGCAGGCCGCCGTGACCAACCTCCTGCATGCCTCCCGGGCCCGGCGCCGTGTGCCTCGCGACCCTCCTGCTTGAGCACATCTTTGTCCCTATCGGCATGCCACCGCCTCCACCGCTTCAGCGGCTATGTCGATGTTTGCCGGGTGGTGACCGGGGTGTTGACAGATGTTGTCGTGGTGTCGTGGGGGCTCAAGATCTTCTCTGGAGAAAGGATGCGAGGTACCTGGTACAGAACAAGCTCGCCACCGACCACCGACAAAAGACGGACGACAAGACTCCAACCAAAGATCGGATGAGATGGTGTCGGCACGACAAGTTCTACTTCACGGGCACCGAGCGTCAAGATCGCCTACCCCGAAAACCAAGTTCTCCGTCACGGAACACCAAGATCTCCCAATGCCGAGGCCCGAGTCCGACACCGACAACCGAAACCGCGGAACCGACAAGTTCGCCTACCCGGACACCGTGCGATAAGATCTTCTCGGACCCGAGGACCATCAAGACTTCCGCTCGGCAACGCCAAGCCCTTCTTCCCGGAACGCCAAGCTCTTCATCTTGCAACCGACCTTCGAAGACCGATCCCGTCGAACCCTGAACCCCGAGACCGAACCCCAAACCACATCGAACCCCAAGATCGACGAACCCTAATGTATGACCCCTTTCCCGATCCCTATTTTATAAATGTAATATCAAATTGTTGCATATTAAATTGTTCATGCATGCATACTTGTCTGTGGTTTGGGGGCATTATGCCGATTCACCTCATAATTAAATATGGGGCCCATATGCGGGCAAATCTAGTCTTATATTAGCCTCATTTAAATTTGTGTAGCGAACCGGTAACTTATCTTGCCATGTTGTTACAACATTTAATTTGTGGGGTAGCTAAATAACTTGAACCGTTTAATTAATTGTCGGGACCCTGGTTCCGTTTAATGTGGCCTAGTTGCATCGCACCTTTGACATGCCATACATCATACATGCATCATGCCCGATCTTTTGCCGTAGTATTAAATAGTGCATCTGGTGTTTCTTCTAGTGTTTTGATTCTTCACGGATAAGGCCGTTGAGAATATGCGAGTGTCGACCCGATCTTCGGCTAAACCTTCGACAATGTTTTCAGGCGAGCATCTCCCCCTTTATACCTATCTTACTTTTATAGTATTTATTCCCTCCTGTTGATCTATTGCTATCTGTGTTGCGATGCTCTAGTTTTTCGGAACATCCCTTGCAGCCTTATATTGCCTTGGACACATCCTATTACCTGTTGTTTGGTAGATAGTTGGACTTGCGCGTCGTAGTCGCTTGCTCAAGTGCTGTTGCGTGTCGTCAAGTACCACGGTTGTTGGAGTATTGCTGCATGTTTATTGTTGGAGATGATCATAACTTTAATTACTGTTTAATAACTAAAATTGAAGTAGGTAAATGCAGAGGCACAGGTGGGCAATAGATGTTATTTGGTTGTTAACCGTCCACTTGTGTCCCGTAGGACCCTGAGTTCTTGACACCTGTTCCGAGATCGAGCGCGCTAACCACATGTGGGATGTATGGGCACCCCATCGATTTAGTACCTGATTTCAAAAAGTCTTTGCATTGGGGCCACAAGTAGTTTGGGGCTTTATTACTATTATGTACTTATGACATGCTTTACTGCTTTATTTAAATTGTGAGATGTACTGCACATGTACTGTTTAGGATCGGGACACGTTTTCGCTGTATCGACAAGCCCAGTCATCTTTTCGGGTTGCCAGTCGTTTACAGCCGTCCACCCAAACCCTGAGTCCGTCTCGGAGACCGGCCGACTTCTTGGTGTACTTAGTGGGTGTCCCCGTGCTTGCTTTGGGTCCAGGAAGCGTCATGACTTAGGCCCCGACATACCGATGGGTGTATGTTAAGCGATCCGCAAAAAGGGTCGAGCGTGTGGATACTTTGGTGCACCCCTGCAGGTTAAATCTTTTCGAAGCCGTATGCGGTTATGGACGACTTGGAGCACAGGTCTCGATCATAGACAACTATAACTAAAGTTTACTGCTATAATTTGACTTGTATCCGATATGACTAGTAATCAGCTTCACTGCAACAGAATGGCTAAATAAAAGTACCAACAACTGCTGGGTTCGGGGATATCTCATGCTAATTGTATTTGACTAGTAAGTGTCGCAACTACAACGGAATGGTTAACTAAAAGTGCCCACTGCTTATTTTATCAGGATGACTCATGCCATCTTTATTTGACTAGTAATTGCCGCAACTATAACGAAATGAATAAAACTGCCAACGGTGTGAGTTCCTCGGTTGACTTCCTCGTTTGGTCTCGAGGGGGGAATACCAGGATGGGTTTGTTTGGTGTTAGAATCAGGTTGGTTCCGGATAGGTCTTTCTTACCCCTCTCTGATAGCCGACAGTTATATCGAGTCTCTATAGGTTGTTTAGTGCATCTTTGTGCCGCTCGATCCACCATACCTATGTAGGCGAGGACACAATTCTAGCCTCGCCGTGTCTTGGCCTCGATCTTGACCGCTCTCTCTTTTCCTTTGCCCTTCGTCGGCACCCTTTGTTTAAGCAGGTTTTGAGATCGGCGTCGTTAGTGGTTACCCTTCCGGCTTGGCCTGGGCAGGGTTATGGACGCCATTGGTTACTCTTCAGGGCTCTTAGCCCCATTTGCATCTTGTCCGTAGTCGGACGCTGTATCATTTTCAAGGTGATTTGGATCTTTGTACTGTATATCTGCATTCTTGACTCTTCGAGTCGCTGTTGTATATATATATTTGTTCTGTGGGTCCCATCGAGGACAGTTGTGTAATGTTATTACTTCGTTTTCCACCCGCACGAAAGTGCCTGGTGGGCACCTTTGAATCGTTTCTATGCGGGTTTGGCGGAAAGCGCTGAAACTTGCATAGGGTCGATTCTGAGGGTGTTACAAAGTGGTATCAGAGCCCAGCAGTTGCGATACCCCACAAGTCCAGCCTGTAGGATAACCTAGCTAACGGCCGAAGTAGAGTGTCAAAACTATTTTTGCTAAATCGGTTGGATAGTTCTGGTTAGGTCTGCTTTTACTCCTTACCCCTCTGCTATTCTCCTCTTACCTCTACGCGTTTTGAATCCGCTCTCTTCTCTTTCTTCGAGTCCAGGATTTCTCGTGGTTGGGTTCCATCGTACCTTCAGGATTTCGCTTCCTCCTTTGGTAACGATGCTTCTACAACTGGTCTTCATGCTATCCGAGGAATCCTTCATCTGGTGGACTTCTCTTTGCTCCTCCTCGTGCCTTACGGTGTTTACCGACGCGACGACATCATCCACGCCAGACCCGATGCAGAGTCTGCATCACTCCTCTGTTTCCGAACTTCGCTTGTCGAGATCTACAATCTGAATTCTGAGAGTTGGTTGCATAATTTCCTATTCATGTGCAGAGTAATGCTTTGGGTGCGCGATGGACTGATCACCATCCGACTACTCTTATCATTCGCTCTTGCACCTTGAATGGTGAATCATTGCAGTTATACTCCTTCCGCGGAAGTTAGAGTTGGCCTTACCCTTTTGAGACCTTTACCTTCATCTTTGTTTCTCCGGACTGTTCTCTCGACGAATGGGGAACAATCCTTGCTGGTGGTGTCGCCTTTTTCAAGCTGAGAAAGAACCCTTGTTAGTGGTGTCGCGAGGATCTACACGAAGCGCGAAGGATCAGATCGTCGGCCTTCTTCCCTGTACCATGAGGCGGATCTCGAGGGCGAGATCCATTGTTAGTGGTGTCGAATTGTGGCATCCCGCAAAAACCCCTACTAGAAAATCGCGTTGTTTTTGTGCATTGCATCATCATGACCGCATGCTCATGTCATCATGCCGCATTGCTTTTGAGCATCGTCATCATCATGCATTTGTTTGTCTGAAACTATTTTCAAAAAGCCTATTTTTGTTTTCTAAAATTACCCTTCTTTTATTTCGAAACAAAGTCTCATAATTATCTGCTAAACTATTTAACTAAAAATTATTTGCTAAAAAGATTTAAAATAAAACAAAACAAATAAATATCTTACAAAATAATAAACCTAAAACCTAGACCCTTTTTCTACCCAATCCTATCTACCCACCCTTCCAGCCACCTCACCCCAACCTATCCTAGGCCGCCACATCACCCTGGCCCCAATCCCCACCACTCCCCACCTGCCACACACGCACTCACACTCCACCCCACCTGCTGTCCCACCCGGCCACGTCGCCCCACACCACACGCACTCACACACACCACGCACACAAACCCACCCCACCCGCCTGACCCCACTCTCCCTGGCCCACAGCCCCACTCCACCACACGCCCACCTCGCTCGCCCGCTCCTCACCCTGGACGCGCCTCCCCAACCCCCGACCCACTCCCTCTGGCCACACCACCCGACGCCATCCCCGCTTCCTCCCTCTCCTTTCCCCGAGCCCATCGCCACCTACCCTCCCCGCTCGCCCGTCTCTCTCTGCTTTCGGCCGTCCTCCCTCCTCCTCTCCACGCAAGACTGGCCTCTCTGCCGCCTGGTTCTTCTCCTCCGCCCGAGACCGTCTCTCCGTCGAGCTGCGCCAAAGGACGCCATCGCCACTGCCGGTGCTCCACCGTCTCCCCTGCACCCGCCACGGAGCCCTCCTCACTGCCCCGCTGCCTCGCCTGCGACCAACACCACGCCCGACCTCCTCACTTGCCCGCGTGTGCCCGGCCGGCCCCTGCCTCTCCTCTCTCGCATCCTCATGCAGTATCGCCAGCACGTCGGTGCCGCCCGCCGACCTCGCCCGCCGCGAGCTTCTGCCTCCTCCCTCTGCCAGCGCCGCACCTCCGCCCAAGTGCTCCGCCGTCATGCCCCTGCCCGGCCGTCCACCGCCGCTCGGCCCA
This sequence comes from Avena longiglumis, assembly GCA_030063025.1. NCBI lineage: Eukaryota > Viridiplantae > Streptophyta > Magnoliopsida > Poales > Poaceae > Avena > Avena longiglumis. The sequence goes on along the minus strand of CP125976.1, from coordinate 338,390,917 downwards.
TCTTCTCTGCCGCCACCGCCCGTCGACCGTCTCGCAAGCCGTGGGCTCCTCCGTGCAAGCTCCGCCGCCTCCGCTCGGCCCTCCTCTCGACTCGGGCCGCCTCGACGCCCCCTTCCTCGCCATCCCTCGCCGGCCCGCGCGCCTCCGCCTCCTCGCCGTGCGACCTCCGGCCAGCACCTCGCCGCGAGCCACCCGTGTTGCTCCGCAGGCCGCCGTGACCAACCTCCTGCACGCCTCCTGGGCCCGGAGCCATGTGCCTCGCGACCCTCCTGCTTGAGCACATCTTTGTCCCTGTCGGCATGCCCTGCCTCCACCCGCTTCAACAGCAGCAGCTATGTGCTGATGTTTGCCGAAGTGGTGACCGGGGTGTTGACAGATGTTGTCGTGGTGTCGTGGGGGCTCAAGATCTTCTCTGAAGAAAGGATGCGAGGTACCTGGTACAGAACAAGCTCGCCACCGACCACCGACAAAAGACGGACGACAAGACTCCAACCGAAGATCAGATGAGATGGTGTCGGCACGACAAGTTCTACTTCACGGGCACCGAGCGTCAAGATCGCCTACCCCGAAAACCAAGTTCTTCGTCACGGAACACCAAGATCTCCCAATGCCGAGGCCCGAGTCCGACACCGACAACCGAAACCGCGGAACCGACAAGTTCGCCTACCCGGACACCGTGCGACAAGATCTTCTCGGACCCGAGGACCATCAAGACTTCCGCTCGACAACGCCAAGCCCTTCTTCCCGGAACGCCAAGCTCTTCATCTTGCAACCGACCTTCGAAGACCGATCCCGTCGAACCCTGAACCCCGAGACCGAACCCCAAACCACATCGAACCCCAAGATCGCCGAACCCTAATGTGTGACCCCTTTCCCGAGCCCTATTTTACAAATGTAATATCAAATTGTTGCATATTAAATTGTTCATGCATGCATACTTGTCTGTGGTTTGGGGGCATTATGCCGATTCACCTCATAATTAAATATGGGGCCCATATGCGGGCAAATCTAGTCTTATATTAGCCTCATTTAAATTTGTGTAGCGAACCGGTAACTTATCTTGCCCTGTTGTTACAACATTTAATTTGTGGGGTAGCTAAATAACTTGAACCGTTTAATTAATTGTCGGGACCCTGGTTCCGTTTAATGTGGCCTAGTTGCATCGCACCTTTGACATGCCATACATCATACATGCATCATGCCCGATCTTTTGCCGTAGTATTAAATAGTGCATCTGGTGTTTCTTCTAGTGTTTTGCTTCTTCACGGATAAGGCCGTTGAGTTGATGCGAGTGTCGACCCGATCTTCGGCTGAACCTTCGACAATGTTTTCAGGCGAGCATCTCCCCCTTTATACCTATCTTACTTTTATAGTATTTATTCCCTCCTGTTGATCTATTGCTATCTGTGTTGCGATGCTCTAGTTTTCGTACCCGGAACATCCCTTGCAGCCTTATATTGCCTTGGACACATCCTATTACCTGTTGTTTGGTAGATAGTTGGACTTGCGCGTCGTAGTCGCTTGCTCAAGTGCTGTTGCGTGTCGTCAAGTACCACGGTTGTTGGAGTATTGCCGCATGTTTATTGTTGGAGATGATCATAACTTTAATTACTGTTTAATAACTAAAATTGAAGTAGGTAAATGCAGAGGCACAGGTGGGCAATAGATGTTATTTGGTTGTTAACCGTCCACTTGTGTCCCGTAGGACCCTGAGTTCTTGACACATTAGAGATCGAGCGCTAACCACATGTGGGATGTATGGGCACCCCATCGATTTAGTACCGATTTCAAAGCATCTTGTCTTTGGGGCCACAAGTAGTTTGGGGCTTTATTACTATTATGTACTTATGACATGCTTTCTTGCTTTATTTAAATTGTGAGATGTCTTGCACTGTCTTTGTTTAGGATCGGGACACGTTTTGTTATGTCGACAAGCCCGATCATCTTTTCGGGTTGCCGATCGTTCTGATCCACCCAAACCCCGAGTCCGTCTCGAGACCGGCCGACTTCGTTGGTGTACTTAGTGGGGTGGCCCCGTGCTTGCTTTGGGTCAGGAAGCGTCATGACTTAGGCCCAGACATACCGATGGGTGTATGTTAAGCGATCCGCAAAAGGGTCGAAGTCGTGTGGATACTTTGGTGCACCCTGAGGTTAAATCTTTTCGAGAAGCCGTGTCCGCGGTTATGGACGACTTGGAGCACAGGTCTCGATCATAGACAACTATAACTAAAGTTTACTGCTATAATTTGACTTGTATCCGATATGACTAGTAATCAGCTTCACTACAACAGAATGGCTAAATAAAAGTACCAACAACTGCTGGGTTTGGGGATATCTCATGCTAATTGTATTTGACTAGTAAGTGTCGCAACTACAACGGAATGGTTAACTAAAAGTGCCCACTGCTTATTCTATCAGGATGACTCATGCCATCTTTATTTGACTAGTAATTGCCGCAACTATAACGGAATGAATAAAACTGCCAACGGTGTGAGTTCCTCGGTTGACTTCCTCGTTTGGTCTCGTGGGGGGAATACCAGGATGGGTTTGTTTGGTGTTAGAATCAGGTTGGTTCCGGATAGGTCTTTCTTACCCCTCTCTGATAGCCGACAGTTATATCGAGTCTCTATAGGTTGTTTAGTGCATGCTGCGCTGCCGCTCAGTCCACCATACCTATGTAGGCGAGGACCGCCGAATTCTAGCCTCGCCGTGTACTGGCCTCAGTACTGACCGCTCTCTCTCTTTTTCCTTTGCCCTTCGTCGGCACCCCTTTTGTTTAAGCAGGTTTTGAGATCGACGTCGTTAGCAGGGTTACCCTTAAACCGCTTGGCGGGGTTATGGACGCCATTGGTTACTCTTCAGGGCTCTTAGCCCCATTTGCATCTTGTCCGTAGTCGGACGCTGTATCATTTTCAAGGTGATTTGGATCTTTGTACTGTATATCTGCATTCTTGACTCTTCGAGTCGCTGTTGTATACATATCTGTTCTGTGGGTCCCATCGAGGACTGTTGTGTAATGTTATTACTTCGTTTTCCACCCACACGAAAGTGCCTGGTGGACACCTTTGAATCGTTTCTATGCGGGTTTGGCGGAAAGCGCTGAAACTTGCATAGGGTCGATTCTGAGGGTGTTACATCGGTCCCCTTGGTAAAGGGGATGAGGCAAAACTAGAGATTCCACAATGGGGGTTGTCTTTAGTCTATCATCTATGCCTAAGGGATACATGAGGGGTGGGGGCTCTATTTATAGGCCAACCACTAAACAAGGGTAGTTTGGAGATAAAACTAGGGTTTGCACGAGCTAGAGGGGTACATGGGCCGAAGGCCCAACAGTGTCTTGTGAGCACACAAGACCCAGTAATCTGGGACTTGGGTTCGATAATCACCGTGACCGGTAATCTGGGTCCAGATCCGATAGTACCGCTTGATCTGGGACTTACATTGGCGTCGTCTGTATGGGGCGGTAGTAGTGGGCGGTAGTACCGCTGGACGGTAGTACCGGTCGACAGATCTGGTAGTACCGCTGGAGACAGAGATCATTTGGCGATCTGTCTTCTTTCGTCTCCTCTTCCAAGCATCCGTCTTGTCGGGCTTGATGTTCCGGGCTTCCTCCCTTGCCTCCGTACTGGTCGGTGTGAACCTATCATACATATGTGACGGAGTATGAAGTATCATACCATTCAATAGGGTAGGAAGGGGGCTCGCATAGAGGAACGGATTCACCTTTGGAGTCCATGACGACTTGGCGTAAGTTGGAGACCAAGATGTGGTAACGACCATAGGTCGGGCTACATCAGGAATGCGCCGTGCGCCATGCCGAGGTGCCAATGGGGTGGGTACGGGTGCGGGTGCCGGCAATCTGGCCAAAACCTCCTTGAACCGAGCGTCAAGCTTGTCGTTGAAGGATTTCTCGAGCCCATCGATCTTGTCCATGGCGTTGGTGAGCTTGGTGTCAAACTCCCCTAGGCGTGCATCCACATCTTCAGCGCGACCGACCAAGAGCTCGGAGAAGTGGGCATGTAGTTCTTGGTTCGTCATTGTGGTAGGGTTCCGCGAAGTATCTATCATGGTTAGTCCTTTAAAATCACAGGTATATACTACGGAAATATGGTGGAAGGCACGCGTAATCCGTCAAGCAATATACGAAGCTCTTACAAGTTCTTACCAAACAGCAAGAAAAGTGCAACCGCGAGGATCAGTGGGTCCAGAGATTGAACCGAGCGATTACCGGGAGTCGAGACACCGCACGTGGAGAATATCTGTGGAGCTCTGGGAAGGCTTAGCAAAGGGTTAGCAATTATCAAAACAACAATTTAAAAGTTGAAAGAATGCTCAACGACGGTATTGTGCTGGTCCTAGGCTAGACCGTACTAGAGATGCGAGCCTAGATCACCAACAATGTCACGACGCAACACAACAAGCAATGTATGATGATATGGCACCCTGAAAAGCAAACCGAGATGCTGAAAATCACTATGATGGCGAGCGTCTAAAACTGATCTACGGGGTCTAAAAATAGGTTAGCCCCAAAAAAAAATTCGAAATTTTTGTATTTTGCTCCGGAAAGCGCGCAGGCGCCAAAAAAATATCACTATAACGGCCGATGGAGAAAAGTGATTCCCGGGGTCGAAAAACAGTATAGCCAGAAAAAAAAATTGGAGGCGGTTCCAGACTTTTTTTCTCTCCTGGACTTACGACCGAACTCTGAGCTCGACACAGACTTTAGCTTAACACGGAAACAACAAAGAAGGAAAGTAAAAAGAAATAACTAGGAAACAATAACTCAACTCGGACTCATGCCGCGGTAGGATAGGTGATCGGATCTGTGTCGCGATAGGAAGGCGGTGGTGGAGTTTTAGGGTTTATGGCAGCGGAATATGGTGGCGAAATATGGTGGCGGTGATCTGCGAGGGTGGCGGTGACTACTATGATCAGAACTCGAAACTCTACAGGACGAGACATTAAGACCATCAACTTGACGCGACGATGCAGACACAAATTCAACAATGCAAAACTGAAAAGATAATGCAAGGCGTAGATTGGTGATGGGATGGATCTAAACTCTAACTGTGTTTTTGGCTTTTTCGTGGGTTATAGGTAAAATCAGATCTAATCTACAAAAACAGTAAAATCTCACCGAGCAACCTGAAATCTGATACCACTTGATAGGGCAAAGGTGTCTGATCTTTCGATGAGATGGTGATAATCGATTTGGTGGAGTTCGGGCTTGACGATCCGACTACACGTGCGAGCACGAGCGCCAATGCAATCGCTAGGCCAATCTCCTAGAGGTTACCGATCCTGCGGGAACACGATCGACCGACCATGAGGGTCCTAATTCCTACCTGAAATCGAGAACAAGTAAGAACCAATATTGCAATCAAGATATTGCGGATTAAGAGGAAAGCTTTATTTAAAAGGTGGGATCCTGAATAGGTGCGAAGTACAAGAGGCCTCTCCGACGCTCGAGGCTTGGCGAAGTTGCTATGATGGCTAACTTAATGTCTTAACAAAATCCGAGTCTAGGGTGACGGCTATGGGGAGTATTTAAGGAGGAAAAGGTGGGGTTTCGGCCAGCCATGGAAGTGGTGGCCGAATCCAACCCTAGAAGTCCTTTTCCCCTCAAATACGGACTTTAAAAAGTGGCTATTTAAAATCCTGCGAAAATTACATGGGCCTGGCCCAGAATAAAGGTGTCGCAGCACCATATTAAACTATGGATGAATTCATGAAGTATTAATCTTGAATATTTCGTCCAAGCCTTCTTTCTTCATTATGGTGGCCTCAAAGTTCTGAAATCTTCATCCGTGGCCTTCTCTTGGATCATCACATGCTTGCTGCCATCTCCATGCATGGCCATGCTCCAATGCTTGTCCCTCTCATCCATGCTTGGTCCATCATTCCTAAGAGTAAGAAATACATCTGATTTAGGCAGCATCATATTCTCATGTATGTGAGGAATAGTTCCAAGAAACGAAAGTACCTGATAGTTAAGTTGTTTGGCACGAGATCTTGTGATGTGTCCTTGTATGTGTGTTGCTGTAGGTACAACGGTTGTATCAATAGAAGGGATGTCCACATCAGGCTTGATGCTCCGGGCTTCCTTCCTTGCCTCTGTACTTGTCAATGTGAACCTATCATGGCCATAGGACAGAGTATGAAGTAGTATATCATTCAATAGGATAGGAAGTGGGCTCGTATAGAGGAACAGATTCTCCTTTGGAGTCCATGACAACTTGGCTAAGTTGGAGATCTTGATGTAGTAACGATCGTAGGTCAGGCTACATCAAGTTCACCATCAAATTATATGTAGATCAAACTTGATATGCATCAATACAAGAGTGTAACATAGGAACCCGCAAGAAATACAAGTTCTGTGAAATGATAATGCAGAAACCTGAAAACAGAGAACACAAAGGAAGCTTCCACAGCTGTTTCATGGCCTGGAAAACTAAGAGGTTATATCACAGATTGCCTTTGGCTTCACAAAAACACCTCATGAGTAGCCCTTTCCATCTATACCTGTTACATGGTATAAAATTAGCACCCCACTATAAGTCTTTCACTATCCAGGCATATTAATTTTGAAATATACAATATAAATTTGATAATTAAACGGTACCATTAGTTAAAATCAACATAGTATGGATGGTTCTCTATTTTGTAGGAATATAAATACAGAGTAGGAGTTTTTATCTTGAAACAAAACCATTCTTATGTATTTATCTAATCTTACATTGTAGGCCAGGATAATAAAATCCATTACAACTATTGCGAGGAAACTGTATTTTTCTGCTATGTGAATAACTACTAAATATGCAAATAACTACGTACGACAGTTTGGTTATCACCATCGCTTGACAAACATGGGCCAGGTCCGGATTATGTGGGGATCATCATCAGCATCAACTAACTACCTAGTTACACAAGTTTGGATGCTAACGGTACTAGTACATCATCAACCGAAGAAAAATAAGGTGGGAGGCCACGCCACCGGGCCGAGAGGAGCTGCAGTGCGGAGAAGAGGGGGAGACTCACCGGGCTAACCCTGACGACACGGAAGAAAGGTCTGCGAGGATGGCGAGGACCGCGCAGTGACGAATGTAGCAGCGATAGAGCACTAGGAGCCAGCGCGCCTCGATGCCTCATGGAGCAGGATAACCCTTGGCCCTCTAGCATCCAACATAGGGCGACGACGAAGGCCTTCGCTTGCCACAACCCTCCAGATCTCCGACCCGCCGCTGGAAACGTAGCCAAGGTGAACGTAACGGAGCCCAGCTCGCCGGATCCGAGGCGACACCATCTCCTGGCCAGGACAGGCCTCCTGCTTGAGTCGCGACCGCTGTCTGCGATGTCGATGGTGTTGCAGGCGACGGTCGATAGCATTGTCGATGGTGAGAGCACCTTGTTGGTCACCATGCCCTCGTTTGCATTGGCGCGGCCGCGGAAGGCTCCGCGGTCTCCGTGGTCGACCTGTGCTGTGGACATGGCGCCCGTGCTAGCATTGCAGAGGCGACTCCGGTATGCCAGGAAGCATGACGGCGCGACGAAGGAGGAGACCGCGGCCTTGGCTGTGGCAGGGGAGGACGGAACCGTGGCGGTAACGGCGGGGAGTGGGAGAACAACGAGTGCATCCGAGGGCGAGGTGAGAAGGAGGAGGGGGAAGGGGCCAGGAGATCACGATCTGGAATACGAGCAAAGTGGCGCCGGGGTGCTGGGAGGGAGGGAGGTAGGTCGGGGTAGGATTAGGGCTAGAAGCCTGGGAACCACACAAGGTGCGGTGGGTTTCTGGTAGTTGGATCGGTGGCGTGGACGTTTCAGATCAGTTTTCTTGGGATGATCTGTGGGTAGGCCAGTCCTCCCTCCTGATTGGCTGGATTTGGGTGTTTATTTTTCAAGTGCAAAAACAGTTTGTTCTGTTAAATATCCATCAAATGAATTTTGCAAAATTCTACCATTCTATTTTTCAAAAATACTATACCACCTTATATGGACAATGTCCCAACCGAGGGATCTCAAACATTTCCGTCCACCCCTAGCAAAAAAGACAAATTCCCGCCGAATTGGTAGAAGGTGGGTCCGATTTGAACTACAGGTACATAATCTGATGCCCATGATTTTTTGCAAAAATCATTTTTAGGTTCATAATATTCTATTTCTTCATAGATCCAGTGCAAGTTTAGCGAGACTTAGCCCCTAGCGAAGAACCTTCGTGCCCGCTGTTTTGACCATAGTTTGAAATGGGCATAAAAAATTCAAAAATGGTCTGATCAATGCAAATCCTTCGCGTGGTATATTATTATGTGACATAGTTTCAAGGAAAATACCAAACTTGGTAAATTGCAAGTGTCTCGAAAAAACTTCTCAGAAATGACCAATCATGTCTGAGGTTTCATGGCTTTTGGACCAAACGACCAATATTATGGCTAGAATCGCGGGATAGTTTGTGATACTCCCATATTGCATACACATATGTATAATGGGATGGCGAACAATGTTTCAGGAGGAAGTTTTCCTTTTCGTCGTACGAAAATATCATTTTCTATTTTCCGAGCGCAAAAGACGGGCCGTTTTATGAAGCAGCCACCAAATGTAAGTTTCAAAATGCTACCGGTCCAACATAATCCCTAGGATCGGTGTTGGGCGAAGCTCGCTCTCCACGCCAACAACGGGGGATGAGGTGCTTGGTGAGATCTTGACGTCTTGGGGGCGAGAAACCGAGAACCCAAGGCCTTGTACAACTTGAACGCACTAGGCAAGATCCAAGAGGGGGGTGGATAATCCGGTGCTCCTTGGTAGGAGCATGAGACCAATAGATATAAGTCCTCAAAGGGTTTCCTTAATATCTATTATTATCCAAGTCTAAGGTTTACAATAGAAGGTGGGGGGATATATATAGACCAACCACAAAAACAGGGGTAGTTTGGGAACAAATAGCGAAATATAGAGGGGGTTACAAAGTATTGGGCGAATTAACACGTTCGAGCCTTCTGTGTCCGGTAGTACCGGTCAGCTCGACCGTAGTACCGGTCATCTGTAGTACCGCTTGTCCTCCGGGACTTGGCGTTGGGCCTTCATTGGTGGCGGTAGCAGGGGTAATAATCGGATCCGAGGCGGTTGTACCGCCATGATGAGAGCATTTGGGCCACTCTGTTGCCTTCATTGTTGGCGGTAGCATTACGTAGTCTTGGTAGTACCGGCCAGTCAGTCTGGTAGTACCATGCATGTGAGAGCGTTGGTCTCTTCGGTGGTGCTCCTCCGTCCTATGGGTTCTTCTCTTCAGACTGATGATGCACAAGGTATGGGTATGAAGTAGCAGGCCATCCAAAGGTGTATCGAAGTCACACAAGGAGAGGAGCGAGTTCACCTTAGCTTGAAGGAGTTTGGTTCGGGCGCGAGTCATGGGTCCACTTGGGGAGCTTGTGGGAGTAGATGTAGTAGCGGTCGTAGGACGGGCTGCATCAGCTCCCCCCCCCTTGGGAAAGAGTCGTCCTCGACTCTTCAACCGTCTCAACTTCCTCGTCTCCATGGTAGGGTGAGAGGTCCTTGACATTGAATGTCGAGCTCACAAGATACTTGGATGTTGGGATATCGATGACATAAGCGTTGTTGTTGATTCTCTTGAGCACTTTGAATGGTCCATCACCTCTAGGCTTTAGCTTGGAGTCGCGTTCCTTGGGGAAGGGGTCTTTACTCAAGTGTATCCACACAAGGTCGCCCTCTTCGAAGATTATCTCTTTCTTGTTCTTGTTTAGCCTTGATGCTTGGCGAAGGACTTGTTGCTCGATAGTAGCTCGTGTGTCATCATGGAGTTTCTTCATTGTGTTGGCGCGCTTGACAACGTCCATGTTGGCACGTTCATGAAGTGGGAGTGGAAGGATATCGAGCGATGTGAGAGGCTCGAAGCCGTAGACGATCATGAACGGGCTCCTCATGGTGGTGGAGTGCTTGGCGCGGTTGTAGGCGAACTCGGCGTGTGGAATGCATTCCTCCCAGTCTTTAAGGTTCTTCTTTATCAACACCCGGAGGAGTGTGCCAAGACTTCGATTGACGACCTCGGTTTGTCCATCGGTTTGAGGATGCGAGGCGGACGAGAAGAGGAGCTTGATGCCGATCTTGGCCACGAGGGTCTTCCAGAAGTAGCTCATGAATTTTACGTCGCGGTCGGAGACGATTGTTCTTGGCACACCATGTAGCCGAATTATTTCCCTGAAAAACAAATTTGCTACATGTGAAGCATCATCGGTCTTATGGCACGGAATGAAATGTGCCATTTTGGAAAAGCGACCCACTACGACAAATATGGAATCATGACCATGTTTAGATCTAGGCAAGCCTAACACAAAGTCCATGCTAATGTCCGACCAAGGTGCATGAGGAATAGGCAATGGCATATAAAGACCAAAGGGGTTGGACTTAGACTTAGCTTGGATACATGTAGTGCATCGTTGGACGTGGCGCTCCACGTCGCGCTTCATCTTTGGCCAAAAGTAGTGAGTGGAGAGCATGTCATATGTCTTGTCACGGCCAAAGTGGCCCATAAGGCCTCCACCATGGGACTCTTGAAGAAGCAAAAGTTGGAGAGACGATTTCGGAATGCAAAGCTTGTTTTGTTTGAAAAGAAAACCCTTGTGCAAATAGAAATCATCAATCCCTTTGTCGAAAGAACATTGTGCAAATATTGGTCCAAAGAAAGGGCTGACGTGCATAAAGATTTGATGTCATCAAGACCCAAGACATTGACTTGAGTCGTGTAAGAAGGCTTGTGTTTTATGAGACAAGGCGTCCGCTACCACATTTTCTTTGCCCTTCTTGTATTTGACAATGTAAGGAAAAGACTCCATAAACTCAACCCATTTTATGCCTTTTACTCAAGTTGGCTTGGCCCTTAAGATACTTCAACGACTCATGGTCGGAATGGATGATAAATTCTTTGGGCCAAAGATAGTGTTGCCACACTTGAAGAACTCGAACCAAGGCAAAAGTTCCTTGTCATAAATGGGATAATTGAGGCGCGCCGTCAAGTTTCTCACTATGGTAAGCAATAGGACCCATTTTGCATAAGGACGCCACCAATGCCAATACCACTAGCCACATTCAATCTCAAAGGTTTTGTAAAATCCGGCAATGCAAGGAGTGGTGAGCCTCTTTTTGAGCTCATCAAAAGCCTTTTGTTGTGCTTTTCCCCAAACGAACGTGACATTTTTCTTGGTCAATTCGTTTAGGGGGCAAGCAATGGTAGAAAAATCTTTAACAAAGCGACGGTAAAAGCCAGCCAACCCATGAAAACTACGAAGTTCACTAACATTTGTTGGAATGGGCCAATCTCGTATGTCCTTGACTTTTGAGACATCCACTTCTATGCCATTAGAAGACATAACAAAACCAAGGAAAATCATCTTGTCTCTTGCAAAAGTGCACTTTGGGAGATTATCATAAAGCTTTTCATGACGAAGGATTTGAAGGACCTCCTTAACATGAGTAACATGCTCTTCTAGTGACTTGCTATAGACAAGAATGTCATCAAAGTAAACAACTACACTCTTTCCAATAAGAGATCGCAAAATATGGTTCATGAGGCGCATGAAGGTAGATGGGGCATTGGATAAGCCAAAAGGCATAACCAACCATTCATAGAGACCAAGCTTGGTCTTGAAGGCGGTTTTCCACTCATCACCTTCGGCCATGCGAATTTGATGGTAGCCACTACGAAGATCAATTTTCGAAAATATAGTGGCTCCACATAACTCATCAAGCATGTCATCAAGGCGCGGTATAGGATGTCGATAACGCACGGTGATAGCATTGATTGGACGGCAGTCCATGCATAACCGCAACGTATCATCCATTTTTGGTACGAGGATCACGGGGACCGCCCTTGGGCTAGTGCTTACTTGGATCAAACCTTTGGAGACGAGTTGGCTGATTTGACGTTCGATCTCCTTCGTCTCTTCCGGGTTGGTGCGATACGCAGCGCGGTTTGGAAGTGGTGCGCCGGGTATGAGGTCGATGCGGTGCTCTATTCCACGAAGAGGAGGAAGGCCATGAGGAAGCTCTTCGGGAAAAACATCTTGGAATTCCTGCAAAATAGCCATCAAAGAAGGAGGAACATTTGTCAAGTCGTTAGTTTGCGCTAGTCCCTTGCATACAAGGATATAGTGCAAGATGGATGGGTTGTTCCGCACTTCTCTCATCTCACTTTTGGTGGCAAGAAGAACACTCTTAGATTTTCCACTCGAGTTTGGCTTGTAGCTCTCGCTCACTATGGTGTGGTTCTCTCGCTCACCACTCTTCTCACAAGGTGTTTTTGCGTATTGCGCCCTCGCTAAAGCCTTTGCATTGTCCGCAATTATTTGGCTAGGAGTCATTGGTTGCAAAACACAAGTTTTATCAAGCCATTTGAAAGTGTAAGTGTTTGAGTGACCATTATGCAAAGCACGCTTGTCATATTGCCACGACCTTCCGAGCAACATGTGACAAACCGTCATTAGAACCACGTCACATTCCACCGTGTCCTTGTAGTGCCCAATGGAGAACGTCACCGAGACGGTGTGCTTGATCTTGACGGATCCTTGGTCACTTAGCCATTGGATATGGTAGGGGTGTCTATGTGGATGAAGGGTGAGGTTGAGTTTCTCACACAATTCTGTGCTTGTGAGGTTGTGGAAACTCCCTCCATCAATGACAACTTTGATGGACTTTCCATTGATGCCGGCACGAGTTTGGAAGATGTTCGAGCGTTGGTCTTCATTTTCATTGGCTTGGGTAGTCAAGACCCTTGTGACCACAAGAGATGGACTTGCGTCATGCTCACACACAAGAAGTTCTTGGTCCTGTTCCAAATGTTGCCTTGCCATGGCTTCCTTGACCCTTGCATCAAACTCGTCTTCACTCAAGTATTCTTCATCGCCGTTGTCATGGATGAACAAAACTTTCTTGTTTCCACATGCATTCGACTTGTGCCCTTTGCCTCCACACTTATAGTATTCACCATTGAATGGTTGATCATCCCTTGTGTGTTTGCCACTTGGGGGCTGTTTTCCTTGGGGAATAGTTGGCTTGAAGGGAAGCTTGGTTGTACTTGAGGAACTTCCACTTGGTGTTGTTGGAGTAGTTGTTGGTGCTTGCTTGTAGGTGAAGTACGTCTTTGGCTTGTTGTACTTGATGTCCTCTTGCACTTGGCGCTCGGCCTTGGATGCGATGTGCACAAGCTCAACCATGTTGTTGTACTTTTGGAACTCGGTGATGCGCTTGATGGGATGGTTCAAGCCATTGAGGAAGCGTGCCATTGTTTGTTCATCTCGCTCTTCGATGTTGGCACGGATCATGTTGAGCTCCATTTGCTTGAAGTACTCTTCCACGGTCTTTGTCCCTTGACTAAGCGTTTGAAGCTTGTTGAAGAGGTCACGCATGTAGTGCGAAGGAACAAAGCGGGATCTCATATGAGCCTTCATATCTTGCCAAGTTGCGATTGGAGGCTCTTCTTTTTCTTCGCGAGCGAGTTGGACTTGTTCCCACCAAAGGTTGGCATACTCATCAAATTCGAGGGATGCCATGGCCATCATCTTCTCATTGCTATAGTTGTGCATGCGGAAGATCTTGTCGACCTTGAGTTCCCAAGAGAGATATTCTTCGGGCTCATTGGAACCGGTGAACTTTGGCATGGTGAACTTGAGCTTGCCGAAAGTTTCTTCTCCATTGCGGTTCCGGTTGCGTCGGTTGCCATGATTTAGGCGGTCATCATCATCATCCGAGCTCTCATGTCGTTCTTGGTGATTGTTGCGTTGCCCTTGCGGTTGTTGAGGTGCCGCGTTTGGTGGTGGAACTTGTTGTTGATGATGAGCTTGGGGACCTTGCTCGTTTTGTTGACGCGGTTGATGACGCGGAGGAGGTTGATGGTCCTCACAACGAGCTTGGGGAGCTTGCTCTTGTTCTTGTCGTGGTTGATGCCGAGGAGCGTTGTCTTGCGCCCTGTGGCGAGGAGGACGTCGAGCCGCCTGCGCAATGGGCTGCTCTTCTTCTTCTTGGTGTAGAGAAGGCTCGTCATGACCATCATGTTGCCGACGTGGACGCTCATGTCGATGATGACGCCTTGGAGGATCTTCGCGTGCTTCACGTCGACGGTGATCTTGTTCGTCCTCTTCGGAAGCGTCACTTGTTGTTGAAACGACATGTCGACGTCGATGGCCTTGGTGGTCCATGCGAGGTTGCTCTTGTTGAATCACAAGTGCCCTTGGTTGTGGCCGGTTCGCTTCGCGCCTTGGGGGTCTTGCGGAGAGGTCACGATCATAACAGCGTTGCGCTATGGCGGAGATGGTACCGCTTGCGAAGAGCTCATGGATCGAAGAACGGGTCCATCCCGGTGCCTTGAAGCGTGACGGAGAGGAGCACTTGATTCACTTGAGGAGTGCCGAGATGAGCTTGATTCGCGCGAGCGTGGCCTTGCGAGTCCATCAATGATGCGTTGAAGCTTCTTATCCGTTGAGGCGAGTGCACGACCAAGAGCTTCATTTTGATGACCGAGGTTGTGTTGCATGGCATGCATTTGGCCACGGACTTCTTCGAAGCGGTTGTCAATGTTCTTGAATTCCACACGGGCCTCGCTAAATTGTTCATCTTGGCGCCGCTCGAGAGCTTCACAACGATAGTTGAATTCTCCTCGGACCTTCCAATGGTCCCATCTTGTCATGAATTGTGTGTCATCCTCCGGAGGTGGTGGTGGTTGGGATGGCTCTCCATGCCTGTCCATGATGCAAAGCCACAAGGGTTGTATATGGAGAGAAAGGGTGCGTAGAGTTAGCCTTTTACCTCACCTGTGAGATTATATCAAACCAATTGCCACACAAAAGAGCGAAAAGCGTGCAAAGTGAAATGGGAAGAAACTCACACACAAATATGCTACAACTCTCAAAAGGCTTTTGGTGGAAGGTTAGGATTGTGGAAAACCAAACGAAACGATCCAAGCAAAAGGTTATTGTCCTACGTGGTAAAGAACCAAAGATCAAAAGCAAAAGGATACGATCTACAAAAAAACACGGAAAACACACACTTGGAGATAAACGGGGTTAGCACGACTATGAAAATGAGCACAAAAGGTCCTAACGAAGACTACGCTCGGTTGTTGTAGCATCCCAATTGTATAACAATTGCAATGCTACTAGCCTAGTCTATATAAATGCTACTTCCTACATATAATTGTTGCATCATAATTATATCATGCTCATGTCATCATTGCATTTGAGCATCATATTAAAACAATTATGTTTGGTTCTTCCCCTCTTATTGCATTTGTATTGCATATTATTATTATTGCTTCTTGATAGATTGTATTTGCTTCTTGATATCTTGTAGTTGATTTTTGATATATGTTAAATGCCCAAATTGAGTTAGGGGCATTATGTTTTATTTTCTTTCTATCCTATCTTGTTGGTCATAATGTTGGCCATATAATCATCTTGCAATTCTATCTCATGGGAACCACATGGGACAAGTGGGTTTTCCTATTTTTAACTTGGATTTAAATCAAGCCCATTTGAATTGTGTGGAACTATCTTTAATTCTTGGGATCATCCTCCTCTTTGCTATTTATTCTTGTGATCCCTAACCTTCTCCTAATTCTAAATTCTATTATATATCTTCCTCTTGTGTTGTTTTCTCTCCTAATTCTCCCACATGATGGACATAGGGGTTCTTATTTAATTTGGCCTAGTGTTAACTCATGCCTTTTTGTCCTTGTGTGAATTCCATCCATACATGATTAATATTCGAATTCTAATGTTTGGGCACTCCCTTAATCTCTCTTGCAAGTGTGCATTTACCTTTAATTCAAATCCTTAGTCACTTGCAATCGCTTCTATCCTATCCAATAAAATTCAGGAACACCTTCTTCAGTGTCCTTCCTTTTATTTCATTTGGGGTCTTGTTTTCTATTTGAAGCTCTGTTCCTGATCATATATCCTATCCATCTCTTTTGCCCTAAAAAGTTTTAGCGGAAAAAGCGAAGAAGCAAAAATCATGAAGAAAATAGAATAAAGAGAGCAACCGCCAAGCATCAAAGCCTAGAAGCCTAGCACATCCGGTTTCCTCCACGATGCCCACCTCCTTCTTGTTTTCTTCCTCTGTTTGTCTGGCAAGACATCGAGAGGAGCCACGCTTACAGGCGATGGGACTACCGAGACGAGTGTCGCCTCTCCTTAAAACCCCGTGACCCTACACACCTAACCCTAGCTCTCCTTCCTCTATCCCAGCGCCCTCCTCTCTTCTTGCCAAGACGCTAGCGCTTCGTCATGACCTTCTTTGCCATGCTCGACCTCCTCGAGTTCTGCCGCTACGTTTGACAAAGCGCGCTGGATCACCACATGGCTAGCGGGCTCGGAAACATTCCTCTGACATCCTCTTCGTCCCTATCAAGGACAACAAGCTAGAGCCGTCCGGGTCAAGACCATCGAGATCATCATCATCGTGTGATGTTGCCGTCTACATCCTCGCCTCGTCCACGTTCTTTGGAGTTCGGACAAGGCCAGGTTTACATCTTCGTGTTGCGGTGAGACTTCGCGTTAATCCCGCTCTTCCCCATAGTCTTCTATGCATCTTTGTCGTTGTTACGCTGCGTCATGCTCACCTCCACCATAGGCAGTGGCGTTGTTTTGTGTTCTGCTGCATCCCTTGCACGCGAGTCACCGCGACACCACGCATGTCCTCGATCAATTCAGCTAGCTTGTTACGCAGTGTCATGATTCACCGCTTGCTACCGCTTGCTACCGCAGTATACATTCGATGTAACGACAATATGTTCAAAACGAAGTTCTATGCCCTCCGTTATCTTCAACCGAACTCGTGAGAAGCTCCCGGTTTTGAGAGCATCAAATGGCGCACAAACGGTGGCTTAAATCTCTCAAAATCATCTTCCAAAGTCGAGTCGATCTCGTGGCCATTTTCTGACAGAACATTCAGTGAATATCGCGTTCTTTTCTGTCTCTGTTCCCAACGAACGAGTGACCTCCACCGTTCACCTCTGGATCATACCATCACATTACTGTAAAGAGCACACAAGAAGCTTGCTGTAGCTTCAATCGGATCCCAATTATGTGGAATAAAATACTCGGAATCCTCCGCCGAAGATCGACAAAAACCACAGTTCGTCACTATGTTTTCGTCGTCAGTCTTGCCGTGAAATCCGTCTCTGTTCCCAGTTTCCTCACGGCTTTCTCAGTGGCTTTCCGGCAAGCTTCTTCGTGGCTAACTCATCTCCTATGTTTCATCTATGTGCAGAATCAAACGGAATCACAATCAGAAAAGTGGACCGCTGGAAATCATCAAGCAAAGCTAGACCAAGCTGGCTTGCTTCCAACGTAAAATTAATAATTCAGCCTAAACCAAACGACCTATTCTTGTTGCTATTGCAGTAAAGCCACTGTTTCCTATCTCTCCCCAACCGGCAGCTCCTTTAGTGCTTAAACAAAATTGTGCATAAGTCCCTATGATTTCTATCTCTGGTCAATATCTAGGCAAACACTTTTGAAATTCAAAGTTAAACAAACTTCTGAAAGTCAAACATTGCTATAACTTTGACCAAGTTTTAAAAATGCTCTGAAGACAAAGTCCATATAGGAAACTTGTTTGTTATTCAATTATAAACATGAATCTGTCCTCTGTTTATTTTTGTCAAATATTGAAAATAACAAATGTTTTGAGATTATTCTTAAATGCTTTAATAAATGTTAAATAATATCTTTTCTTCACTTTATCCAAATATTGCAAATAATATATGTTTTCAAATCAGAAAAATATGAGGAATTCAAATATGCTATCCAAAATATATTTTGAACACTTAAAATTTCAAGTTGATTTAAATTACATTAAAATGCCCTTTTGCATTAATTAATTAATAACTTTTGATTTATAACTCCAAATTTAACAAATGATATGTCTAAAATGATTAGCTCGACGAGACCTTTCTGTTTATGCATTCCATGTTCTGAATTGCAGCATGCATCATATAAATATAAAGTATACAGCAACTAATATGAGGATAAAATGTGACCAAAACTCAATAAAATGTTTATTTCTTGTAACCTACACCTCACCCATGCCATGCTACTTTATTGCCATGCAAATTGTGCATCATTCATCATGGCATGATTGTTTGCTTGTCGCATTTTATTCTTATGCTTGTGCACTTTATTTATGTTGTCCCTTGTTTGTTTGGTTCTTCTTCGAATAGACGCTGAGCAGGGGATATATCAAGAGACCCAGGAGCACTACCCAGATCCTTCTCTCGCTTCAATCGAGCTGTGCAAGCACTACCACATGCTTGCATACATATAGTACCTATTGCCTCTATCTTATTCTTGCATCATTGAGTCGCGATTGCATTAAGCTGAATCCCAAGTCTGCATAGCCTTTACTTTTAAACCCCATCAAGCTTGTTCCTCCATCCCATGAGCCATTACTACAGGAGTTATGCAGCCATGCGAGTCGTAGAACAACATGTGTAGGGTATGTGAGTGTCTGATGGATAACGAGGTACCTATACAACTTAACCTGAGTAGTAATGGGATAACTAATGAAAGTGGCACCGGTGAGCAATATCTGCTATTTGGTTTTTCTGCTCACTTGTGTCCTGTGGACCCGAGTACTTGATTCTGTTCCTTGAATATTCGTATATCCACATCCGGAGGATTATGGGACCCCCTGAGCGAGCTTGATTCATTCTTATTTCTTGGGGCCACAAACTAGTTTGAGATTTTATTTACTATCCTGTACTTATGCCATGCTTTCTTGTTTAATTTAAATTGTGCGAGGTAACTTTTGTCTTTGTTTAGGGAAGCGGAGTGTTTTCGCGGTATCGACAAGCCAGTCACATTTTCGGTTCGATCGTTTCTGACCATTGACGCAAACCTTGAGTCCGTTTGAGTCACTAACTTCGTTGCGGGTAGCTTAATGGGGTGGCCCCCTGAAATATTTCTGAATCTGGTGATTGCTTTGTCGTGAATGCCTCGTTGGGTTTTGATTTGGTTTTTCCGAGGTTGATCGAGTGTGTGTTGCTATTTGTGCACCCCTGCAGGGTAAATCTTTCTAAAAGCCGTGTCCGCGGTTATGGACGACTTGGAGCACAGTTTCTTGATCATAGACAAGTATAACTAAAGTACCGCTTTTAATTTGACTAAGTAACTGACTAGTAAATAGTGCAATACTCATGGAATGGATAATAAAACTTCCAACGGATGGGGGGTTGTTCGTCCGCTTCCTCGTTGGTAAGCGATGAGGAGGATGGATCTGTTAATATTACCGTTATAACTGTTGTCTTTAATTCACGGACATCCGTCTATCTTTGGTTAGGCAGATGGTTAGCGAGTATCTATAGAATTGTTAGGGTTTATCTTTTGCTGCAATTGCGTCACCCCAGGTTGTGTCCCCTTTAGAGGCATAAAGACTTGCTGAGTACCCCTAGGGTCTCACACGATAAATTATTTGATTCAGATGAACAAGTAAACTTCAAGATGGATCTTTGGGTGGAGGAGGCAGACGATGTGGGCAACGATCATTCGTGTAGAGATTCCGGAGCGGGATCCGTGAGATCTGTGGCGGGATGTGCTTATTTATGGGGCATCTTATGCCGATTTGCTTCTTATCCGTACTGGATCTTGTTTGCCGCTTCACCGATACTCGATGTTTGATGTATGGGGAGATATCTTAAACTATTATATCTATCTAGGATATTTGGATCTTGCCGTATGGCGTTGCAATATTTCTATTTCTTTTAGATGGAATGGCTCGATGTCTTTGTTGTATGGTGGCTTGCATACATACTCATTTGTGTATGTAGTTGATCCCTTCGCCTGCCGATTACGCCGCCCGTTCTTGTCCCGATGTTTGGAAATGGTTGGGACGGCCGAAAGATCTACCTGTGAGTGGCATTTGGGCCCCACCGTACTATTTCAACCATTTCCGCTCATCCAGGCTTGTAACTAGGAGCGTAATTCACCGAGGTAGTTACAGTTGTCGTGCCAACTCAAGGAGAGACCACAACTCGTTTGCCAAAAGAGGATAAGCAATAGATTTGTGCACTTGCCTCGGTGCGCTCTTTTTTTCTCTCTTTCTTGGCTTGCAAGCTTGGTATTCTCTTTGTATTGGGAGACTATGTATCTTTTTCTCTTTTTCTTTTGTTCTTTTTTTTGATTCTTTTTCCTTTTTCTCCCTTGCTATGCTACTATGTTAGCTTTTGTATTTGGCCTCACACTCTCACTTTCCAAAGGCAAGTGCACAATGCTTAGACAAACACAAAATGAGTTGCTCTCATAGGATAGATACACACAAAGGAAGATATGGGGGCTGTCAAGGTGGTGCAAGTTATACCTTTGGTATTTTTGATGGCTTGCAACCGTTGGTGGTGGATGATGTTCGAGTGTCGCGGTGTCGAGGAGCGCGGGTGACGTTGATGCGGAAGCTTGTGTTAAGATGGCGACAAACACGCGAGACACGAACAAGCTAAAGGGGGAAAGTCAGCAAGCGAAAATGAGGTGTCAAGAAGAAGGAAAAACTTTCTGGTACTGGCGGTAGTACCTCTTGGTACAGGCGGTAGTACCGGACTGCGGTAGTATCGCTTGTTACGGGCGGTAGTACCGCTGGTGACAGAACACGAACGAAAACGAGATCCACTTGACACAAACCTCAAATCCGTGGGAAATCTGACCGAAAGGCTACTAGGAACAAAGGGCTATAGATCGACTCCCAAAGCAACAGATCTATGGACCAAAACCACGAAAAACTCACCAAATTCAGAGATCGATCCGAAGGCAAATTGGGACTCTTTTTGGTGGGATTTTCGATTTTAAGGCGGATAAAAGAAAAATTGGGGGGAAATTCGTGATCAACCGTGCTCTTGATACCAATATGTTGGGGGGTAACCCTGGGGTTGGCCCGATCTTTCACGAATTCCACGAGAAACGAGGGGGAAAGAGGTGGTCGGGGATGAAATCGGGGAAGGCGATGAAAACCACGAACACACTCACACCAAAACATGATACACGCCTACTCCTCACGCCGGTGGCAACCGGTCCAACATAATCCCTAGGATCGGTGTTGGGCGAAGCTCGCTCTCCACGCCAACAACGGGGGATGAGGTGCTTGGTGAGATCTTGACGTCTTGGGGGCGAGAAACCGAGAACCCAAGGCCTTGTACAACTTGAACGCACTAGGCATGATCCAAGAGGGGGTGGATAATCCGGTGCTCCTTGGTAGGAGCATGAGACCAATAGATATAAGTCCTCAAAGGGTTTCCTTAATATCTATTATTATCCAAGTCTAGGGTTTACAATAGAGGGTGGGGGCTATATATAGACCAACCACAAAAACAGGGGTAGTTTGGGAACAAATAGCGAAATATAGAGGGGGTTACAAGGCGCTGGGCCGAATTAACACGTTCAGGCCTTTCCAGGTCCGGTAGTCCGGTCCAGCTCGACCAGTAGTACCGGTCATGCGGTAATCGCTTCGTGACGGTAGTACCGCTTGTCATCGGGACTTCGTTGGGGCCTTCATTGGTGGCGGTAGCGGTGAGTACTGGGGCCAGTAGTACCGATCCGGGCCGTAGTACCGCCGATGATAGAGAGCATTGGGCGCTCGGCCTTCATTGTTGGCGGTAACATTGGGCGGTAGTCTTGTGAGTAATACCGTCAGTCCCAGAGTATCATGACAGAGAGCGTTTGGTCTCTTCGGCTGGTGCTCCTCCGTCCTGTGGATTCTTCTCTTCGTACCCGATGATGCACAAGGTATGGGTATGAAGTAGCAGGCCATCCAAAAGTGTATCGAAGTCACACAAGGAGAGGAGCGAATTCACCTTAGCTTGAAGGAGTTTGGTTTGGGCGCGAGTCATGGGTCCACTTGGGGAGCTTGTGGGAGTAGATGTAGTAGCGGTCGTAGGACGGGCTGCATCACGACCGTAAGTCGGGCTGGATCATCCCCTTCAAAAAGAGTCGTCCTCGACTCTCCATGTTCATCACGAAGTAGAAGAGGTCGAAGGACATCCTTGATCCCGGGGTTCACCATATAGTCGTCCTCGGGAAGATTGACTTGACAACACTTCAATGTTCCGTCACCTTCCTTGAAGCCTACAAAGCTCACAACAAAAGCGAAGCAACATTCAAAGCGTAGCCAATTCATTAAGATTATTGCATGAGTCCTCAAGTAGAAGGAAGTCACCTTATCTTGTAGAGATAGCTCGATGAAGGGTAGACATAGGTGACTCTCTTCGGTTCTTCTTGTCAACACGTGCTTGGTAGAGGTTGACGTGTATGCATTTGTACCTACACACAAAAAAGACCAAGCAAAATATTTTCGTGCGTGATAGAGGAGCATGTCAAATGTGGCATGTCCATTCTTGTTCACAACACTATTAGCACAATACAAGGATAGCAAATGGAATGCATATGCAAGGTCAAAGTGCAAGGAAATTGTTCGAACATTCTCCAAATGTGGGAACTCAAAAACTCCATATAACGTAGTAGTGGGGCACTCAAAGCATTGGATCAAAATTTCAATCAACATCTTTGATGCAAGAATAGGAGAATTCGGCAAAAACACATGAGGAAAATATCCAAAGCAACATCATTATGTGTGCAAACCAACCATTGGAAAGAGAAATTGTTCAATATGTTGGATGCCATACACATATCATCAAGTATCATGGGAATATGAGTATCCCAAGTGGAAACAAAAACGACATGTTTGCAAACAAACCAAATGAAATAGCAAGTGGTCCTTATGTTTGTTGCAACAACAAGACGAGATTCTCGGAAGCTCTCATGACAATACATGCTCTTAATGGCATTATGGTTGCACCCAAAACATCGGAAAGATAAAATGTTCAACATTTTTGTTGCAACACACAAAGCATCATTATTCAAAAGCGAAGAAACATGATTGTCATAAGGGGAGATAATACCATTAACATGTGCAATCAAACCATAGGAAAGAGCAATTTGTCAACATGAAAGATGCAAAGCGTGCAAAAGGTATCAGAGCTGGGTTCGATCTTGAACTCACTTGTGGGATGCTCTCAAGAGATCTTTTTGTCAACTCGTGCTCAACCGAGGTTAACATGATAGTTTGGGTACCTACACACATCATACACAAAAGGAAGAACGTGTGTGCATGGTAGAGATACACATCATCCATCATGATGTATCTCTTCTTGTGCACATCACCATTAATCTCAATCAAGTATAAAATAGATGCATGGTGGGTATGCAAGTGGGGAACTGATGTGGACATCCCTTCTATTGATACAACCGTTGTACCTACAGCTACACACATACAAGGACCCATCACAAGATCTCGTGCCAAACAACTTAACTATCAGGTACTTTTGTTTCTTGGAACTATTCCTCACATACATGAGAATATGATGCTGCCTAAATCAGATGTATTTCTTACTCTTAGGAATGATGGACCAAGCATGGATGAGAGGGACAAGCATTGGAGCATGGCCATGCATGGATATGGTAGCAAGCGAGTGATGATCCAAGAGAAGGCCACGGATGAAGATTTCAGAACTTTGAGGCCACCATAATGAAGAAAGAAGGCTTGGACAAAATATTCAAGATCAATACTTCACGAATTCGTCCATAGCTTAATATGGTGCTACGACACCTTTATTGTGGGCCAGGCCCATGTAATTTTCGCAGGATTTTAATTAGCCACTTTTTAGAGTCCGTATTTGAGGGGAAAAGGACTTCTAGGGTTGGATTCGGCCACCACTTCCATGGCTGGCCGAAACCCCACCTTTTCGCCCTTAAATACTCCCCATAGCCGTCACCCTAGACTCGGATTTTGTTTAGGCATTAAGTTAGCCATCATAGCAACTTCGCCAAGGCTCGAGCGTCGCAGAGGCCTCTTGTACTTCGCACCTATTCAGGATCCCATCTTTTCAATAAAGCTTTCCTCTTAATCCGCAATATCTTGATTGCAATATTAGTTCTTACTTGTTCTCGATTTCAGGTAGGAATTAAGACCCTCGTTGGTCAGGCTGATCGTGTTCACGCAGGATCGGTAACCTCCAGGAGATTGGCCTAGCGATTGCATTGGCGCTCATGCTCGCACGTGTAGCCGGATCGTCAAGCCCGAACTCCACCAAATCGAATATCGCCATCTCATCGAAAGATCGGACACCTTTGCCCTATCAGGAACATGCTTATCATGGCAATCATCAAAATCTCCAAAAATTGAGAAAGCTATGGGGGCCATCTCATTATAACGCAAATGATCAATATTGTTGCAAGCAAAACAAGTGAAATAGCATGTATTCATCTTATCGCAAGCAACGGGAGAAATTGAGTGACTAGCATGACAAGGCAAGTCCAAAGAAATTGGAGGATACACACAAGATGCATAGCATGGCATATTTATGGCAATGATATCGCAATCAAACAATTCCACATGATCAATATTATACAAAGGTAAAGCATCACATGGGAATATGAGTGAAGCATGTGTAATGTCACAAGTATCATCCATAACATGCATATCCTCACAATTCATCATGTCCACTAGAGGGATGATGGCATCATCAACACCCTTATTGTTACCTTGGTCATACCTCTCATATGAAGTGGGTGTTGTGGTAGTAGTGGACTCCTTGTGGACGACTTCGTTTTCTTGATGTAGCCATGGCGTAGCATCATCTTCGTGCACCATGTACATCTTCTCTAATTGAGGCATCATTGCTTCATGGCTTGGCGCTTCTTCATCCATGGAACCTAGCACAACACAAGAGAACACATTAGAGGTAGAGGGTAAGTTGTTAGAAATCGAAATGGTCTCACTTGACCTATCAACTACCACTCTCAACTCACTAGGAGTATCGCTCATGCCCTCCAAGTGGAAGCACTCAATCTCACATAAGGTGGAGTCACTCATCTCACTCTTGTTCTCACTCAAGTGGGCTAAGTGGCTCTCATACTCACATGGGATTGGTACCACATCATCACTCAAGCATATGGGGATAGGCTCGGATTCCTCAACTCCATGTGCCTCCTTTGGTGAAGGGAAAATCCCATGCTCACCATTCTTGACCTTGTCGCCTTCAAGGTTGGATACCATAAGATGGGCATCATCGCTCTCCTCCATGGTCGAAGGGACAATCTCATGCTCGACCGTCTTGTGGCCATCTCGTAGTAGTGGTGGAGGTAGGCTCATGCTATCCAACTTGGCGAAGTAGAGGTTTACATTTTCCTCGTTCGCGAGGTCACGGAAGTCAAGCGTAGGCTTTGAAGCTTGATGGCGTGGAGGAAGGCTTGCTCTTGGTGCCATTGTGGTGGTGGCACGAGTAGTTGAAGGTGCCCTATGATGGTGTCGACGGAGGTCATTGGCGTGCCTTGCCGAAGGTTTCTGTTGGTGAAGCACTTGGTCATCCACATGACGCTCGCGACGATGATCACTTGCCTTGGCACTCTTCTTGTGCTTGTGGTGCCTTCTTGAGCTTGCTTGAGCATTGTGGTTGGTGCTCATCATGAATTCTTCGTCTTTATGGCCAAGATGCCTTTGACGATGTCTTGTATCCTATTTATGGTGTCGATGCTCATGACAGGATGTTTGTCGACGAAGATTCTTGTTTCTTGGCGCCTCTTGATGTATATGATGTTTGGACGGCACTCTTGTTTGAATAGGAGGTGAAGCTTGGCGCCTTGGAGGTGATGTAGCTTGGCGCCTTGGAGATGGTGGAGCTTGACGCCATCTACGTGGTGGCACTTGATGCCTTGTCGATGGTGGCGCTTGTCGTCTTGGAGGTGGATCATCAAAGTAGGTGGTGCCCTTTGGTGTGGCACGCTTGGCCTTGAAGGTCATGGAATCTTGATGATGCGCCTCCGCTTGCTTGGCGTAGTAGGCTCCCATCTCCACACGGTGGTGGAATTCTTCGTGGCTCATGGAGGATCCATCAAAGTCGATGAAGTTCTCTGTGTCCTCCATGCTTGGCGACGCATCGTCGATGTCGCACGCGAAGTCGTCCATGCTTGGGGAGTAATTGTTGGTGTAGTACTCAATATCACCCAAGCATGTGGAGCGATTGTCGGTGTAGTGCTCCATATTCTCCATGCATGAGGAGCCATTGTCGATGTAGAGCTCCAAGTCTTCCATCCATGTGGAGCTGTTGTCGGTGTAGTGCTCCATAGTCTCCATGCATGAGGAGCCATTGTCGGTGTTGTGCTCCATCATGTCCTCTATACTTGTGGAGTCGTAGTCATGATGGCTCATCATGGATTCCTCATAGATATCACCCTCGTTTTCGGAGTCCCTAGACATGAGTCACAAGACCAAGTGTTGTATATGGAAGTGGTAGAGGGTGTTGGGGATGCAACGTCAAACCTTACTTTACCTTGGAAGATCGTATCGTGCAAGTGGCCACACTTGAGAGCAATAAACCAAGCAAAGTGAAGTTCACGCGGAACACCAAAACCAACTACTAACCAAAAAAACACACACACACAAGGCCTATGGTGGATAGGTATGAAAACTGGCATGTCAAGAACCAATCCGAAATCAAGATGTTGTAATGGCAAGTAAAGAACCACAATGATCACAAAGCAAACAAGTCAATCCACAAGATAGGAAATATGTACAAGGAAACACACACGGTGGGATAAATTGGACTTGTGCGATGGAGAAAGTGAGCTAGGAACCAAATGATTACCTAGCGAAGACTATAAGCTCGTGTCACACAAGTACAAGGAGAGACGCTAGTTCGATTGCATAAGATTGGTGGGCTACAAGATATGCACAATAAGTACCACCTATATGATGTTCATCGAGCTTGCGCTTCCTATTCTATGTGGCACATGTATATTTATTTTTCTTTTTTATAGTTTCTTTTTCTTTTTTCTTTTTCACTTGCCTCTTCCTTGTGCCAACAACTATACAAGATAACTATATGAGATAGCGCTCACACGTTTGCTCGGAATTCTATAAGGTATCAAATGTGCATATCCCAAGCAATCATAAGAGTAACTAGTCTCAATAGGTGTTTGTTGCTCGCAAAGATAGTGGGGTTCACAAAGGAATAAAAGTGGGGAAAAGTCGCGGAATGTTTATACCTTTCATCGACGATCTTCACCCTTTATTGTTGGATTCTGCCTTGCTCACGGAATTTTGATGTAGTAGATAGCATGAACAACGTGGATGATGATGTAGTGCTCCTTATCCTCTTCGAAACGAGCTAAAGAACACCAAAATCCGAGTTGAAATGCAAAAGTTATGCTCAAAACCGTGATGCGGTTTTTATGTCTGCAGGGAGGGGCGGAGACTCCGGTCTGGAGCTCGAAAAGTCCGGAGACTCCGGTCTAGGCCAGATACTCCGGTCCGGGAGATTCCAGGACGTCCAGAACTCGAACGGGACGCGTTTTGGACAGAAAAACTCGGAACAAAACCTCAGATTGATGGGGGAAATCAAGGAATTAGGCCATGGGAACGCAGGGGAAGGTAGATCTACAAGTTTAGCAAGTAATCTACGGATCAAAACCTACCAAAACTCACTCAAATCATAGATCGATCCAAAACACGAATTGGGGTTGTTTTTGGTGGAATTTTCGAATATATGGGGAAAAGACCAAATCGAAGAGAAATTCGTGGCAACCAAAAGCTGCTGATACCAGATGATGGAGGGGTTAACCTCTTGGGTGGCCCGATCTTCACGGATCTCGTGGTCAAATCGATGGAAAAGCGAGGGGAAATGGAGAAGGTAGCGGAAGCGAACACACACCTCGCGAACAACACGATGAACACACGCAAAACTCACACGATACAAAGCCGATTGCTCCCGAACGGCGGCCACCGATCCGATAGAATCCTCGCAAGGAAAGATCGGTCAACGTGCTCCCTCAAATCCACATCGGAGAGGGAAGAACACCTTGGGGAGGGTCTTGACAACTTGGAGACGAGACACCGAACTCCAAGGCCTTGTTCAACGATGGATGCGTGATGCAAAGTCCAATCGAGGTTGGTGACGATAGTCGGTCCCCTTGGTAAAGGGGATGAGGCAAAACTAGAGATTCCACACAAGGGGGTTGTCTTTAGTCTATCATCTATGCCTAAAGGATACATGAAGGGGTGGGGGCTCTATTTATAGGCCATCCACATAAACAGGGGTAGTTTAGGGATAAAACTAGGGTTTGGACGAGCTAGAGGGGTACATGGGCCGAAGGCCCAGCTGGCGGCGCGCAGGCCCATCTTGTGGGCCGGAGACTCCGATGTGGTGGGCCGGAGACTCCGGTCTATCTCCGGTGTCGTCTCGGGAGGAACGATCTGGGAGGCTTACTCCCTTGCCTCCGTGCTTGTCGGTGTGAACCTATCATCCATATGTGACGGAGTATGAAGTAGCATACCATTCAATAGGGTAGGAAGTGGGCTCGCATAGAAACGGATTCACCTTGGAGTCCATGACTACTGACTTGGTAAGTTGGAGACCATGATGTAGGTATTATCCACTCGTCTGCTAGCTGCATCACAATAGCCCTCTTTTGCGCAGCTATCCCATACTATAGTATGGAATTAGTTCGAAAGTAACCAAATACTATCAAGATGTATCTATTTATTCAATTACAACCGGCGGTTGAATTTAGTTTACTGTCATACTTATCCAAGGCAGACAAGATTCAGACAACATTTTATGAACTGATATTGGGTGGTTTATTCATGCAAGTTCCATACAGAATCACACACCATCTCGAACAAATCTATGTAAAAAAATTCGAGGCATACAAAGGAGCAGCATTTCGTGCCTTTTGGATCGCTCACCAGCAGCATTTTCCCGGCAATAGTGACATTGATCATTGCTAGCCCACCCTCTTTTCAGGAGACTAACCTTGGTTATTCACACAAATTCATTAGCCACACTGTTAGACGTGACCCCTTGGGGAGGCCCGATCTTTCACGAATCCCGTGGAAATCGAGGAGGGAGTGAGGGGATTGAGAAGGGGAATGAAATCCACGAACTCACACACACACACACACACACACACACACACACACACACACACACGAAAACATGATACAAGCTGATAGCTCACGCCGGGGGAAACCGGTCCAACACAATCCCTAGGATCGGCGTTGGGCAAGACACTCTGATGTGGACATCCCTACTATTGATACAACCGTTATACCTACAGCAACACACATACAAGGACCCATCACAAGATCTCGTGCCAAACAACTTAACTATCAGGTACTTCCGTTTCTTGGAACTATTCCTCACATACATGAGAATATGATGATGTCTAAATCAGATATATTTATTACTCTTAGGAATGATGGACCAAGCATGGATGAGAGGGACAAGCATTGGAGCATGGCCATGCATGGAGATGGCAGCAAGCATGTGATGATCCAAGAGAAGGCCACGGATAAAGATTTCAGAACTTTGAGGCCACCATAATGAAGAAAGAAGGCTTGGACGAAATATTCAAGATCAATACTTTACGAATTCGTCCATAGCTTAATATGGTGCTAAAACACCTTTATTTTGGGCCAGGCCCATGTAATTTTCGCAGGATTTTAATTAGCCACTTTTTAGAGTCCGTATTTGAGGGGAAAAGGACTTTTAGGGTTGGATTCGGCCACCACTTCCATGGCTGGCCGAAACCCCACCTTTTCGCCCTTAAATACTCCCCATGGCCGACCCCATAGACTCGGATTTTGTTTAGACATTAAGTTAGCCATCATAGCAACTTCGCCAAGGCTCGAGCGTCGCAGAGGCCTCTTGTACTTCGCGCCTATTCAGGATCCCACCTCTTCAATAAAGCTTTCCTCTTAATCCGCAATATCTTGATTGCAATATTGGTTCTTACTTGTTCTCGATTTCAGGTAGGAATTAAGACCCTCATTTGGTCGGTGATCGTGTTCACGCAGGATCGGTAACCTCGGAGATTGGCCTAGCGATTGCATTGGCGCTCGTGCTTTCGCACGTGTAGTCGGATCGTCAAGCCGAACTCCACCAAATCGAATATCGCCATCTCATCGAAAGATCGGACACCTTTGCCCTATCAAGTGGTATCGAGTTGTGTTGCTCGGTGAGATTTTACTGTTTTCGTAGATTAGATCTGTTTTTACCTATAAACCCACGAAAAAGCCAAAAACACAGTTATAGTTTAGATCGATCCCATAACCAATCTACGCCTCGCATTATCTTTTCAGTTTTTGCATTGTTGAATTTGTGTCTACATCGTCGCGTCGAGTTGCTGGTCTTAGTGTCTCGTCCCTTAGAGTTTCGAGTTCTGGTCATAGTAGTCACCGCCACACTAGCCGATCACCGCCACCCTATTCCGCCACCATATTCCGCTGCCATATACCCTATCACCATAAACCCTAATACTCATACCGCCTTCCTACTGACACGGATCCGTCAGTTTCACTGTAGTAGTCCGAGTAGAGTTATTGTTTCCTCGTTATTTCTTTTTACTTTCCTTCTTTGTTGTTTCCGTGTTCACTAAAGTCCGTGTTGAGCTAAGAGTCCCATTCGTAAGTCCAGAAGGAGAGCAAAAAAAGTCTGGAACCGCCTCCGAAAAAAATTTCTGGCTATACTAGTTTTCGACCCCGGGGATCACTTTTCTCCATTGGCCATTATAGCGATATTTTTTTGCGCCGGCGCGCTTTCCGGAGCAAAATAAAAAATTCGGCTAACCTATTTTTAGACCCGTAGATCAGTTCTAGACACTCGCCATCATAGTGATTTTACGCATCTCGGTTCGCTTTTCGGTGCCATATCATCATACGATTGCTTGTTGTGTCGGCGTCGTGACATCGTTGGTGATCTAGGCTCGCGTCTCTAGTGCGGTCTAGCCTAGGACCAGCCTGATCGTCGTTGAGCATTCTTTCAACTTTTGCATTGCTTTGTTTGATAATTGCTAACCCCGCTTGCTAAGCCTTCCCGAGCTCCACAGATATTCTCCACGTGCGGTGTATCGACTCACGGTAATCGCCTAGTTCAATCTGGACCCATGATCCTCGCGATTTGCACATCGCCTTTCCTGCCGCTTGGTAAGAACTTGTAAGAGCTTCAGATATTGCTTGACGGATTACGCGTGACTTCCACCATATTCACGTAGGATATACTGTGCTTTTTAAGGACTAACCATGACGGATACTTGGAACCTGCCACCATGACGAACGAAGAACTACATGCCCACTTCTCCGCTCTTGTTGGTCGCTGAAGACGTGGATCTGGCGCCTAGGGAGTTTGACACCAAGCTCACCGTGGACAAGATCGATGGACTCGAGAAATCCTTCAACGTCAAGCTTGACGTTCGGTTCAAGAAGCTTTTGAACCGGTGCATACCGCACGGCACCCACACATGGCGCGGGCGCATTCCGATCACGGGTCGGATTGCTGGTTCATTCATTGCCGCCGCATTTGCTCGGCGGTGACGCTCCTCAAACTTCCATGGCTGCTGCGACATTGGGGACAGAACGACGGTACTACGACCCGACGACGGCGATCTGTTTGACGAGGAGGTTGAACAACCTCCAGTACTGGCCGTCCCGACATTACTACCGCACGCCTCCCACCGATGCGTGATGATGATCATGTTGCAAAGCTTAAATTAAATATTCCATCTTTTGAGGGTAAATATAATCGATGCATATCTTACATGGGAGATGGAAGTAGAACAACGTTTTGCATGCTTAAAATATCCACGAGAATATGCGTGTTAGTCTGCTACATGTGAATTTACTAAATTTGCTTCCCTTTGGTGGTCCGAGTATTGTCGTTTAAATCCTACTACTATTCCTAGTACTTGGACCTTTAAAACTGCTATGCGTGTTCGTTTTGTACCTCCCACTTATCAACGTGATTTACTAAAGAATCGACACGTTTAGAGCAAGGGAAAAATTCAGAAGAGTATTATCGGGAATTACAAAGCGGGATGGTTAGGTGTGGTCTTGTTGAATCTAATGAACAAATGCTTGCACGTTTCTTTGGTGGATTAAACAAGGACATTCAAAGACATATTAGATTATGAGGAATATAATTCTATCACTCGTTTGTTTCATCTTGCTTGCAAAGTCGAACGTGAAGTGCAGGATCGCCAAACACCATGGAGGAGGACTAATAATTCTGTGTCGCACATCCACTTGGACATCCGACAATCAGACCTCCTCGTGATTCGCCACCATCTACTACCACATTCAAAGCCATCACAAGATTTCATTGCTCCTCCACCATCATCCAATGCTCCTTTCGTAGTGCGCCTATGGCTTCCACGGGTAAGACAAAGGATATACAATGCAAGTCTTTGGGGTTTTGGTCATATTGAGAGATGCACAACACAACGTGTGATGATGGTGCGAGACGATGGTCAATACAATTCAGCGAGTGACTTCGATGAAGATACACTAGCCCTTATTTACGCCGAGATGGAGACAATTACGATCTTGATGAAGAGCCGAGGTAATGGAGAAGCTGCTGATCAATACAAGAGCTTAATTACACAACATGTGTTGAGTGTGCAATTGAGCAAATCTGAGCAAGATCAACGCCACAACCTGTTCCAAACACGTGGTGTTGTCAAGGAAAGAGCTATATGGATCATCATTGATGGAGGGAGTTGTAATAACCTGGCCAGTGTTGACATGGTAGATAAGCTTGCGCTTCCAACAAGACAACGTCCACATTCATCCAATGGTTTGAGAGTTCTCGCAAGATCAAGGTAACAAGAACGGTACGCGTGCATTTTACTATTGGTACATATTCTGATTTTGTTGATTGTGGTGTTGTACCTATGCAAGCCTGTTCTTTGTTACTTGGTAGACCATGGCAAGATCTCGTGCAACACACATACAAGGACCCATCACAAGATCTCGTGCCAAACAACTTAACTATCAGGTACTTTCGTTTCTTGGAACTATTCCTCACATACATGAGAATATGATGCTGCCTAAATCAGATATATTTATTACTCTTAGGAATGATGGACCAAGCATGGATGAGAGGGACAAGCATTGGAGCATGGCCATGCATGGAGATGGCAGCAAGCATGTGATGATCCAAGAGAAGGCCACGGATGAAGATTTCAGAACTTTGAGGCCACCATAATGAAGAAAGAAGGCTTGGACGAAATATTCAAGATCAATACTTTACGAATTCGTCCATAGCTTAATATGGTGCTGCGACACCTTTATTTTGGTCCAGGGCCATGTAATTTTCGCAGGATTTTAATTAGCCACTTTTTAGAGTCCGTATTTGAGGGGAAAAGGACTTTTAGGGTTGGATTCGGCCACCACTTCCATGGATGGCTGAAACCCCACCTTTTCGCCCTTAAATGCTCCCCATAGCCGACCCCATAGACTCGGATTTTGTTTAGACATTAAGTTAGCCATCATAGCAACTTCGCCAAGGCTCGAGCGTCGCAGAGGCCTCTTGTACTTCGCGCCTATTCAGGATCCCACCTCTTCAATAAAGCTTTCCTCTTAATCCGCAATATCTTGATTGCAATATTGGTTCTTACTTGTTCTCGATTTCAGGTAGGAATTAAGACCCTCGCTGGTCAGGCTGATCGTGTTCACGCAGGATCGGTAACCTCCAGGAGATTGGCCTAGCGATTGCATTGGCGCTCGTGCTCGCACGTGTAGTCGGATCGTCAAGCCCAAACTCCACCAAATCGAATATCGCCATCTCATCGAAAGATCGGACACCTTTGCCCTATCACACTCTCCCCGGCCAACGACGGGGGTGAGAGGCTTGATGAGATCTTGACTACTTGGATATGAACACCAAACTCCAAGGACTTCTACAACTTGAACGCACGAGGCAAAATCCAAGAGGAGGGGGATAATTGGTGCTCCTTGTCAAGGAGCATGAGACTAGCAATTGATAGATCCTCAAGGGGTGTCTTAAATTACAATTATCCAAGTCTAGGGTTTACAATAGAGGGGTTGGGATATATATAGGCCAGCCACATAAATAAGGGTAATTTGGGGATAAAACTGGAAGTTGGGGCGAATCTGGGGGTTACATGGGCTCATTTTGGTTATGGGAAGCAGACAATGAGCCTTCACTTGTAATTTGGGGATAAAACTAGAAGTTGAGGCTCATTGTCTGCTTGCCTTTCCCATAACCAAAATGACAAGGCAAGCAGACAATGAGCATCTCAGCAATCTTTTTATTTACCATATGCATAGCTTTTTATTGAGGATGCTTTATAGATAGCTCATTATGGTGATGCTGCAAGTTTCCACCATGATTAGGCATGGCTTGGGCTATCGGCCCAGGCGTTTCTCTAACACAGGATACAAACTCCATAGACTTACAAGTTCCCTCTTTATTTCACACCGGTGACATCCATAGACAAAAGAACATGATATCAACTGAGTACAACAAGGTACAAGTGCAATGTTGAAAACGTCCCCCGTGACAACACGGTTCTGCTAATTCCAACTTATAAGTGCAAGCATATACAACAAAGTTGTCACAATGGTTCAATATTATTCGGGGCAAGGAATAGAGTGTACCATCAAGTTCGTCAGGGCTTTACTCACCAAGTTTGCACATAACAAAATAGTTTTTAATTGGAAGATAGTTGAAAGCAAGAATATACTTTGGAATGGTGTAACACACCATGCATAGGAGTTTATAGTGGACACTTTGGAATAACTTGGTTTCTTGGGAGTTGGAGGCATGAGTAGAACTTACTCATACAAGTGAAGGCTAGCAAAAGACTAGGAGCAACCAACTAAGAGAGCAATAATGGCCATAATCATGCAATGCAACAAAGCATACTAATCAAAGCAAAGAGTGGTACTACAAGTCAAGGACTAAATGATCATAGAGGCTAATGGTGACTTGTCATAGTCATAACATGGTGTGAGCATGTGCCAAGTCAACCCAAGCAAAACATCAAAGGAGAATACCACAATACTATGCTTTTGTATGCTAAAACAACGCATAATTTCTTCAAGGCACACTAAGCAATCCCAATTGTTTAAAACAAGACATGCTACAACAATAATCACTAAGCATAATTCTAAAACAACACCTAGCATGTCATGCTAAAGTCTAAGTCATAGTCAATGCAAGCTCCTATTGCACTTCAAGCAAGAACTTACTACTCCTTTCCAAACACCAAGCAGACTTATTTGCAAAACAACACAGCGAGAACGGGGGTCCAAACTACTTTATTCAAGCAAACTAAACAACCTAAGCAAAACAAACGAAAACTAAGACGCTCCAAGAACAACACAACTGTGCATGAAACAATAAAAACGAAGTGTCTAGAGAGACCTGAGCTTTTTATTAATGAAGAAGGGGATGCCTTGGGCATCCCCAAGCTTTGACGCTTGTACCTCTTGGATATTTCTTGGGGTGACATCATGGTGGCATACCCAAGCTTAAGCATTTGTCCATTCTTCATCTCATTGCATCATTCTTTCTCTACACCTGAAATTTTTCCATCATACAAAACTTCACACAATCTTCATTAGCAACATTAGCTTATTCAAAAGATATTAGACCCCTGGCAAAGCTTTGGAACAGCAAGGCTTTTCAATAAAAACACAAGCTACTGTAGTAACTCCTTCAAAAAGCTCAATTTACCTGAAGAGAACTAAAAAAGGAATTAATAAGAAGCAAATGCAAATAATGGCAGATATCTGTCAAAACAGAGTATCGGTAAGAAGAAAAGTGCATGATAATTTTGCAATCTGGAGCTTCTGTTGCTCCACGCCTAACATGGCAGCACGGGGAAGGTTTGTGGGGGCTTTGGGATAAATAACTATCCAAGATTGGAGCTTAATCATAGCGGCGAACCCAACGGGGTGGGTTGTTCCCACCGGTTTAGCGAAGAGCGGCGGTTAACGGCTTTACTGCGTTGGCGATGACTGGCCACAGGAAGAGTTTGCAGAGGTTCTAATTTACAAGATTTGGGGCCCGGTCGTTCCACAAAAGATCTTTTGTTTTTTTTTTTTTGGTGGAGGATAGGACCAATCAGGGATGTTTCGGACTACTTTTGGAACGCTCCAGTAGTCGGTAGTACAGTCTAGTAATCATGGAGCGTGGTTGCTTCGCTCGTTAGGGCAGGGGTGGCTGAAGTAAGATTCCCGATTGATCGTTACTGATGAGGCTGTGAAACAAAAAGCAAATGCTGCCAAATTAGACAATGATAAGTCACGAGGATTTGAAGCTGTCTTTTCCTTATAAGGCGGTAAAGTTCATGACCATATACCCTCCCAAGTTAAGATCTTCTTATCAGAGAAACCTCTCAGGAATGGGGCTCTTATTCCATTTCAGTAATCTAAAAGTACGCTAGTTCAATGAGGTAACAGTGCCGGTTTATTAGCCACTTGTCAGACCGCCCCAAAATGTAACCTCGTTTATTTGGGTTCTGTATCTAGTCCCCTTAGGTTTTGGGCACCTAGGGGATCATTCGGTCTGAAACGATTAAATGGACATCATAAATTTGAGCGCTTTCAAATCCTTTGAGGAGCCCCACATTTAAAGCTAAGGCTTTTCCTCCGCTATCAATATCAATCGTCGAGTGAATGGAAGTCCGGTATTCGAGCTGACTATCTGTTCTTGAAGTGAAGGAAGTAATTGATGCTCCATCCTCAACATAGCAAAAGTGGGTAGAGTACTAGCTTCTAAGCCAACTTATCCCAAAAATGGAAGTGAATAATTAGCAAATTGTATGAGCCACGCTGTTGCCAAGAGAAAGCGTCCCCTTTCACAGATTACCTAGTGCCGCCATCCATTACGTTTTGCATCTAGTAACTTGCTCGCCGGAGTTACATTGTCACCCTTCATACATACTGCTTGGAAAACTAGTGGCTTTAATCTTATGGTCCTTGACATAAGCGACGTTTTGTTTAAAACCATCAGGCGTGTGGGAGCACCGCATCCCGGATTGGTGCAAATGTGCATCTGGTGCCACTAAGTTGGGGACTAAATTTCAATTCAATGGAGCAGTGGGTCCCATCCGATTAGGGACCCCAAGCGACTTTAGCGTAGCAGGGCAATTTTCGAGGACTACCACGTGAAATTTCTGGGTTTTCTTAAACAAAACAGCTTTAGGTAAAATCTGGGGAAGGCCATCACGAGACAACCGGTTCCGGTCTGATATCTTTAAGCCTACAGTTTTGTCACAAAAATAATAGAGATATCCCAGGCTTTTAACCGGTCCCCACCCTAGGATGGCAAGAATGAGCCCGGTACTTGAGTAAAACCTTCAGAATGATCATCTTGTGCGAATCTCCTTGCATATTAGGGGAGTAACCCCTTTGCGGTTCCCTTCGCAGGACATATAAATGTCATTCACATTGCATGCTATTTCTACCAGTTGGGAAATATGATAAGTGCACTTTGTATTATGTACTAGCCTGGTGCCTTTTTTCTCTATTCATCTTAACAAGATTTATTGCCTTTTTGCTATATCTTGAGACACGAATGGATAGTTTGTGCTTCAAAAAGTGAGCAGTACCATATGGCGCTATATCACTAACATTATAGCCCCTGCAATAAAGTTGAAACATTTTCATCGGTAGGTGCTGCTATCAAGTACTTTAAAACATAAGGATTTGCCCATTGTGTACGAGAATATTGTCTTAACCGGCATTCCAAATATCATGAAAGATGGATCAGGCTCTTTAGAGCATCCACTGAGTGGTACTGAAAGCGATAAGCCCTGCGTTTGAGTTGAAAATAGACCCTCGGCCGTCTTTTAGGGCTATTGTGGTTTAGTGGTGATGAGGCACGTATCTTGTACAATCTAGATTTTGAATTTAGCTACTCTCTAAGTTTTAGTCTTCATAACCCTTCAAGTGGTCAAACAAACGGTAGGTGTGCCACTTGGACAGTAGATTGTTAGGACTCACAGCACATCTTGACCTAAAAACATCTTCCATCAATAATGGCAAGAACTTAAGTATTGCTGAACAACACAGGTGCGAAAGCATGCCCGTTCTTTATTAGTGCGAGAAGGGATTTATTCGAGATCGGTGCACGAATGGAGGCGTCGTTCAAAGCCTTTACTTGAACTATCGCTTCAGATGTTACCCTTCCTATAGGGCCCGAAGTTTAATCGTGATATCGATCCTCCTGGCTTTCGTGTGGCATCAGCATGCGAGGTTATACAGACCACAATTAATGGTTCCTCATTAGCTACGCATCCCCGCGGTTGGGCATGTAGATCAAGTCGGCGTAATCTTGTGGAGGTATACGGCTCGAATGACAAGTCCAGGCTAGTTTGAAGCACAGTGACGAAATAAATTTCACAGTTTCCTCGGAAGAGTGGTTCAGCATACTGACCCGGCATTCGGATCATACCGTAGAAATGCATAGGGCGTACTGAGCCAAGTGGCGGATTAGTTTGCCATTATTTTACAAACTGGAGGATAGTCATGGGTCCCTATAGCATTGTCCTTGTCTACGATGATATTCTAAGCCTTGTCACAATGGATTGTGGAGGGAGTATCCCCTAAAGCGTCCATAGTAACATATCATTATTGGATCAAACATGTCTCAAAGAAAACAAAACTAAATGTTTTAAAACCAATCTTGTCGACTGCACAAATTTGCATTAACTATTGATGGACCAAACGAATCTATGTACTGCAGTATGCCGATGTGTTAGACTTGACAAGGCTATCGACTTTTGTTTACAGAAGCCATTAGACGGTATAGAAACTATTATGGTGAACTACACCCTGTTTCCTTGTGTGACTTGATACACTCAACTGTTGGATGGCTTGCTACTTCACAACATTGTCTGACGATACATCTTGTGCTAATCAAGATACCACAAAGGACCTAAAAGAAAGTGTTTCCTGCAGATTTAGCGCCACCATATTTGAAATGAGTCGGGTTAAAGCTCCCTTCAAGCAAACGCAGGTGACATTTTATGCTCCTGATTCTATCTGCATCGCTCTGTATTCGCTACTGACCAGGACACTAGGGTAGCTATTGAGTGCATAATGTTCTTACGCATAGCCCGGGCATGACATTCGTCAGAAGGCATCTTCGGCAAGTAGCCCCCCACAGTCTGCTACGTGAGATCTGGCTCTTTTAGTTGCCACTATGCCAGGGTACCAAAATACTGGCCCTTATGTCTTATGTAGCTCAGTTCGGCTAGCGCATGGCTAAGAGCCGTGGTGGAGTTACCATAAGGCGACCTTTTGAGTAGCACAAAATTTTAACAACATTTTGCATTTCATCCTTATGGAAATGGCATCACGCGCATGGGGCCGGATAGTCCTAGCAGGGATTAGTATAGGGACGACCAGGTTTATCTAGAAGATCAGCAAAGCTGCTGGGCCTGAGATAGCAACAGTCCTGTCGATATAACAATAGAACGTAGCGTTTATTGGATAACAAATCGTGGAGCATGTGGAGAGGACCGGTAAAGCGCATAGCTCTTTGGCGAAAGATTTAGACTAGTCTGCTACGAACCACGTGATGGGTAGCAAACCTGCTCGATTCGGGTTGCAGTTGACATAGACAAATCAATAGTCCAACCCCAAGTGCAGCATAGGATTGGATGAGATCCTTTCCGTCTAGAATATGGAATAAAAAAGTTATTGCGAAAATACTACCAGTTGGGTGGATCACAAAGGTCCTGAGCAGTTACCACATTTTATTTCAAGGTCCAGCTCAAGGTTAGCACGAGAGTCCCTAGGACCATTGGATAATCATAGATTAAGGACACTTTGCGGATCTTTGTCAATCTATTGGTCTCATGCTCATTTAAATGCCAAGGGCACAACATAGCAAAACGGATACAATACTCTTGGATCTTGCCTAGTTGATGGAGACAGGAAACTCATCACATGATGCCTAAATGTAACAATGCCACCTTGGGTTCTGGTTCCAGACTTAGGGACTCCAACCAAGTCGAAAATCATAAAGTGGACCATGTGTATCGCCCTAAGACGCGATCTTCTCAGTCCCATCAGATCATGTTCGGCATGAATGGAGAGAGCTTCCAGTGAACCTGGCATTACAAACTGATGTCCCCTAGGGGATAAATGTTGGACAGGCTAAATTTCTTTGTCCAATAAAATCTCGAGGCCGTATGAGTTATGGGCGATTGCCATCAGTGCCAAAATTACTTGTGTGCAACCAGAAGTTGGAGTTCCGCTGAAGGTTACTTCATCCTGGTCCTTGTCATCACCCTGCTTTTTTATTTTTCGACCTCAAGGTTTCCGGTTTCAAGTGACATGTCTGCCACAGCACTGGGATCAAGATCGATTTATGTCAAGTGGGTTGAGTTTTACCCCTCTATGTACTCGTAATCTTGATAAATATCAAGGCATAGCCCAAGTGGTGTTGATCATTTTTGTTAATGTTTTGGTCTCATCAAAACTAACGTAATTTTTTTTCTTTTCGTTATCCGCGCAAAAAATCGAAAATCACCTTTATAAGCGAGTTCAAAGATGCCTCAATTATTGACCCTTCGTCCGGATCGGTGAGTTAACGCTCAATATTGGAAAAGTCCTAGAAGCAACTATTAAGGAGCCTATTGCGGTAAATGGTTTTGCAATCTGCCATAGATCTGATTGCTTTTGGAGTCGATCTATAGTCCGTCATGTGATGTTTCAGAGTCTTGGTCAACTGGAACCTCCTAAACGAGGGAAAATCGAATTTCTGTTCTTTGTCTTTGAAATCTTAATGGAACACCAAAATACTAACGAGGTAGCTTGAGAGTATCATAGTTGAGGTTTATGGCTCTTAGGCGGAGGGAAGTTTGGATCTAGATACTACTCACCATTTCATCTTGCAAAGACCTCTGGCAAAGGGCGGTTTATCGAGTAATGCGTAGGACCCGAGCGGTTGCCCTAATTATAGAGCCGATGTCTGCCGATACTTGATTTTCAATAGCTTCCGGCTTTGCATCTCCAGTGACACTAGACAAGGCGACTGATTGAACCGAGAAGTGCTGATGTAAATTCATACACAAGTCCCAATCGCCATGCGGGCTAGATTCGGATAAGTCTTCTCAATAAGTGACGTCCATCAAAGTATTTCCCTTCGGGGGTGGATCAAATACCCCAGCACTAAATTTGGTGATGGAGGGTTAACCTCTTGGGTGGCCCGATCTTCACGGATCTCGTGGTCAAATCGATGGGAAAGCGAGGGAAAGGAGAAGGTAGCGGGCGAACACACCTCGCGAAGAACACGATGAACACACGCAAAACTCACTCGATACAAGGCCGATTGCTCGAGCGGCGGCCTGGTCGATAGAATCCTCGCAAGGAAAGATCGTCAACGTGCTCCCTCAAATCCACATCGGAGAGGGAAGAACACCTTGGGAGGTCTTGACAACTTGGAGACGAGACATCGAACTCCAAGGCCTTGTTCAACGATGGATGCGTGATGCAAAGTCTAATCGAGGTTGGTGGCGATAGTCGGTCCCTTGGTAAAGGGATGAGGCAAAACTAGAGATTCCACAATGGGGTTGTCTTTAGTCTATCATCTATGCCTAAGGGATACATGAGGGGTGGGGCTCTGTTATAGGCCAACCACATAAACAAGGGTAGTTTGGGGATAAACTAGGCGAATAGGTAAGTAAAGGGGATACATGGTGGGTGGCCCAACTAGTCTGTAGTGAACTGCCCTTTATGAGTAGTCACCAGGACTTGGGACGGTAGTACCGCTTGGTCCCGGACAGTGCAGCTCGGGACGGTAGTCTGCTTAG
Organism: Avena longiglumis; assembly: GCA_030063025.1. Lineage (NCBI taxonomy): Eukaryota > Viridiplantae > Streptophyta > Magnoliopsida > Poales > Poaceae > Avena > Avena longiglumis. The sequence continues at coordinate 338,349,251 of CP125976.1, read as the reverse complement.
GTCCTAGGGCTTCTGTTGGCGTCGTCTGTTGGCGGTATGGGGACGGTAGTACCTGGCCGTGTCTGCATCATGGGATCCAGAGTACCGGAGATAGAGAGCATTTGGTGATCTCTTCTTCCACCTCCTCTTCAAGCCTCTCTTGTCGGGCTTGATGCTCAAGACTTCCTCCCTTGCCTCTGTGCTTGTCAATGTGAACCTATCATGCATATGTGACGAGTATGAAGTAGCATACCATTCAATAGGTTAGGAAGGGGCTCGCATAGAGGAGCGGATTCACCTTGGAGTCCATGACGACTTGGCGTAAGTTGGAGACCAAGATGTGGTAACGACCATAGGTCGGCTACATCTCCCCCTTCAAAAAGAGTCGTCCTCGACTCTACATGCTCATCACAAAGTAGAAGCGGTCGAGAGACCTTCTTGATCCTGGGGTTCACCATATAGTCGTCCTCGGGAAGATTGACTTGACAACACTTCAATGTTCCTTCACCTTCCATGAATCCTACAAAGCTCACAACAAACGCGAAGCAACACTCAAAGCGTAGCCAATTCATGAAGATTATAGCATGAGTCCTCACGTAGAAGGAAGTCACCTTAGGGTGTAGAGATGACTCGATGAAGGGTAGCCATAGGTAACTCTCTTCGGTTCTTCTTGTCAACACGTGGTTGGTAGAGGTTGACGTGTATGCACTTGTACCTTCACACAACAAAGACCAAGCAACATATGTTTGTGTGTGATAGAGGATCATGTCATTTGTGGCATGTCCATTCTTGTTCACAACACGATTAGCACAACTCAAGTATAGCAAACGGGATGCATATGCAAGGTCAAAGTGCATGGAAATCGTTTGAACATCATCCAAATGTGGGAACTCAAAAACTCCATACAATGTTTTAGTGTGGCACTCAAGGCAATTGACTAGAATTTTGATCAACGTCCTTGATGCGAGAATAGGAGAATTCGGCAAAAACACGCAAGGAAGAATGTCCAAAGCAACATCATTATGTGTGCAAACCAACCATTGGAAAGAGAAATTGTTCGACATGTTGGATGTCACACACAAATCATCGATAGCAAATATCATGGGAATATGAGTATCCCAAGCGGAAGCCAAAGTAACGTGTTTGCAAACAAACTAAATGAAAGAGCAAGTGGTCCTTATGTTTGTTGCAACAACAAGACAAGATTCTTGGAAGCTCTCATGACAATACATGCTCTTAATGGAATTGTGGTTGCACCCAAAACATCGAAAAGAGAAAATGTTCAACATTTTTGTTGCAACATACAAAGCATCATTATCCAAAAGCAAAGAAACATGAATGTCGCAAGGTGAGATAATACCATCAACATGCTTGCAATCAAACCATAGGAAAGAGCAATTTGCCAACATGAAAGATGCAAAGCATGCAAAAGGTATCAGAGCTGGGTTCGATCTTGAACTCACTTGTGGGATGCTCTCAAGAGCTCTTTTTGTCAACTCGTGCTCAATCGAGGTTGACATGATAATGTGGGTACCTACACACATCAAACACAAAAGGAAGAACGTGTGTGCATGGTAGAGATACACATCATCCATCATGACGTATCTCTTCTTGTGCACATCACCATTAATGTCAATTAAGTATGAAATAGATGCATGGTGAGTATGCAAGTGGGGAACATGCTTATCATGGCAATCATCAAAATCTCCAAAAATTGAGAAAGCTATGGGGGCCATCTCATTATAACGCATGTGGTCAACATTGTTGCAAGCAAAACAAGTGAAATAGAAAGCATTCATCTTATTGCAAGTAATGGGAAAAATTGAATGACTAGCATGACAAAGCATGTCCATAGCAATTGGAGGATACACACAAGATGCATAGCATGGCATGTTTATGGCAATGGTATCGCAATCAAACAATTCCACATGAGCAATATTATGCAAAAGCAAAGCATCACATGGGAATATGAGTGAAGCATATGTAATGTCACAAGTGTCATCCATAACATGCATATCCTCACAATTCATCATGTCCACTAGTGGGATCATGGCATCATCAACACCCTTATTGTTACCTTGTTCATACCTCTCATATGAAGTGGGTGTTGTGGAAGTAGTGGCCTCCTTGTGGACGACTTCATCTTCTTCATGTAGCCATGGCGTCGCATCATCTTCGTGCACCATGTACATCTTCTCCAATTGAGGTATCCTTGCTTCATAGCTTGGAGCGTCTTCATTCATGGAACCTAGCACAACATAAGAGAACACACTAGAGGTAGAGGGTAAGTTGTTAGAAATCGAAATGGTCTCACTTGACCTATCAACTACCACTCTCAACTCACTAGGAGTATCACTCATGCCCTCCAAGTGGAAGCACTCAATCTCACATAAGGTGGAGTCACTCATCGCACTCTTGATATCACTCAAGTGGGCTAAGTGGCTCTCGTACTCACATGGGATTGGTACCACATCATCACCCTCAAGCATATGGGGGTAGGCTCGGTTTCCTCAACTCCTTGCGCCTCCTTTGGTGAAGGGAAAATCCCATGCTCACCATTCTTTACCTTGTCGCCTTCAAAGTTGGATGCCATAAGATGGGCATCATCGCGCGCCTCCATGGTTGAAGTGAAAATCCCATGCTCGACCATCTTGTGGCCATCTCGTAGTAGTGGTGGAGGTAGGCTCATGCTATCCAACTTGGCGAAGTAGAGGTTTACATTTTCCTCGTTCGCGAGGTCGTGGAATTCAAGCGCGGGCGTTGAAGCTTGATGGCATGGACGAAGGCTTGCTCTTGGTGCCATTTTGGTGGTGGCACTAGTAGTAGAAGGTGCCCTATGAAGGTGTCTACGGAGGTCATGGGCGTGCCTTGCCGATGGTTGATGTAGGTGGCGCACTTGGTTGTCCACATGACACTCGCGACGATGATCACTTGCCTTGGCACTCTTCTTGTGCTTGTGGTGCCTTCTTGAGCTTGCTTGAGCATTATGGTTGGTGCTCATCACGAATTCTTTGTCTTGGTGGCGAAGATGCCTTTGACGATGTCTTGTATCCTCTTTATGGTGGCGATGCTCATGAGAGAATGTTTGTCGATGAAGAGTCTTGTTTCTTGGCGCCTCTTGATGCATATGATGTTTGGACGCCTGATGCAGCCCGTCCTACAACCGCTTCTACATCTACTCCCACAAGCTCCCCAAGTGGACCCATGACTCGCGCCCGAGCCAAACTCCTTCAAGCTAAGGTGAACTCGCTCCTCTCCATGTGTGACTTCAATACACCCTTGGATGGCTTGCTATTTCATTCCCATACCTTGTGCATCATCAGGTACGAAGAGAAGAACCCGCAGGACGGAGGAGCCCCCGAAGAAGAGACCAAATGCTCTCTGTCGCCAGCGGTACTACCGGACCTGGCGACCGGTACTACCGCTTGGCGGTACTACCGCCCAATGCTACCGCCAACTACAGAAGGCCCCGGAGCTGCCCAAACGCTCTCTGTCACCAGAAGATTATCACAGCTCCAGATTACTCTCGGTACTCTGATATCACCGCCATCACTTCAGAAGGCCCAGCGCAAGTCAGGGCCAGATTTAGCGGTACTACGTCCAGAACCCAGATTACCATGACCGGTACTACCGGTCCGCCAGTGGTACTACCGCCAGAGCGGAGACTTTACGTGATACTTGCCCAGCCTTGTAACCCTCTCCATATTTCGCTATTTATCCCCAAACTACCCCTGTTTGTGGCTGGACTATATAGCCCCCACCATCCATTGTAAACCCTAGACTTGGATAATAATAGATATTAAGGAAACCCTTTGAGGACTTATATCTATTGGTCTCATGCTCCTACCAAGGAGCACCGGATTATCCACCCACCTCTTGGATCTTCTTAAGTGCGTTCAAGTTGTACAAGGCCTTGGGTTCTCGGTGTCTACCCAAGTCGTCAAGATCTCACCAAGCACCTCATCCCCGTTGTTGGCGTGAAGAGCGAGCCGGCCAACACCGATCCTAGGGATTATGTTGGACCTGCCACCGCGTGAGGAGTAGGCGTGTATCATGTTTTGGTGTGTGTGTGTGTGTTCGTGGTTTCATCGCTTCATCGATTTCATCCCCGACCACCTCGTTCCCCTGCTCGTGGAATTCGTGAAAGATCGGCCAACCCCGTGGTTACCCCCTTAACATATTGGTATCGAGCACGGTTGATCACGAATTTCCCCAATTTTTCTTTTATCCGCTTAAAATCGAAAATCCCACCAAAAGAGCCCCAATTTGCCTTGGATCGATCTCTGGATTTGGTGCGTTTTTTGTGGTTTTGTCCATAGATCTATTGCTTTGGGAGTCGATCTATAGCCCATGTTGTTCCTAACTTGACCTTTCGGTCCGCTTCCCACGGATCCGAGGTTTGTGTCAAGTGGATCTCGTTTTTGTTGTTACATCACCAGCGATTACTGCTCCAAGCGTTCATTACCGTCTCGATTACTGGTAAAAAAGCGGTACTACCGCCGTCCGGTACTACTGCCTGTACCAAGCGGTACTACCGCCAGTAACAGAAGGTTTTTCCTTCTTCTTGGCGCTCATTTCGTTTCTTGACTTTCCCGTAGCTTGTTCGTTTTTTCGTGTTTGTCGCCATCTTAACACAAGCTTCCGCATCAACGTCATCCCGCGCTCAACGACACCGCGACACTCGAACATCTTCCCCCACCAACGGTTGCAAGTCGTCAACAATACCAAAGGTATAACTTGCACCACCTTGACAGCCCCATATCTTCCTTTGTGTGTATCTATCCTATGAGAGCAACTCATTTTGTGTTTGTCTAAGCATTGTGCACTTGCCTTCGGAAAGTGAGAGTGTGAGGCCAAATACAAAAGCTAACATAGTAGCATAGCAAGGGAGAAAAAGGAAAAAGAATCAAAAAAAAAGAGAACAAAAGAAAAAGAGAAAAAGCTACATAGTCTCCCAATACAAAGAGAATACCAAGCTTGTAAGCCAAGAAAGAGAGAAGAAAGAGCGCTCCGCGGCAAGTGCACAAATCTATTGCTTACCTTTTGGCAAACGAGTTGTGGTCTCTCCTTGTGTTGGCACGACACCGGCGTAGTCTTCGTTAGGACCTTTTGTGCTCATTTTCATTGTCGCTAACCCCGTTTTTCTCCACGTGTGTTTTCCGTATTTTTGTAGATCGTATCCTTTTGCTTTTGATCTTTGGTTCTTTACCACGTAGGACAATAACCTTTTGCTTGGATCGTTTTTTGGTTTTCCACAACACTAACCTTCCACCAAAAGCCTTTGAGAGTTTCTTGCCATTTCACTTTGCACGCTCATTTGTGTGGCAATTGGTTTGATATAATCTCAAGGTGAGGTAAAGGCTAACTCTCCACACCCTTTCTCTCCATATACAACCATTGTTGGCTTTGCATCATGGATGTGCATGGAGAGCCATCCCAACCACCACCACCTCCGAGGATGATAACCAATTCATGACAAGATGGGACCATTGGAAGGTCCGAGGAGAATTCAACTATCGTTGTGAAGCTCTCGGCGCGCCAAGATGAACAATTTAGCGAGGCCCGTGTGGAATTCAAGAACATTGACAACCGCTTCGAAGAAGTCCGTGGCCAAATGCATGCCATGCAACACAACCTCGGTCATCAAAATGAAGCTCTTGGTCGTGCACTCGCCTCAACGGATGAGAAGCTCCAACACATCATTGATGGACTCGCAAGGCCACGCTCGTGCGAATCAAGCTCATCTCGGCACTCCTCAAGTGATTCAAGTGCACCTCGCCGTCACCCTTCAAGGCACCGGGATGGACCCGTTCTTCATTCCATGAGCTCTTCGCAAGCAGTTCCATCTCCGCGTCACGCCGCAACGTCAAGCTATGATGGTGATCTCTCCGCAAGACCCCCAAGGCGCGAAGCGAACCGGCCACAACCAAGGGCACTTGTGATTCAACAAGAGCAACCTCGCATGGACCACCAAGGCCACCGCCTTCGACATGTACCTTCAACAACAAGTGAAGCATCCGAAGAGGACGAACAAGGTCACCGTCGACAAGAAGAACTCGAAGACCCTCCAAGGTGTCATCATCGACATGACCGCCCACGTCGGCACCATGATGGTCATGATGACCCTCCCATACACCAAGAAGAAGAGCAGCCCATTGCACGCGTGGCTCGACGTCCTCCTCGCCACATGGCGCAAGCTAATGCTACTCGGCATCAACCACGACAAGAACAAGAGCAAGCTCCCCAAGCTCGTCGTGAGGACCATCAACCTCCTCCTCGTCCTAAACCGCGACAACAAAACGAGCAAGCTCCCCAAGCTCGTCGTCAACAACAAGTTCCACCACCAAACGCGGCACCTCAACAACCGCAAGAGCAACGCAACAATCACCAAGCAAGACATGAGAGCTCGGATGATGATGATGATGACCGCCCAAATCATGGCAACCGACGCAACCGGAACCGCAATGGAGAAGAAACTTTCGGCAAGCTCAAGTTCACCATGCCAAAGTTCACCGGTTTCAATGAGCCCGAGGAATATCTCTCTTGGGAACACAAGGTCGACAAGATCTTCCGCATGCACAACTATAGCAATGAGAAGATGATGGCCATGGCATCCCTCGAGTTTGATGAGTATGCCAACCTTTGGTGGGAACAAGTCCAACTCGCTCGTGAAGCGAAAGAAGAGCCCCCAATTGCAACTTGGCAAGACATGAAGGCTCATATGAGATCCCGCTTTGTTCCTTCGCACTACACGCGTGACCTCTTCAACAAGCTTCAAACGCTTAGTCAAGGGACAAAGACCGTGGAAGAGTACTTCAAACAAAAGGAGCTCAACATGATCCGTGCCAACATCGAAGAGCGAGATGAACAAACAATGGCACGCTTCCTCAATGGCTTGAACCATCCCATCAAGCGTATCACCGAGTTCCAAAAGTACAACAACATGGTTGAGCTTGTGCACATCGCATCCAAGGCCGAGCGCCAAGTGCAAGAGGACATCAAGTACAACAAACCAAAGACGATTTCACCTTCAAGCAAGCGTCAACCACTACTCCAACAACTCCAAGTGGAAGCTCCTCAAGTACAACCAAGCTTCCCTTCAAGCCAACTCTCCCTCAAGGAAAACAGCCCCCAAGTGGCAAACACACAAGGGATGATCAACCTTTCACCGGTGAATGCTACAAGTGTGGAGGCAAAGGGCATAAGTCGAATGCATGTGGAAACAAGAAAGTTTTGTTCATCCATGACAACGGCGATGAAGAATACTTGAGTGAAGAAGAGTTTGATGCAAGGGTCAAGGAGGCCATGACAAGACAACATTTGGAAGAGGACCAAGAACTTCTCGTATGTGAGCATGACGCAAGTCCATCGCCAGGTCACAAGGGTCTTGACTACCCAAGCCAATGAAAATGAAGACCAACGCTCGAACATCTTCCAAACTCGTGCCAGCATCAATGGGAAGTCCATCAAAGTTGTCATCGATGGAGGGAGTTGCCACAACCTTGCAAGTACGGAATTGTGTGAGAAACTCAACCTCACACTCCTCCCGCATAAAACACCCCTACCACATCCAATGGCTAAGTGACCAAGGATCCGTCAAGATCAAGCACACCGTCTCGGTGACGTTCTCAATTGGGCACTACAAGGACACGGTCGAGTGTGACGTGGTCCCAATGACGGTTTGCCATATGTTGCTCGGAAGGCCGTGGCAATATGACAAGCGTGCTTTGCATAATGGTCACTCAAACACTTACACCTTCAAATGGCTTGATAAAACTTGTGTGTTGCAACCAATGACTCCTAGCCAAATAATTGCGGACAATGCAAAGGCTTTAGCGAGGGCGCAATACGCAAAAACACCTTGTCACTACAAGGAATATGGCTATATATGACCCTCCATTTTCGTCACAGAATCGTCATAGTAGTCCGTTTATGACGATTCTATGACGATATTAAGATCGTCGAAAGCTGGGCGTCGCAAATGAACTATAACGACGTTTTTGATGAAATCGTCTATGACGATATTGGATCGTCATAACGTCTATGACGATCCAATATCGTCACGGGCCATCTAGCCAAGCCAGCTCAGATCCTACGTGGCCGATCCTACGTGGCAAAATTGTGACGAAATAAAATCGTCATAGTGAATTCACCGTCCATTCTGGTTGCTTACATGGGCCAAGCCCATTAATTTGGCCTTTATTCTTCTGGGCCGGCCATGGACTTTTAGGATCGATTATTGGGGAGCTTTTTCCTTTCCACGTTTATGAATTTTCTATTTTTAACCTTTTTTCTCCAGAATTTGATGGGCCATGGCCTTATTATAAAACTATTATTTGGTCCAATGTAAAATACAGATGTGGCCTTTTAATAGTGCAAAACTATTTAGGCCTTAGCCTCTTTAGGTTCAGTTTCCCAATATATCAAACACATATATTAAATAATATAATTTTCCCGATAAATATACAATGAAACAGGTTCACAGGTTGATAGAATATAAATAATCAATATCGACTCCATTTGAATCACAATACACCATGACATAAATCCAGTTCACACCACACACAACGACATTATTACATAAAAGTATCTCCCAAGAATAAGTCTCTACATCGAGTAGAAGTATCTCCCATAACCCACACCATGTAACTTCCTCCAAGGATATTCTTCCTTGCAATGCTGGTGTTTCATTTGTCTGAAACATCCTACAGATAAACAGACAAATATTAGGCAATACTTTTGTAATTGACATTGATAATGCACAAAAGAGGGACCAAAGATATCAAATTCGAGAATCCAGTCCATCGTTCAGTCTATCAACTCAAAACAGAAGCCCTTAAAGACCAAATGCACATAATTAATGGATTTTGGCATAAGACAGCGTAGCTACAGAGATCCAAGTATGTTCAACGAAAAGTAAACATACCAGCCAAGGAACAGTGTGCAAATCAAACTAATGCAATGAACCTCCAGCAGCAGCATGAAACAAATTTACCAATGGTTCTGCCACATAAATTGCATTGGCTTTAACCTAAGCTCAACAGCCTGTAGCATAATTTCTGAATCAATTAAGCTGGATTTTCTATATATTTTACATGTTACAAACACACATGATGCTCGAGAGATAGAGCACATAGAGGAGATGGAGCGCATAGAGGAGATGGAAATCGGAACTCACTAGAGGGTTATCACAGCCGAGGCTGAACCATCACGGGCTACTTGCGGTGCGTCACCACCACACCAGAATCCAAGGAAGTGAGCAGAAGGAGAGCCGCCCAGTGCAAGCCATCCATCGGCAAGGAGTCGTCCCACCGCATGTTACACAAGGTCATGTCAATGTATAAGAATTTATAATAGGAGCAAACAGGTATCCTACATCAGCTAGCTCTACATACAACCATAAAGAAAAAAATACATTGTCCAGTTGGTTTCCACAACCAATACACACCTTATAAGAAAAAGACTATAAAGTAGCTCCAGTATTCTTTATATATCATGATCTTTATACACCAAAGTTAGCCCCTTCCTAATTGGTGCCTGCGGTTAACTACACATTTAAGAATAAATTTCATTGATTATTTATCTTTCAGGCGGGTGAATATAGGAAATGCACTAGATGTAACTAAGCCCAACATCAATACATGCAATTGCAAATAACATCAGATATTTGAATCAGAACTAAGGCTATGCACATCTTGTGATGCAGAGAGTGAGAGTTTAATCTTCCATTATCTAATGTAAAAGGAGAGCAATTTCTAGAAAGAAATAAAAGAATACAAACCACATGATTCAGAGCTTAGAAGCAATGGCATATAACTACCACATGATTCAGATGATTCAGCAATAGAACCACCCAGACAATGTTGAAATATTTCAATGCTCCTAGTATTTTGTCCTGATAATGAAAAAATAGACATTATTCAACGCAGTAAGTAATATCTATGTTAAAAAAGAACCACCACAAAAAAGGAATTCACTTCGACCTCTTATAAAGGTATGGGAAATCAAATAGTTTGCCATTCTGGTAGGAAGTCCTATAAATCTGAATCATTTGGCCACTAATAGAGAGATATTTAAAGTGTGAGCAAGGATTCTTGTGACTGACAAATCTACACAATGACCATGATCATGCTCCCTGGAAACTCAACATGAACAAGCTAAGAATCCTAAAATGACAAACAAAAAGGATGAATGCATAATAAAATGGGAACGGGTACTATAGCCCCTGCTCGTGAACAGGAAAATATAATCTAAATCGAATAAACATGGGAATGAAGCTGAGATCATACGACGAAAAAGAAGTAAGGCATTTTCAAATGTTATTCTTTGATGCATATGTAACATAATTGTTTAGTCAAACTAGTAACTTGACACCGTTGTCAAAATCCTAATTACATTGATTAAATGGAAAAGGCACACAAAAAATTCAAAGATGATTGCAACATACAAACCAAACAAGCATCCAGAGACTAGCAAACTTCTCAAAGACCCACCAAAGCGTAATGAAAAGGAGTAGAGGTGAGAGCCATATAGATACCATGAAGAGCATAATGAAGGGAACCACACAACAGGAAACTAGGACAACTACAGTGAGGGAGTGGGAGACTGTGATCAAATCACACACTTACAGAATTCGGAGAGGCAATCAGGATCCATGCAACAGATGAACAAGGTAGAGGATGCAGGAGGAAACAACACCGGCATCGGAGGCATGTAACTACTCACCATGAGCATCTCGGGCTCGGCTCGAGTAGGAAGTCCCAAAACACAGGCGTTATGGATCTGATGTATCCCTTCTTGGCCACCTCAACCTCCAACTCCTCCACGGTTATTGATTCATCACATCTCACCATCACATCTAGGGGCAGCTGTAGAGAGACAGAGGGAGATCGATAGAGAGGCCTCAAGAGAGAGAGAGAGGTAGTGTGGGATAGCACGAATCGTGGTTGAGGGAAGCACGAGAGTTACCTTGATGTGCCCGCCGAACTCATGGGATCTCGTCCTTCTTCCCATCATCGAGCACCTTGTCGGATGCTCGAACTTCGCCATCGACCAGCCGGGTCCTCCCCACTAGTCGCCGCCGGATCTCCGCACTAGTTGCCACGCGGTCGATGTGGGCAGGTGTCGATCGACAGGCCGTGCACGGATGCACGCGTCTTGCTGAAAGCCAACCCACCACGACATCGTGGCTTGTTGAGGGCCGCCACCGATCTGGTCTGGTTGGGAGAGAATGTGGTGCGGGGTCGGATTAGGGTGGAGGCGGTGCATCCGTTGCGGTGAGCCTTGGCCTTGGCTGTGGCGAGGACGAGACTGTGGCCTTGGTTGTCGCAGGGGAGAACGAGACCGTGGTGGTAAGGGCGGGGAGTGGAAGTAAGGGCGAGGTGAGGAGGAGGAGGAGGAGATCGCGATCTGGAAGACGAGCAAAGTGGCGGCGGGGTGCTGGGAGGGAGGAACGGAGGTCAGGGTAGGGTTAGGGTTAGGGCTGGAAACCTGGGAACCACACGAGGTGCGATGGGTTTTTGGTCGTTGGATCAGTGTCGTGGACGTCTCAGATCGTTTTTCTAGGGCTGATCCGTGGGTAGGCCAGTCCTCCCTCCTGATTGGCTGGATTTGGGTGTTTATTTTCCAAGTGCAAAAACAGTTTGTTCTGTTAAATATCTACCAAATGAATTTTGCAAAATGCCACCATTCTATTTTTCAAAAAAACTAGACCAACTTATATGGACAATGTCCCATTCGGGGTATCTCAAACCTTTCCGTTCACCCCTGGCGAAAAAGACAAATTCCTGCCAAATCGGCAGGAAGTGGGTCCGGTTTGAACTACAGGTACATGATCCGATGCCCATTATTTTTGGCAAAAATCATTTTTAGACTCACAATATCATGTTTCTTCAAAGATCCAACGCAAGTTTAGCGAGGCTCAAATTGAGCTAAGAACCTTCGTGCTCGCTTTTGACCATAGTTTGAAACAGGCATAAAAATAAAAAAGCGGTCCGATCAGCGCAAATCCTTCGTGGTGTCTTATTATGTGACATATTTGCAAGGAAAAATAACAAATTTGGTAAATTGAGTATGTCTCGAAAACCCTTCACAAAATGACCTATCATGTTCGAGGTTTCATGGCTTTGGTCAAATGACCAATGTTATGGCTAGAATCGGGCATAGTTTGTGATAATGTGCCCGTATTATGCACACATATGTATCATGGCATGGAGAACAATGTTGCAGGAGAAAGTTTTCCTTTTCAACGCACGAAAATCCATTTTCTATTTTCCGAACGCAAAAAACGGTTTTGTGAAGCAACCACCAAATGACAGTTTAGAATGGTATCGCCACATTTTGTAGAAATATTAGACCACCTTACATGGACAATGTCCCAACCGGGTATCTCAAACCTTCCGCTCACCTGGCGAAAAAGACAAATTCGCCAAATCGGAGGAAGTGGGTCAGTTTGAACTACGGTGTACATGATCCGATGCCCATTATTTTTGGCAAAAATCATTTTAGACTCACAATATCATGTTTCTTCAGAGATCCAACGCAAGTTTAGCGAGGGCAAACCGAGCTAAGAACCTTCGTGCTCGCCGTTTTGACCATAGTTTGAAACAGCATAAAAAATAAAAACGGTCCGATCAGCAAATCCTTGGCGTGGTGTCTTATTATGTGACATATTTGCAAGGAAAATAACAAATTTGGTAAATTGAGTATGTCGAAAACCCTTCACAAAATGACCTATCATGTTCGAGGTTTCATGGCTTCGTCAAATGACCAATGTTATGGCTAGAATCAGGGCATAGTTTGTGATAATGTGCCCGTGACAGTACACATATGTATCATGGCATGGAGAACAATGTTGCAGGAGAAAGTTTTCTTTTCAACGCATGGAAAATCCATTTCTATTTTCCGAACGCAAAAAAGCGGGGGTTTGTGAAGCAACCACCAAATGAGCTTTTAGAATGGTATCGCCACATTTTGTAGAAATATTAGACCACCTTACATGGACAATGTCCCAACCGGGGTATCTCAAACCTTTCCGTTCACCCCTGGCGAAAAAGACAAATTCCTGCCAAATCGGTAGGAAGTGGGTCCGGTTTGAACTACAGGTACATGATCCGATGCCCATTATTTTTGGCAAAAATTATTTTTAGACTCACAATATCATGTTTCTTCAGAGATCCAACGCAAGTTCAGCGAGGCTCAGCCCCGAGCTAAGAACCTTCGTGCTCGCCTTTGACCATAATTTGAAGCAGCATAAAAAATAAAACGGTCCGATCAAAGCAAATCCTTCGTGGTGTCTTATTATGTGACATATTTGCAAGGAAAAATAACAAACTTGGTAAATTGAGTATGTCTCGAAAAACCCTTCACAAAATGACCTATCATGTTCGAGGTTTCATGGCTTTCGGGTCAAATGACCAATGTTATGGCTAGAATCGGGGCATAGTTTGTGATAATGTGCCCGTGATTGTGCACACATATGTATCATGGCATGGAGAACAATGTTGCAGAATAATGTGCCCATATTGTGCAGAACAATGTTGCAAGTTTAGTGATACTTAAGGCCAAATTTTTTGAATTCAAAACCCTAGTTTCAAAATCATATTTTGAATTATGATATTGTCCCTACTATGGACTAATATGGGATTAGTAGATCCACAATTTAAAATAATCATATTATTTATAATTAACATCCTAGTATGGTCTAATGAAATTCATAAATATTTAGAGACAAAAATAAATTATTTTAGACTTCTTATGAAAAAAAGATAGAGAAGAAATATAAAAACACAAAAAGAAAAAGAAAAAACCTAGTCCCATCGAGGCCCAGTAGGGGAAATTTGGCCACCAGGCCCAGTTGCAATCGTCGTGTTATACTCAAATAGGAGGAGCACAGATACATTACATCTAAGTTACGTTGGTGTGGTGGTCAGGTTCCTTCTATGTGCTTGGAGGTCCATGTTCGAGTCTTTGGCGCCCATTTTTGCCTATTTAATTCGCGATATAGCAAATTGAATGTTTATAAGCTATCATCGTAGTAATATGCCACAAAGAAACTTGTGGCCTGGTGGTAAGGTGCGCTCGCAAACGGAGGGAGGTTGCGAGTTCGAATCGCTGGCTTGATTCTTTTTTGCAAATAATTCACAAGGCAAGCACGTCAAGTCTCTTTGGTCTCGGTAGTGCCACCTAGACGGATATTAATACATTAATATGATTTATAGTTAAAAAGTGACACGCAGACATGACATGTAGGCACAATTGTTGACGTGGCCAATCTCTTATTTTCTAATTTAGATGATATGACGATTTAAAATCGTCATAGTGAGCTACCAATACCTCCCGAGATGCATTTATTGGGTTATGACGATTTGAACTAATAAAACCATGACGATTTTAAGCAAGATCGTCGTAATTTTCTAAGGTTTTGAACCTCCTGAATAGCTTACGAGACGATTTTGTCCACGGTCACTATTAGAAGGTCATAGAATAACACATTCCTTGTAGTGTGTGAGAAGAGTGGTGAGCGAGAGAACCATACCATAGTGAGTGAGAGCTACAAGCCAAACTCGAGTGGAAAAACTAAGAGTGTTCTTCTTGCCACCAAAAGTGAGATGAGAGAAGTGCGGAACAACCCATCCATATTGCACTATGTCCTTGTATGCAAGGGACTAGCGCAAGGAACTAACAACTTGACAAATGTTCCTCCTTCTTTGATGACTATTTTGCAGGAATTCCAAGATGTTTTTCCCGAAGAGCTTCCTCATGGCCTTCCTCCTCTTCGTGGAATCGAGCACCGCATCGACCTCATACCCGGCGCCCCACTCCCAAACCGCGCTGCCAGACGCATTTAACCCGAAGAGACGGAGATCGAACGTCAAATCAACCAACTCGTCTCCAAAGGTTTGATCCAAGTAAGCACTAGCCCAAGCGCCCCCGTGATCCTAGTCCCAAAACGGATGATACGTTGCGGTTATGCATGGACTATCATTCAATCAATGCTATCACCGTATGCTATCGACATCCTATACCGCCTTGATGACATGCTTGATGAGTTATGTGGAGCCACTATATTTTCCAAAATTGATCTTCGTAGTGGTTACCATCAAATTCGCATGGTCAAGGTGATGAGTGGAAAACCGCCTTCAAGACCAAGCTTGGTCTCTATGAATGGTTGGTTATGCCTTTGGCTTATCCAATGCCCCATCTACCTTCATGCGCCTCATGAACCATATTTTGCGATCTCTCATTGGAAAGAGTGTAGTTGTTTACTTTGATGACATCCTTGTCTATAGCAAGTCACTAGAGGAGCATGTTACTCATGTTAAGGAGGTCCTTCAAATCCTTCGTCATGAAAAGCTTTATGCTAATCTCCCAAAGTGCACTTTTGCAAAAGACAAGCTGATTTTCCTTGGTTTTGTTGTGTCTTCTAATGGCATAGAAGTGGATGTCTCAAAAGTCAAGGACATACGAGATTGGCCCATCCCAACAAATGTTAGTGAACTTCGTAGTTTTCATGGGTTGGCTGGCTTTTACCGTCGCTTTGTGAAAGATCTTTCTACAATTGCTTGCCCCCTCAATGAATTGACCAAGAAAAATGTCACGTTCGTTTGGGGAAAAGCAGAACAAAAGGCTTTTGATGAGCTCAAAAAGAGGCTCACTGAAGCACCACTTCTTGCATTGCCGGATTTCACAAAAACATTTGAGATTGAGTGTGACGCTAGTGGTATTGGCATTGGTGGCGTCCTTATGCAAAATGGGCGTCCTATTGCTTACCATAGTGAGAAACTTGATGGCGCACGCCTCAATTATCCCATTTATGACAAAGAACTTTTTGCCTTGGTCCGTGTTCTTCAAGTGTGGCAACACTATCTTTGGCCCAAAGAATTTATCATCCATTCCGACCATGAGTCGTTGAAGTACCTTAAGGGCCAAGCCAACTTGAGTAAAAGACACGCAAAATGGGTTGAGTTTATGGAGTCTTTTCCTTACATTGTCAAATACAAGAAGGGCAAAGAAAATGTGGTAGCGGACGCCTTGTCTCGCAAAAACACAAGCCTTCTTACACGACTCGAAGTCAATGTCTTGGGTCTTGATGACATCAAATCTTTGTACGCGTCCGACCCTTTCTTTGGACCAATATTTGCACAATGTTCCGTAGACAAAGGGATTGATGATTTCTATTTGCATAAGGGTTTTCTTTTCAAACAAAACAAGCTTTGCATTCCGAAATCGTCTCCAAATGTTGCTTCTTCAAGAGTCCCATGGTGGAGGCCTTATGGGCCACTTTGGCGTGACAAGACATATGACATGCTCTCCACTCACTACTTTTGGCCAAAGATGAAGCGCGACGTGGAGCGACACGTCCAACGATGCACTACATGTATCCAAGCTAAGTCTAAGTCCAACCCTTTTGGTCTTTATATGCCATTGCCAATTCCTCATGCACCTTGGTCGGACATTAGCATGGACTTTGTGTTAGGCTTGCCTAGATCTAAGCATGGTCATGATTCCATTTTTGTAGTAGTGGATCGTTTTTCCAAAATGGCACATTTCATTCCGTGCCATAAGACCGATGATGCTTCACATGTAGCAAATTTGTTTTTCAGGAAATAATTCCACACGGTGTGCAAGGACAATCGTCTCCGATCATGACGTAAAATTCATGAGCTACTCGAAGACACTCATGGCCAAGCTGCATCAAGCTCCTCTTCTCGTCCGCCAGATCCTCAAACCGATGGACAAACCGAGGTCGCTAATCGAAGTCTTGGCACACTCCTCGGTGTTGATAAAGAAGAACCTTAAAGACCGGGAGGAATGCATTCCACACGCCGAAGTTCGCCACAACCGCGCAAGCACTCCACCACCATGAGGAGCCCGTTCATGATCGTCTACGGCTTCGAACCTCTCACCGCGCTCGATATCCTTCCACTCCCACTTCATGAACGTGCCAATATGGACGTTGCCAAGCACGCCCACACAATGAAGAAACTCCATGATGACACACGAGCTACTATCGAGCAACAAGTCCTTCGCCATGCATCAAGGCTAAACAAGAATAAGAAAGAGATAATCTTCCAAGAGGGCGACCTTGTGTGGATACACTTAAGTAAAGACCGCTTCCCCAAGGAACGCGACTCCAAGCTAAAGCCTAGAGGAGATGGACCATTCAAAGTGCTCAAGCGAATCAACAACAACGCTTATGTCATCGATATCCCAACTTCCAAGTATCTTGTGAGCTCGACATTCAATGTCAAGGACCTCTCACCCTACCATGGAGAAGAGGAAGTTGAGCATGTTGAAGATTCGAGGACGACTCTTTCCCAAGGGGGGGAGCTGATGCAGCCCGTCCTACGACCGCTTCTACATCTACTCCCACAAGCTCCCCAAGTGGACCCATGACTCGCGCCCGAGCCAAACTCCTTCAAGCTAAGGTGAACTCGCTCCTCTCCATGTGTGACTTCAATACACCCTTGGATGGCTTGCTATTTCATTCCCATACCTTGTGCATCACCAGGTACGAAGAGAAGAACCCGCAGGACGGAGGAGCCCCCGAAGAAGAGACCAAATGCTCTCTGTCGCCAGCGGTACTACCAAGCGACCAGTACTACCGCTTACAGTATCACCAATGCTACCGCCAACGATGTAAGGCCCGGAGCTGCCCAAACGCTCTGTCACCAAAGAGACTACCGCCCCAATGAAGGCCCCAGCGCAAGTCCCAGATCGACAAAGCGTACTACCGGTCCAGAACTGTACTACCGCATGACCGGTACTACCGGTCCCTTGCCAGCGGTACTACCGCCAGAGATGAGACTTTACGTGATACTGCCCAGCCTTGTAACCCTCTCCATATTTCTATTTATCCCCAAACTACCTGTTTTGTGGCTGGACTATATATAGCCCCCACCATCCATTGTAAACCCTAGACTTGGATAATAATAGATATTAAGGAAACCCTTTGAGGACTTATATCTATTGGTCTCATGCTCCTACCAAGGAGCACCGGATTATCCACCCACCTCTTGGATCTTGCTTAAGTGCGTTCAAGTTGTACAAGGCCTTGGGTTCTCGGTGTCTCGCCCCCAAGTCGTCAAGATCTCACCAAGCACCTCATCCCCCGTTGTTGGCGTAGAGAGCGAGCTTCGCCCAACACCGATCCTAGGGATTATGTTGGACCGGTTGCCACCGGCGTGAGGAGTAGGCGTGTATCGTGTTTTGGTGTGTGTGTGTGTTCGTGGTTTTCATCGCCTTCATCGATTTCATCCCCCGACCACCTCGTTCCCCTCGTTTCTCGTGGAATTCGTGAAAGATCGGGCCAACCCCTGGGTTACCCCCTAACAACGCCACTCTTGTTTTGATAGGAGTTGGAGCTTGGCGCCTTGGAGGTGATGTAGCTTGGCGCCTTAGAGATGGTGGAGCTTGACGCCTTGGAGGTGATGGCACTTGTCGCCTTGGAGGTGGATCATCGAAGTAGGTGGTGCCCTTTGGTGTGGCACGCTTGGCCTTGAAGGTCATGGAATCTTGATGATGCGCCTCCTCTTGCTTGGCGTAGTTGGCTTCCATCTACACGCGGTGGAGGAATTCTTCATGGCTTGTGGAGGAGCCATCAAACTCGATGAAGTTCTTCGTGTCCTCCATGTTTGGCGAGGCGTCGTCGATGTCGCACTCGAAGTCATCCATGCTTGGGGAGTAATTGTTGGTGTAGTACGCCATATCACCCAAGCATGTGGAGCCATTGTCGGTGTAGTGCTCCATAGTCTCCATGCATGAGGAGCCATTGTCGACGTAGAGCTCCATGTCTTCCATGCATGTGGAGTCGTCGTAGGTGTAGTGCTCCGGGTCCTCAAAGCATGCGGAGCCATTATCGGTGTTGTGCTTCATCATGTCCTCTATACTTGTGGAGTCGTAGTCATGGTGGCTCATCATGGATTCTTCATAGATATCATCCTCGGTTCCGGAGTCCCTAGACATGATACACAAGACCAAGCGGTGTATATGGAATTGGTAGTGGGAGTTAGGGATGCAACGTCAAACCTTACTTTACCTTGGAAGATCGTATCGTACAAGTGGCCACACTTGAGAACAATAAACCAATCAAAGTGAAGTTCACGCGGAACACCAAAACCAACTACGAACCAAAAAACACACACACACAAGGCCTATGGTGGATAGGTATGGAAAGTGGCATGTCAAGAACCAATCCGAAATCAAGATGTTGTAATGGCAAGTAAAGAACCGCAATGATCACAGAGCAAAACAAGTCAATCCACAAGATAGGAAATATGTACAAGGAAACACACACGGTGGGATAAATGGGACTTGTGCGACGGAGAAAGTGAGCTAAGAACCAAATGATTACCTAGCGAAGACTATAAGCTCGTGTCACACAAGTACAAGGAGAGACGCTAGTTCGATCGCACAAAATTGGTGGGCTACAATATATGCACAATAAGTACCACCTATATGATGTTCATCGATCTTGCGCTTCCTATTCTATGAGGCACATGCGTATCTCTTTTTTTCTATTTTTTTATTTTTGTATCACTCTTTTCCTTTTTATTTCTTTTTCACTTGCCTCTTCCTTGTGCCAACAACTATACAAGGTAACTATATGAGATAGCGCTCACAATGTTTGCTCGGAATCTACAAGGTATCAAATGTGCATAGCCCAAGCAATCATAGGAGGAACTAGTCTCAATAGGTGTTTGTTGCTCGCAAAGATAGTGGGGTTCACAAAGGAATGCAAGTGGGGAAAAGTCGCGGAATGTTTATACCTTTCGTCTACGATCTTCACCCTTTATTGTTGGATTCCGCCTTGCTCACGGAATCTGGATGGAGTAGATAGCATGAACAACTTGGATGATGATGTAGAGCTCCTTCTCCTTTTCGAAACGAGCTAAAGAACACCAAAATCCGAGTTCGAGTGCAAAAGTTATGCTCAAAACGGTGAGAGGTTGAAATCTGGAAACCTGTTGTTTTCTTTCTGTAATGGGCGGTAGTACCGGATTTTGGGCCCGGTACCGGAAAAGGGCGGTAGTACCGGATTTTAAGCCCGGTAGTACTGCTGAGTCCACAAACTCCCAGTTTTGACGCGGTTTCGCGATTTTGGGGTGATTTGGGCGGAAAATCTTCAAGAAATACACCAAATCGATGGGGGAAATCAAGGAATTAGGCTATGGGAACGCAAAGGAAGGTAGATCAACAAGTTTAGCAAGTAATCCACGGATCAAAACCTACCAAAATGGACTCAAATCACAGATCGATCCAAAACACGAATTGGGGCTATTTTTGGTGGAATTTTCGAATTTATGGGGAAAAGACCAAATCGATGAGAAATCCGTGGCAACCAAAAGCTGCTAATACCAGATGATGGAGGGGTTAACCTCTTGGGTGGCCCGATCTTCACGGATCTCGTGGTCAAATCGATGGGAAAGCGAGGGGAAAGGGAGAAGGTAGCGGAAGCGAACACACACCTCGCGAAGAACACGATGAACACACGCAAAACTCACTCGATACAAGGTCGATTGCTCCCGAACGGCGGCCACCGGTCTGATAGTGTACTCGCAAGGAAAGATCGGTCAACGTGCTCCCTCAAATCCACATCGGAGAGGGAAGAACACCTTGGGAAGGGTCTTGACAACTTGGAGATGAGACATCAAACTCCAAGGCCTTGTTCAACGATGGATGCGTGATGCAAAGTCCAATCGAGGTTGGTGACGATAGTCGGTCCCCTTGGTAAAGGGGATGAGGCAAAACTAGAGATTCCACAATGGGGGTTGTCTTTAGTCTATCATCTATGCCTAAGGGATACATGAGGGGTAAGGGCTCTATTTATAGGCCAACCACATAAACAAGGGTAGTTTGGGGATAAACTAGGCGAATAGGTAAGTAAAGGGGATACATGGGCTGTGGCCCAACTAGTGCGCGCAGGCACTGCCATGAGCGGTACTGGGACTTGGGACCGTAGTACCGCTTGGTCCCAGATAGTGCCGCCCGGGACCGTAGTACCGCTTGCGATCTGGGGCTTCTGGCGTGCCTGTTGGGGAGCTAGTGAGGCGAGTACCGCTGGCCGGTTGATGGAGGGGTTAACCTCTTGGGTGGCCCGATCTTCACGGATCTCGTGGTCAAATCGATGGGAAAGCGAGGGGAAAGAGAGAAGGTAGCGGAAGCGAACACACACATCGCGAAGAACACGAAGAACACACGCAAAACTCACACGATACAAGGCCGATTGCTCGAACGCGCCACCGGTCCGATAGAATCCTCGCAAGGAAAGATCGGTCAACGTGCTCCCTCAAATCCACATCGGAGAGGGAAGAACACCTTGGGGAGGGTCTTGACAACTTGGAGACGAGACACCGAACTCCAAGGCCTTGTTCAACGATGGATGCGTGATGCAAAGTCCAATCGAGGTTGGTGACGATAGTCGGTCCCCTTGGTAAAGGTGATGAGGCAAAACTAGAGATTCCACAATGGGGGTTGTATTTAGTCTATCATCTATGCCTCAGAGATACATGAGGGGTGGGGGATCTATATATAGGCCGGCCACATAAACAGGGGTAGTTTAGGAATAAAACTAGGGGAATAGGTAAGTAAAGGGGAATACATGGGCTATGGCCCAACTGGTGCGCGCAGGCAGACATGACCGGTAGTACCGGACTTAGGACCGGTAGTACCGGTCATCACCGGTAGTACCGCTCCGGGACCGGTAGTACCGCTTGCGGTCTTGGAGCATCCGTTGGAGCCGTCGATGGCGGTAGAGAAGGGCGATAATCTGCCGACCGGAGTACGGTTCCGACAACCGTAGTACCGCTTGGACTGGCAATGCCGAATTGCCTTCTTCCGTCTCCTCTTCCAAGCCTCCGTCTTGTCGGGCTTGATGTTCCGGGCTTCCTCCCTTTCCTCCATACTGGTTGGTGTGAACCTATCATGCATATGTGACGGAGTATGAAGTAGCATACCATTCCATAGGGTAGGAAGTGGGATCGCATAGAGGAACGGATTCACCTTTGGAGTCCATGACGACTTGGCGTAAGTTAGAGACCTTGATGTAGTAACGACCGTAGGTCGGGCTGCATCACCGGTAGTACCGGTCGCCGGATCCGGTAGTAACGCCAGAGATAGAGAGCATTTGGTGATCTGTCTTCTTCCGCCTCCTCTTCCAAGCCTCTGTCTTGTCGGGCTTGATGCTCCGGGCTTCCTCCCTTGCCTCCGTACTTGTCTATGTGAACCTATCATGCATATGTGATGGAGTATGAAGTAGCATACCATTTAATATGGTAGGAAGGGGGCTAGCATAGAGGAACGGATTCACCTTTGGAGTCCATGACGACTTAGCGTAAGTTGGAGACCAAGATGTGGTAACGACCGTAGGTCGGGCTACATCACTTTCCATCTTCAATTTGTTCGTGTTTCGCGTGTTTGTCGCCATTTTAACACAAGCTTCCGCATCAGAGTCACCACGCGCTCAGCGACACCGCGACACTCGAACATCATCCCCACCAACGGTTGCAAGTCGTCAACAATACCAAAGGTATAACTTGCGCCCCTTTGACAGCCCCATATCTTCCTTTGTGTGTATCTATCCTATGAGAGCAA
Organism: Avena longiglumis; assembly: GCA_030063025.1. NCBI lineage: Eukaryota > Viridiplantae > Streptophyta > Magnoliopsida > Poales > Poaceae > Avena > Avena longiglumis. The sequence goes on along the minus strand of CP125976.1, from coordinate 338,326,679 downwards.
CTCATTTTGTGTTTGTCTAAGCATTGTGCACTTGCCTTCGGAAAAGTGAGAGTGTGAGGCCAAATACAAAAGTTAACATAGTAGCATAGAAAGGGAGAAAAAAGGAAAAGAATAAAAAAAAGATAAAATAGAAAGATACTTAGTCTCCCAATACAAACAAGATACCAAGCTTGTAAGCCAACAAGAGCGAGGAAAAGAGCGCACCAAGGCAAGTGCACAGATCCGTTGCTTATCCTCTTTTGGCAAACGAGTTGTGGTCTCTCCTTGAGTTGGCACGACAACCGAGCGTAGTTTTTGTTAGGACCTTTTGTGCTCATTTTCATAGTCGTGCTAACCCCGTTTTTCTCCACGTGTGCGTTTTTCCGTGTTTTTGTAGATCGTATCCTTTTGCTTTTGATCTTTGGTTCTTTACCACGTAGAACAATAACCTTTTGCTTGGATCGTTTCGTTTGGTTTTCCACAATCCTAACCTTCCACCAAAAGCTTTTGAGAGTTGTAGCATATGTGTGTGTGACTTTCTTTTCCATTTCACTTTGCACGCTGTTCGCTCATTTGTGTGGCAATTGGTTTGATATAATCTCCAAGGTGAGGTAAAAGGCTAACTTTACGCACCCTTTTTTTTCTCCATATAAAACCCTTGTCGGCTTTGCATCATGGACAGGAATGGCGAGCCGTCCCAACCACCACCACCTCCGGAAGACGACACACAATACATGACAAGATGGGACCATTGGAAGGTCCGAGGCAAATTAAACTACCGTTGTGAAGCTCTCGAGCGGCGCCAAGATGAACAATTTAGCGAAGCCCGCGTGGAGTTGAAGAACATCGACAACCGCTTCGAAGAAGTCCGAGGCCAAATGCATGCCATGCAACACAACCTCGGTCATCAAAATGAAGCTCTTGGTCGCGCCCTCGCCTCAACGGATGAGAAGCTTCAACGCCTCATTGATGGACTAGCAAGGCCACGCTCCCGCGACTCAAGCTCATCTCGGCACTCCTCAAGTGAATCAAGTGCACCTCGCTGTCACGCTTCAAGGCACCGGGATGGACCCGTTCTTCAATCCATGAGCTCTTCTCAAGCGGTACCATCTCCGCGACACGCCGCAACGTCAAGCTATGATGGTGACCTCTCCGCAAGACCTCCACGACGTGAAGCGAACCAGCCACAACCAAGGGCACTTGTGATTCAACAAGAGCAACCTCACATGGACCACCAAGCCCATCACCGTCGACATGTCCTTTCAATAACAAGTGAAGCATCCGAAGAGGACGAACAAGATCACCGTCAACGTGAAGCACTCGAAGATCCACCATGGCGTCATCATCGACATGATCGTCAACGTCGGAAACATGATAGTCATGACGAGCCTCCTCCACACCAAGAAGAAGAAGAAGAGCAGCCCATGGCGCATGCGGCTCGACGTCCTCCTCGCCACAGGGCGCAAGACAATGCTCCTCGGCATCAACCGCGACAAGAATAAGAGCAAGCTCCCCAAGCTCGTCGTGAGGACCATCAACCTCCTCCTCGTCCTCAACCGCGCCAACAACACGAGCAAGCTCCCCAAGCTCGTCATCAAAACCAAGTTCCACCACCAAACGCGGCACCTCAACAACCGCAAGAGTAACGCAACCATCACCAAGCAAGACATGAGAGCTCGGATGATGATGATGACCGCCAAAATCATGGCAACCGCCGCAACCGGAACCGCAATGGAGAAGAAACTTTCGGCAAGCTCAAATTCACCATGCCCAAGTTCACCGGTTCCAATGAACCCGAAGAATATCTCTCGTGGGAACTCAAGGTTGACAAGATCTTCCGCATGCACAACTATAGCAATGAGAAGATGATGGCCATGGCATCCCTCGAGTTCGATGAGTATGCCAACCTTTGGTGGGAACAAGTCCAACTCGCTCGCGAAGCAAAAGAAGAGCCTCCAATATCAACTTGGCAAGATATGAAGGCCCATATGAGATCCCGCTTTGTTCCTTCGCACTACACGCGTGACCTCTTCAACAAGCTTCAAACGCTTAGTCAAGGGACAAAGACCGTGGAAGAGTACTTCAAACAAATGGAGCTCAACATGATCCGTGCCAACATTGAAGAGCGAGATGAACAAACAATGGCACGCTTCCGCAATGGCTTGAACCATCCCATTAAGCGCATCACCGAGTTCCAAAAGTACAACAACATGGTTGAGCTTGTGCACATCGCATCAAAGGCCGAGCGTCAAGTGCAAGAGGACATCGAGTACAACAAGCCAAAGACGTACTTCACCTACAAGCAAGCACCAACCACTACTCCAACAACACCAAGTGGAAGCTCCTCGAGTACCACCAAGCTTTCCTTCAAGCCAACACTTCCTCAAGGAAAACAGCCCCCAAGTGGCAAATACACAAGGGATGATCAACCATTCAATGGTGAATGCTACAAGTGTGGAGGCAAAGGACACAAGTCGGCCGCATGTGGGAACAAGAAAGTTTTGTTCATTCATGACAACGGCGATGAAGAATACTTGAGTGAAGAAGAGTTTGATGCAAGGTTCAAGGAAGCCATGGCAAGGCAACATTTGGAAGAGGACCAAGAACTTCTTGTGTGTGAGCATGACGCAAGTCCATCGCTTGTGGTCACAAGGGTCTTAACTACCCAAGTCAATGAGAATGAAGACCAACGTTCGAACATCTTCCAAACTCGTGCCGGCATCAATGGGAAGTCCATCAAAGTTGTCATCGATGGAGGGAGTTGCCACAATCTTGCAAGCACGGAATTGTGTGAGAAACTTAACCTCACCCTCCATCCGCATAAACACCCCTACCATATCCAATGGCTAAGTGACCAAGGATCCGTCAAGATCAAGCACACCATCTCGGTAACGTTCTCAATTGGGCCCTACAAGGACATGGTGGAATGTGACGTGGTCCCAATGACGGTTTGCCATATGTTGCTCGGAAGGCCGTGGCAATATGACAAGCGTGCTTTGCATGATGGTCACTCAAACACTTATACTTTCAAATGGCTTGATAAAACTTGTGTGTTGCAACCAATGACTCCTAGCCAAATAATTGCAGACAATGCAAAGGCTCTAGCGAGGGCGCAATACACAAAAACACCTTGTGAGAAGAGTGGTGAGCGAGAGAACCACACCATAGTGAGTGAGTGCCACAAGCCAAACTCGAGTGGAAAAACTAAGAGTGTTCTTCTTGCCACCAAAAGTGAGATGAGAGAAGTGCGGAACAACCCATCCATCTTGCACTATGTCCTTGTATGCAAGGGACTAGCGCAAGGAACTAACGACTTGACAAATGTTCCTCCTTCTTTGTTGGCTATTTTGCAGGAATTCCAAGATGTATTTCCCGAAGAACTTCCTCATGGCCTTCCTCCTCTTCGTGGAATCGAGCACCGCATCGACCTCATACCCGGCGCCCCACTCCCAAACCGCGCCGCGTATCGCACGAACCCGGAAGAGACGAAGGAGATAGAACGTCAAATCAACCAACTCGTCTCCAAAGGTTTGATCCAAGTAAGCACTAGCCCAAGCGCGGTCCCCGTGATTCTAGTTCCAAAAACGGATGATACGTTGCGGTTATGCATGGACTGCCGTCCAATCAATGCTATCACCGTGCGTTATCGACATCCTATACCGCGTCTTGATGACATGCTTGATGAGTTATGTGGAGCCACTATATTTTCGAAAATTGATCTTCGTAGTGGTTACCATCAAATTCGCATGGCCGAAGGTGATGAGTGGAAAACCGCCTTCAAGACCAAGCTTGGTCTCTATGAATGGTTGGTTATGCCTTTTGGCTTATCAAATGCCCCATCTACCTTCATGCGCCTCATGAACCATATTTTGAGATCTCTCATTGGGAAGAGTGTAGTTGTTTACTTTGATGACATCCTTGTCTATAGCAAGTCACTAGAGGAGCATGTTACTCATGTTAAGGAGGTCCTTCAAATCCTTCGTCATGAAAAGCTTTATGCTAATCTCCCAAAGTGCACTTTTGCAAAAGACAAGCTGATTTTCCTTGGTTTTGTTGTGTCTTCTAATGGCATTGAAGTTGATGTCTCAAAAGTTAAGGACATACGAGATTGGCCCATCCCTACCAATGTTAGTGAACTTCGTAGTTTTCATGGGTTGGCTGGCTTTTACCGTCGTTTTGTGAAAGACTTTTCTACCATTGCTTTCCCCCTCAACGAATTGACCAAGAAAAATATCACATTCGTTTGGGGAAAAGCACAACAAAAGGCTTTTGATGAGCTCAAAAGGAGGCTCACCGAAGCACCACTTCTTGCATTACCGGATTTCACAAAAACCTTTGAGGTTGAATGTGACGCTAGTGGTATTGGCATTGGTGGCGTCCTTATGCAAAATGGGCGTCCTATTGCATACCATAGTGAGAAACTTGATGGCGCACGCCTTAACTATCCCATTTATGACAAAGAACTTTTTGCCTTGGTTCGAGTCCTTCAAGTGTGGCAACACTATCTTTGGCCCAAAGAATTTATCATCCATTCCGACCATGAGTCATTGAAGTATCTTAAGGGCCAAGCCAATTTGAGTAAAAGGCACGCCAAATGGGTTGAGTTCAGGGAGTCTTTTCCTTACATTGTCAAATACAAGAAGGGCAAAGAAAATGTGGTAGCGGACGCCTTGTCTCGCAAAAACACAAACCTTCTTACACGGCTCGAAGTAAATGTCTTGGGTCTTGATGACATCAAATCTTTGTACGCGTCCGACCCTTTCTTTGGACCAATTTTTGCAAGATGTTCAATAGATAAAGGGATTGATGATTTCTATTTGCATAAGGGTTTTCTTTTCAAACAAAACAAGCTTTGCATTCCGAAGTCATCTCTCCAAATTTTGCTTCTTCAAGAGTCCCATGGTGGCGGCCTTATGGGTCACTTTGGCCGTGACAAGACGTATGACATGCTATCCACTCACTACTTTTGGCCAAAGATGAAACGTGACGTGGAGCACCACGTCCAACGATGCACTACATGTATCCAAGCTAAGTCTAAGTCTAACCCCTTTGGTCTTTATATGCCACTGCCTATTCCTCATGCACCTTGGTCGGACATTAGCATGGACTTTGTGTTAGGCTTGCCTAGATCTAAACATGGACATGATTCTATATTTGTAGTAGTGGATCGCTTTTCAAAAATGGCACATTTCATTCCATGCTATAAGACTGATGATGCTTCACATGTAGCAAATTTGTTTTTCAGGGAAATAATTCGGCTACACGGTGTACCAAGAACAATCGTCTCCGACCGTGACGTAAAATTCATGAGCTACTTCTGGAAGACTCTCATGGCAAAGCTCGGCATCAAGCTCCTCTTCTCGTCCGCCTCGCATCCTCAAACCGATGGACAAACTGAGGTCGTCAATCGAAGCCTTGGCACACTCCTCCGGGTGTTGATAAATAAGAACCTTAAAGACTGGGAGGAATGTATTCCACATGCCGAGTTCTCCTACAACCGCGCCAAGCACTCCACCACCATGAGGAGCCCGTTCATGATCGTCTATGGCTTCGAGCCCCTCACCGCGCTCGATATCCTTCCACTACCACTTCATGAACGTGCCAACATGGACGTTGTCAAGCGTGCTCAAACAATGAAGAAACTCCATGAAGACACAAGAGCTACGATCGAGCAACAAGTCCTTCGCCAAGCATCAAGGCTAAACAAGAACAAGAAAGAGATGATCTTTGAAGAGGGAGACCTTGTGTGGATACACTTAAGTAAAGACCGCTTCCCCAAGGAACGCGACTCCAAACTCAAGCCAAGAGGTGATGGACCATTCAAAGTGCTAAAGAGGATAAACAAAAACGTCTATATCATCGATATCCCAACATCAAAGTATCTTGTGAGCTCGACATTCAATGTCAAGGACCTCTCACCCTACCATGGAGAAGATGAAGTTGAGAAGGTTGAAGAGTCGAGGACGACTCTTTCCCAACGGGGGGAGCTGATGCAGCCCGTCCTACGACCGCTACTACATCTACTCCCATGAGCTCCCCAAGTGGACCCATGACTCGCGCCCGAGCCAAACTCCTTCAAGCTAAGGTGAACTCGCTCCTTTCCTTGTGTGACTTCGATACACCCTTGGATGGCCTGCTACTTCATACGCATACCTTGTGCATCATCAGTCTGAAGAAGGACCAAGAGACGGAGGAGCACAAGCGGAAGAAACCAAATGCTCTCTCGTCACTACGGACTGGCGGTATTATCGCCCGGCACTCAGCCTTGCTACCGCCTGACAGAACGCCAATGAAGCCAAATACTCTCTCCGCGGTACTACTGGGACACGGAACAGTACTACCTGTACACTCTGGCCTTAATACCGCCTCCCGTGAAGACGCCGACGAAGTCCCAGATGGCAAGCGGTACTCTGGACCATGCGGTACTACGGTGTCTGCAGTACTACGGACATGTACCGGTACTCTGGACGACCTGAGAACTGATCGTGTTCGGCGGCCAATACCTGTAACCCTCACTATATTTCGCTATTTGTTCCCAAAATACCCCTAGTATGTGGTTGGCCTATAAATATCTCCCACCCTCCATTGTAAACCCTTGACTTGGATAATCATAGATTAAGGACACCCCTTTGCGGATCTTTCAATCTATTGGTCTCATGCTCCTACCAAGGGGCACCCTATTATCCACCCTCCTCTTGGATCTTGTGACATGGTTATACCCTACGGGTACGTAACTTCAGCATACCTAGTCCAGCCCAAGGAAGGCCCACGGTAGACATACGCTGGCCCATGAAGATTTTCGGGTGGCCAAGGCCCATGACGTCTTCGGATCCTTGGAGAGCAAGACTAGAGGAGATAGGAAATTCAAAGGGGTAAAACCCTAGAACTTGTAACCGACTAGGACTACGCCCGGACCTCTAAGTCTACATAAAGGCCGGAGGTGCGTCCTAGGGCAACTCGACTCATACCTTCAACGCATCCACGCCGGATCGAATCTGCGCATCATGTAACCTTCGGTTCGCAGTAATCAAAGAGCGGCAAGCGGGAGTAGGGTTTTTCCCTCGGGCCCGAACACAGGTAAATCTCGTGTCCCACGGTTGCTTGTCCATTACTGCCCACGATCTCCAAAGATCCCCATCTTCTCCAAAACCCAAGTCCATAACAATGGGCATTGGCGAGATTAAACCTCGCCAATTGGCGCGTCGTGGGAATTGGGGCTCTGCGATTGTCGTCGTGGCGGTTCCGACCGATCGATCTACAACTCATGCGGCGGAGAATCACCTCCTCTTGGCGCTTTCGACTTCACCGCCCACTCATGGATACCATGAAGGATTTGAGCCCGTGGCGGCGGACTCGAAATCTTGTTCGGAGCTTTGCTTCGGTGGGACAAGCGGCACCCTCCGCCTCCTGGCGGGTGCCGTGCCGTCAATCGGCCCGCTTCATGGGCTCCACACCCGTCTATGCACGTCACCATCAACAGATGAGTTCTACTGACAGCATCCGCAACTCCGATCTGTGCGATCCACCTTCGGATGAAGGGACCTACGGTTCAGATCCGAAAGCTGCGGCGATAACCAATCAATGCGGGCGCTATCGTCGCGCGATCATCAAACCGATGAGGAAGCGCCTAACCCGCCCAACCCCAACCCGCAGCGTAAACGGCGAAAACGGTGGAAACGGCAGCAGGGGAAAGCGGTGGCCACCTCATCCAACTTAGCAAAGAAGGATGGGTTGAAGCCGCCGCCGTCATGGCGAAATAGTCCTACCTCTGGACTCCCCACGTGATCTGGCGAGGGCATACCACTACCTCCTCATCGAGGAGCACAAGAAGCAAGTCAAGATCACGAGGCGCCAACAAACGCAAACAAGCAGCCTCTGAGTCCGGTCTTGCGACGAGTTGCGCTCTCCGCCATGGGACCGGCTCTAGCACAAACGGAAATCGAAACAAACACGCTCTCGGGTGGAAAACATGGACCCCAAGGAGCGGCGTGACGTGACCCGAACTCTCCACACATCGTTCATGGATATGGACGCTGACGGCAACATCATCCCGAAGACGCCACAAGCTGCGATCATGGCAGCCACTGCGTATCTCGCGGCTCACCCACCTCCGGAGAGGGACCCGAAAAGGGCCATGCATAGGTCCGCACTCACCGGACTAGGACTAATTAGAGCTGCGCTCCACGAAGACGCTCCTGCGTAACCGAAGAAGAAAGCTCCGGCCAGGCGCGACCGAAGTCCCACCCCCTCATCCGAAGAGGAAGAGGAGCACGATCTTCCTCGAAGGAAGAAGAGCTCGCACCATATAAAAGCGACTACGACGCGGAGACAAGCTTACACAGCGCAAGATCGATAAAGCACGCGCTAAACGCGCATGCTCGTCTGAATCTGAGATGGATGAAGACGAAGGAGAACTCTGCGGGGCTCGATGCTTCAGCAGATCCGTCCGGCGAACACAGATTCCACGCAACTTCAAGCTTCCTTCGGATACTCCGAAGTTCAACGGCACGCAAGATCCAAAGTCCTGGCTCAGTGACCATCTGTCATCCGTCAAGCTTCACGGAGGCAACAAAGAAACCGCCATGCAATGCCTTTAGCTGTAGCTAACAGGCGCAGCGCGGGTCTGGCTTAGCAGCATATCATCAGGATCCATCTGAAGCTGGGAGGAGCTCGCTTACAGCTTCATCCGAAACTTCAAAGGCACCAGCAAGAGGCCGCCTCAATTGAAGAATTGCGAGCCTGCACTCAGAGAACGGGTGAATCTATTCGCTCGTACATACTACGCTGGTCTACAACCAAGAACTCCGCAGCACACATCTCCGAAGAGCGGGCCATCGACGCTTTCGGGGCGGCGTCAACGCCAGACTTCAAGGAGAAACTTGGAAGTGTAAAGCCCAAGACACTCGACCAGCTCATGGAAATCGCCAGCAATTGGGCGGGGCGGCGAAGATTGCATCCAGCGGGCGCAATCAGATGAAGAGGACGACTACGGCCGAAGACGCGAACGCCGCAGCAAGAGGAGATCGCGCGTCTACGAGGACCGCGACGGACCCGACATGGTCGCAGCCAGCTACGCCGACCGCCGTAAAGACAACAGCCACAACAGCGGAGGATACCGCAATGGAAACTTCCGCGACAACGGACGACCAACGCAGTCGTGGCAATGCCGCGACCGCGAGAACGGACCCTCAGCATTCGAAAAACTTTCGGGTCCATGCACCATCCACTTCTACATCGACAAACAAGATGGCAAAAATAAAGCTCGCCACATGCTCAAGGACTGCCGCGAGTTCCAGAAACTCAGCGAAGGTATGGTGTAGATGAGGCAACAAGCTCCAATCCCTGCGTTCGGAAACACACCTGCGCCAGGTGAAATAGCACACGGAGCTCGTCCACCGCCGCCTATTGGAGGCCCAAATCAACCAGTCGCACCAGCGCAAAACAACGCCGGGGTCGCATACCCCCCACCAAAAGGAGCACTCAATATGATACAGAAGGGACGCCCCACAAATAGGGTGCAGAAGAAAATCACCCGACAAATCAACTTGGCCGTGGCAACTCCGCTGCAATCCACAGTACCTCAGCGGATCGGAGTCCTGCATCACATTCACTCGCGCGGATCACCCTTGCCAGATCCCTCGCCCAAGTCATGCTGCCCTGGTGCTGGAGGCGCAGATCGGAGGCTTCGAGATGAGTTGCGTGTTCATGGACGGCGGCAACGGCATTAACCTTATGTTCTCAAGCACTCTAGCAGCTATGCGGATCCCCCAATACAGCCTGGAACAATCAGACACAACGTTCCACGACATTGTCCTAGGGAAGGGCATCTTCCCCCTGGGCAAAATAGGGCTCGACGTCATCTTCGGAAAGCCGGACAACTTTCGGCAGGAGCGCCTAGAATTCGAAGTGCTGGACTGGCCGTCGCAATACCATGCCATCCTGGGACGTGTAGCATTCACAAGGTTCCTGGCCGTCCCACACTACGCATACCTACTACTCAAGATGCCAGGACCAAGGGGCGTCATCACAGTCCACGGGAGCTTCACCCGATCGGACCAATGCGACAGGGATTTCAACAAAATCTCCCAGTCCTTCGGCATGCAAGACGAGCTCGTAAGGCTCCGCGAGGTGACGGACAATGGCTACCCAGTCACAAGGCGTAACACACACGACATGTCCTTCGACTCCCGTCAACACCAAGAAAGTGCAGGTCCATCCGACAGACGCCTCCAAAGGCGCCGATCGCCAACGACCTCAAGATCAAGATAGGAAGGCGCTTCGAATTCCTCCGTGAGCGCTGGAAATATTCGCTGGCGGGACATGCCAGAGTTCCTGTGATTCGCCGAACGCACTCAATGTCTTCCGGACACCAAGCGGTCAGCGATCTATCCGAAGACTATCGGAGCCACGATCCGAAGCTATCGGCAAGGAGATCAACAGATTACTCGCAGCAGACTTCATCTAGGAAATCAAGGAAAGCGAGTGGCCGGCAAATACGGTGATGGTCCCGAAGAAGGACACGAACATCCTGCGGATGTGCGTGGACTTCACGTCACTAAATAAACACTTCCCAAAGGACCACTTCCCTCTACCTCGGATCGACCAGATCATCGATTCGACTGCAGGTTGTGAGAAGCTCTCCTTCCTCGACGCCTACTCAGGCTATAACCAGATTCGACTCAAGGTCGAAGATCAAGAAAACGCGTTCATCACACCGCTCGGAGTATTCTGCTACAACACAATGCCCTTCGCTAAAGAACGCGGTGCCACGTACCGGCGATGCATGCTGCCTCAAGGACCGGATCGGTCGCACGTCCAAGTCTATGTCGGACATAGTCATAAAAACCAAGGAGGCAAGAACACTTATCGGCGATCTCCGTGAGACATTCGACAACCTTGATCGCTACAGATCAAGCTCAATCCGAAAAGTGCGCCTTGGCATCCCTCGGGGCTTTCGTACTTCATCTCTCAACGAGGGATCGGCGAACCGAAGAAAATCAAAGCTATCATGACAATGGAGAAGCGAAAAACCTCAAGGCGTTCAGAGATCGCAGGCGATAGCGGCACTAAGCGAGTTCATCACGCATGGGCGAAGGCCCTACCATTTTACCGGTATTGCAAAGGCGCACAAGTTCAGTGGACACGAAGCCAACGACGATTGAAAGCCTCAAGCGGCTCCTCTCCACCTCGCGTTTTGGTCACGCCAAAAGCGCGAGCCCGTTCTTGTACATAGCAGTCACACCGGTGGTCAAGATAAGACGTGGTCGAACGACCGAAGAAGGCAAGACCCACGGGTACAACGCCCAATTTACTACCTCGTGAGGTTCTCACTCCAACAAAACAGCGGTACCCGCACTACGGAAGCTGGCCTCTGGCGTGTTCATGACGGCTCGACGAGTGAGCCACTACTTCCGGGAGCATCGGTGATGGTCAACGAGGCACCCTAAACAAAGATCCTGAATAACCCGGAGGCCACGGGGCGCGTGGCCTGTGGGGCATTGAACTATCACCCCGGACATCATCTACGAAGCGACACGCAATCAAATCTCAAGTCCTTCCGGACTTCCTAGTACCTTTGGATGGAGCTGCAATGCTGACACCCAGATATGTCACGATCTGGACAATGCATTTCGACGGCTCCAAGCGCGAGGCGAGGAGTCATCTTGACCTCCCGCAGGTGACAAAATGAAGTACATTCTTCGGATGAAATTGAGCCTCCAACAACGAGGGCGAATCTGAAGCCCTCATCCATGGCATGAAGATGGCAAAATAGGTGGCGCACGCCTGGTCATCTGTGACTCCAACCTTGTCGTACAGCAGACGATGAATGAGTGCGACGCACACGCCGAAAACATGATCGCGTACCGCGCGCTATACAACGCACTCGAAGGAGAATTCGACGGCTGCGAACTTCGGCACGTTGGAAGAGAGAGCAACGAGGAGGCCGATAGACTCACCAACATTGGCTCCACTTGTGCAAAGGTGCCACCAGGTGTGTTCCTCGAACAGATATGTGTGCCATCCATCAAGCGAAAATTCCCCAAAGGATCACCCGAAGAAGCAAAACACTCGGGGGCTACGCTACCCGAAGGTCATGAAGGACCCGAAAAGTTGGATACCGAAGTGGCCATGGTCAACCTGATGCATGTCATGGCAGTTGAAGAAACTTGGACACGTCCATACCTCCAGTTCCTAACAAACGGAGAATTGCCTGACAGCCCGATAGATGCCCGGCGCATATCTCGTCGATCGAAAGCCTTCACCATCATCAACGGCGAGCTATACAAACGTAGCATTACGGGTGTATTGCAACGGTGCGTCACCATCAACGACGGCAAGGCCATACTCCAAGATATCCACGAAGGCATCTGCGGCCACCATGCAGGCAGTCGCTCCCTCGTCGCCAAAGCTCTGCGAGCAGGATTCTACTGGCCAACGGCCATGAGCGACACGAAATACATCGTCCGAAGATGCAACGGGTGCCAACGGTTCGCCGACAAACCGCACGCACCTGGGTCCGAACTTCGACCCATACCCATAGCCTGGCCTTTTGCCCAATGGGGCCTTGACATGATCGGCAAACTGCCAAAATCCTCGAAGGGAGGACACGTCTTCCTCCTGGTCGCAGTCGACAAATTCACCAAGTGGATCGAAGCCATGCGGTCACCAACGGAAGGGCAAAACCGCCATCAAGTTCTTGAATCCATTGTCTACGTGTTTGGCGTATCGCATAAGATCATCATCGACAACGGATCGAACTTCATCTCCGAGAATTCCGGGACTGCGAAGGCCTCGGATCAATATCACGTATACCTCGGTGGCACACCCGCAAACAAGCGGGCAAGTGGAAAAGGCCAACGGCCTAATCGGCATCAAGAGGTGCCTCATGAGCTCACTCGAGCACAAAGCTGAAGCGGACGAAAGAGCTACCGTCATCTGTGGAGCTTACGGACTACGCCAAACAGCTCCACGGCTACACCGTTCTTCATGGTACACGGAGCGGCGGTGCTACCGGCACGCCATCGGGCTCCACGAGTCGTCAGCGTGCAATGCCGAATCCACGGTTGCACTCAAGACGCCGTCGACACACTTTCGATGAAGCGCGGGATATAGCAACGCCGATCAGCGGTGTACCAGCAGAGTCTCCGCAACTATCACAGCTGCCGACTGCGCCCAAAGTCCTTCGTCGAAGGAGACCTCGTCTTGCGACTCAAGCAAAAGCGACCGAACAAACTCGATTCACCATGGGAAGGACCCTACGCCATCACCGAGGTCATCCCAGGTGGCGCCTATCGCCTCAAGCACGTGGAGTCTGGAGTCGCATACTCCAACCCATGGAACATCTCGCACCTGCGACGATTCTACCCGTAGAAACCTACCCCCTTTTTTACTTTCAATAAGGCTTTCAGCCAAGGCTACTCGGCCGAACCATGTACCTCCTCCATTACGATATAAAGCTAAGTGTCTCGCCCCCAACCTTCGGTTGACCATTTTCTGCAACTTTACTACATGCTACATACGCACTTGGGGGCTCCCCCCACCTCACGATTTCATCGACTGAGGACCAAACGTGTACACACAGTAGTCGACTCGTCGTGCAAACGAAAAGGGCACGTACTCAATCAAAGCACTGCGTGCTCACAAACAAGCAAACCTTTACAACAAAGGGCACATAAACGCCCAGCCGCAATATACAAATTTTACATCTATCTGTTTATTTTCAGGTCCTACCTATTCTAAAGAATAACCTAAGCACGTTGCTCAAACAAATCTACAATTTGTTCGGCATATCGCCTTACACCGCATAATGCGACGCATGTTCCACTCGCCACCATCCGGTCGAGGAGGTGGCCCGATCGCCACAAAGAGCCAAATCTCGTCGGCGGTGCACCCTCACAAGAGACAAGGCAGCCTTCACCCTGCGACGAGCTGCCGCACCGACTCCTTGACATTGCGGCACTCGAAACTTCGTCGGAATACGCAAGGGTCGTTGCACGGCATCCAACGGAAACATGACGTGCAAAGACCGGAAAGTGATGTTCACTGGCGGAGCACCCGCGAAACCTGGTAGACACGATCCTGCACCGTCGCCAGAACCATGGCGCGATCACGATCCATCCAGAAGAAGTCGCCGGCCTCCATGTCCTGTTGAGTCAAGCAATTGACTTGAACAGCGATACGCTCCTTTTCTTCCCTCGGAGCAATATTGGCACCTGCGACAACCGCACAAAACAAGAATAAGGCCAGCAGGCTCACCCGAAGAACTGAGCTACAGCCCGAAAGAAGGATCAACTTACATTGCAGCTACTCGGACAGCCGACCCAGCTCCGCCATCAAATACTCCTTTCTGACTGCACCACGGTCTGCCTTGGATTTCCAAACGTCGGCGCGACCGCGTAACCCAAGAAAATCCCTCTCCAAGCTGCGCACGCGATCTCGAAGAAAAGCGAGCTGCGAGGAATCATCCAATGTTGCTCGCAAGGGCCTTTCGGATGAAGTGTCAACTGGGTCAAGACCAAGGAACCTATAGCAGCGAGAAAAAAGGCACATGACATTATTCAGCCAAGGATAGAGCACAACTCGGAGGAATTCATTAAAATATAAAAGGCCACTACGTGGCACAAGGATGGTACTACAAAAGATATTTACAACAAAATAGACTACAAACTACCCTACGTCTACTATGCCTAAGGCGGAGGGCACTGAGTCGCCTCAGAACCAGACTGCCTAGCTTTGGCATCGCCATAATGCATACTCGAACGACAAGTCAATGAGCTTGGGCCCATATCGTCTGCGGCGGAGTAGGCGCGAAGGCTACCTCGGATCCATCTGCGGCCGTCGGCATCCGAGAAATGTCTGGGGCAGGTCCAGCCCGGCCATGGCCATCGCCAGCCCGACGGACGCGCCGATGCCCTTCTGCTTGCGTTTGTACGCTGCAGGCGCTTCGGCTGACAGAGCCGCTTCCAGGGCATCCACATCTTCAAGGGATGCGCCCTTCAGAAGAGCTCTGTAGAAGCGACCAAGGACCTCTTTCGCCTTGGCAAGAGAGTTGACGACGGTGCTGCAGCGGTCTTCGACCGCCACAGTGGCATCATCTAGAGCACTCCCGTGCTCCAGAGCACCGCGGTCGAACTCGATGCCTGCGGCATCTGAGACAAAAACGAAGAAAGATATGAAGAAAGTCAGCATAGAAGAAGATCCGTTGAAAAAGAAACAAGTCCAAAAGCTTGTACTCACCCGAAATAGCCTTGGCAGCAGCCATGAGCTTATCCGCCACCCCATTTTCATGAGCAGCCGCAACGGTGGCCAGCTGCTCCTCACGATCTGCGGCCTCTGCAGACGCTCTTCGCTTGTTGCCTTCATCGGCTCCACTCAAGGCGCTCTCTCGCGGCACGGCTTTATACTCCGATTGGCCAAGGCTCTTCTTGAGCATCGACCTCACGGAGAGAGTCGTTATGCTCCTCTGCATTTACAACAAGCAAGTGTCAAAGAACAGGACCGGGATAAGCAAGAGAAGTACTACAAGGCGAATACCTTGAAGCTGCCAGTTTAGCTCCTCAAGGCGTTCCTCCACCGGCCGCTTTGCCTCTTGGACAAAAGGTGCAGCAAAGCAATAGTAGTAGAAGCGGGACTTGGGGCTCGCCCAACACAAAGAAGCATAAACAACATCAAGATACGAAGACACTGGGGCTCCCTCGTAACATCAAGCGGAAAAACTTACGTGCTCAAAGGCGAAACCTGAGCCCGCTGCGAATTTCGAGGCGCAACCACCAGCCTCTCACACAGGAGGAATCGGCGTCACCAGAAGTCGCCACCGTCTGAGGAGGAGGCGACACAATGTTCGACTCCCCCATCATCTCGCGCGCACCATCACTAGAGCCGTCGGAGGATTGCCTGCATACGAACCAATCAACACAGGTGCAAAAATAACAAGGGAACAAAGGACAACAATGGCAACAAGAAAACTTACGAGCCTAACGCGCTCAGGTCGAAGATAGGAGAAGCCCTTCGGGCCCTCTTCTCCTCCTTCTTTTCTTCCTTCTTCTCCTCCTTCTTTTCTTCCTTCTTCTCCTCCTTCTTTTATTCCTTCTTCCGCTTTGCTGGCAGGTGCAGAGCAACAGCCCATGTGAATGGCGGTGAAGGAGAGGAAGAACCCCCATGAACATCATCATGACGCTCAAGGCCCAGAGGATTTCTGGGAGTCGGAGGAGTCGAGGCATCTAACGACTCGCTAGAGCTCCATGATCGCTTGCGCGAATGGTCCTCACTCGATTCGTCGGCATCCTCCGCTGGGGATCGCGCTGACGGTAGCTCGGACACGGAATCCACCACTTCATTATCCGGGGCATTCGGATACCTCTCGGGCAACGGTGGTGCCATGCCCGGCACTTTGAAGCTCTGCAAAAGGAAAAGGAACTTTGTTAGCAAACAAAGGAAAAGTACAGTACGGTGACAAAAACAAAGGGAGCACTACGTGCAAATCTACACCTTCGATGCGACCAACGTCGAAGAAAAGGAGGAGTCGACTTCCGGGATTTCTTCGTCGGCTTTGAACTTCAACAAGGCGAAGAGCCTTGTCAAGTTCCACCTCGGAGATTTTCTCACTCGAAACCCTCGTCGGATCACGCGCCGAGTAAAGAAACATCGGATGCGCCCTCGCTTGGAGAGGCTGCACCGACGCTCAAGAAACGTCCGGATGATGTCGACACCGTTCACCTCCTTCTCGAGAATCGCTGGAGATCCTCCACCGACTGCAGAGCCTCTATCTCCGCCACCTCACCGTCTAAGATTTGGTTTTCAGGATCTTTTCTTCTCAATCAATTGGGAGGGTCAAAGGAACGAGACCAAAATCTTGCCCAGAAGTACGGAGTCACGGATGTAAAACCATTTCCTCACTTGATCGGGATGATTCGGACATGGAAAAGGAAAGAATTGCACATTGGGGTGAGAGAGATGATGAAACCCCAATGGGATACACACCATCCGAACAGGGCCTCTTCACGGAATAAAGCTTAGGAAGAGGCCAAAGTGCGACTCAATGCCAACACCATGCAAAGCGTGATAAAACACGCAATGTGGAGAAGGGAGTTGGGAGGCAGATGATGGAGTTGAACCCCATAGAAAAAAGCGATCCACGAAGGAAGTCATGGACCGGAAAAGAAAACCCGCGAATCATGAAGGCAACAAACATAACCCGATACCCGGATGGGGACGGGGATTACCTCATTGCCGGGAGTCTCACGGCGTCGTGTCTTGCGGGATCAGGCTCACTTAGCTTATGAGATCGCTCTCCCGCATTTGATCGCCCGACCACCGTCGGTGATGCGAGCAGTGGCGGTGCCCTTCTTGCCTCCGGCGGCGCTGGTCCCAACTGCAGATGAGGACTTCTTTGTTTTCCCCATGGCGCTACGGCGGTGGTGGCGTTGCCAACAAAGAAAGACAAAGGAAATGTGGAGGAAACTCTCAGGCGCAGCAAGAGTAGCTCAAGAACGAGGGGGCAGTGAATAGATGAACTGCTGTGGTGAAAAACAAACCACGATTTCACCAGGGATTATAATGTCACATCCCAAGATTTTCCAAATCTTGTAATGTGAAAATAAATGAATAAAATAAAACTTTGTTTGATTTTCAGAGCCAGAAGAAACTTTTTGAATTCAATTGGAACTTCAAACCCATTTGAATTAAAATAAACCTAAAGAGATTTAAAAAAGATAAACATTTAATAAAAGGAAATAAAAACATTTGGAAATACTATTTTGAAACAAATAAATGAAAAGATTTGTTTTCAAATGAAATAGAAGTTTTATAAATAAAGATTATTTAATAAAGGCAAATTAAACCTTGACCAAACTTTGGGAATTAAAACATTTAGTTTTGAATAAAAATAACAAAGGTTTATTTAAAATAAAATAATAAGGAATTAATATCAAAATTTATTATGAAAGGTTTTACTATTTTAATTAGAACATTAAAACTTATTAAATTGTTTTAAATAGGTTTTCCAAGTATTTTATAATTCACAAATAAAACCTACTAAAGTTTTTTGGCTTTATTTTAGATTCAAAATAAATATCTCAAATAAATAAATCCTATTTGAAATAATAATGAAAGTCATTATATTAATTAATAATGGACCCTAAAATAAAATGTTATTTTATTTTAAAACAAATCTCAAGTATTCTATATTTCCCAAATAAAACCCACTAATTTGGTTTTGAAGATATTTAGTTTCAAATAAAGATTTTATTAATAAAATCAAACTCTATTTGATTTAATAACTAAGGCCCATTATATATAATTATTATTGGACCCTAAAAGCAAAATAATATTTTGTTTTAAACAAGTATCCAAGTATTATTTACTTCCAAATGATACCTACTGAATTTGATTTTGAAAATATTTGGATTTCACATAAAGATTTTATTAATAAACAACAAAAACTTTATTTAATTAATAAACCATGGCCTACTTATTTAATTAAGGATGGAACCTAAAAAGATTAAAGTCTTATTTATTTTATTTAGGATTTTTGGTTCAGAATACTAAATAGAACCAAATTTGTAGTTACAATGTTTGGTGAAGATTTGAATTGTTTGAATGGTTTGAATGTTTGAAATGTTGATTGAAAATCAAATCAGAAAAATAGAAATAGAAAAAGAAGGAATCGAAAGCAGAAAAAAAGAACCAACCCAACCCAAAGACCCACGAAGCCCACCAAATGACTCTTTTCCCTCCCGAACTGTTTTCCCTCATCTTTGAACAGACCAAAGTCACTGACATGTGGCCCTCTGCTCCCTCCCTCTCTTTCGCTGACGAACGGGACCCACTCCTCCTGTTCATCTTTCTCACCCACCCCGCGACTGATTCTTCTCCCTCTCCTCGCCGTTGCAGGCTTAATTCCTCGGCTTAATTCGCCTTGATGCCATGAGTAAAAGCCGCAGTGAGCACGCGTGATAAATCGCCAGTCCCTCCTCTCCGTTTCCCCTCTGGTTCCAGTTCCTCTCCGCCCTAGTGCTGCTCCAATTGACCACTGCAACCTCACCAACTCCGGCGACCTTCTCCAGCAAAATCCGGCGAACCACGGCCCTCGACTCCCTCTACACAAGCATATTCACGCATCCAGCGCACCTGCACTACCCTTTGTACGACCGCGGACGCTCAGAGCCTCGACAAACTTCCGACGCCCGCGTGCGCTTTCGGCCGTGAGTCCTCCGTAACATCGGCCGCCCCTTCCGTCTCGATGATACACACATACTCGCCTCCCTCTTGCGAACCTAACCGTACCATCCGTTTGTCCTAGGGCACCCTCTATCCTCACCTTCGACAACATCTGAACAGGTCCGTCGTTCCCAACTCGACGAGGGATTGCGACTACCTCTGGCGCGCCCTTGTCAAGCCAGTACCACGAGCTTGACCCCTCGAGCCGGTGAGCATGCCCATTCGCTCTCTCGCTTCTGTATCGCCGAATCGTCATCGGTCGCTCACTTGCCACGGCCGCCCTTGTAGCCGTCTTTGGTCGAGCACCTCACAGCCGTTAGATCTAGAACGGACGCCGGACGTAATCACTTAACGCAGAGGTATGTCCTCTGGACCGCACGATTTGAGTTAGATCCAACGCCTCGACGCTTGATCCAACGGTATCGGCGAGTAGGGTTAGGACACGTGTCATTATTCGATTAAATGCGAAATTTGAAAACAGAAATTTTTGCAAACTTCAAACCCTTGTATCTTTGGATCCACACGTCCAAATTTTGCAAATTTTATATCAATGAATTCAGGAGAACAAGCCCTAACCAACCCTACCCTTAGTTTAGCAAATAGTATTTGATAGATTGTTTGATTTTGCAGATTCTTTTGTGTGCTTGCTAACATTAGAAAAATCATTTAAAAATGAATTTTGAGATCAAACCTTTGCCAATTGGATTATTGTGACCCTACTGACCCTAGGAACCAACCCATGGTTTGGAAAATGAATTTGGAAAAGTTTGTAATGGATTAATTAGTTTAGTCCATTTCTAACCAAATAAAATTATTGATTCTATTATAAAAATGTTTATGGGAAGAAAACTTTGAGTAGATGGTTTGGACCAAACCTACTGACCCAAAAACACCAGGTTTTGCAATAGCAACTCATTTGGTGAACCCTATGGGCTAATGCCTTAGTAAAAATATTTCTACACCACATAAAATAACACTTTATTTTGAAAATGGTTTAAAAGTGAAACCTTTTGCAAATGACTTGGCCACTTTAGGAAATGACCATTAGATGTACCCAAATGACTATGACCCACTAGGGACCACTTTTTCAAACAAAACAAAGCTTGGCATGCTTGCATGCATTTCTTTGACTTTGTTATTTATGTGTGTTGTTTTGCTTGATTGGTAGATTGAGTTTGTGCCTTGCTTGATGGATTGTAGTGACTTGAAGAGTGTGATTGTTGCAAAGATCAAGAAGTGAACCTATACTCTACCAAAAAGGCAAGTGATGCTTCATACTTTTTGTCCCATTACTTTCTCTATGCATTAGTGATTTTGCTAAGTAAAACTTGCATGGATTTTGCTAAGTATAGACCTTGCTATAGGAAATCCTAGTAGATGAATCCTTAGTAGGATTTTCCTAAGTTAGATATTCCTACTACTACCAAGCTTAGCCTAGCTAATAGAAAACATGGGTGGAATATATATTCACACTATGGAAAAATATTCTAAGTCTAAGGACTTATGTTTTGTTTAATAAAACAACTAAGTTAATGAATCACCAGGTGGAATGGAAAGATTGGGATATGTTGAGTGGTTACACAAGGCCAGGACTGGTGAACCTTGTGTATCACACTTGTGGATGGCCACCAGAAACAAAGGGATTTGAGATGTCAAATGTTGAGAAGCTTCAAGTGCAACCACTTGGCAATATGGGCTGCCATGATCATATAGGTTGCAAGAACTTAGCCATATGGACATGGGTGGTAGTGTTTGATAGGTTGGAACGCGTCCATTTTGGTCTAAGGAAAGCTTCAAAGATCTTGTCTTGGGAAACCAAGTCTTGTGGGGAAAGTGCACCACCTCTGCAGAGTGTAAAATCTAAGTACTTAGCCATGTCCCTGGTAAAGGACAATTTGAGCATCAAGACATGGAAGCAATCAAGAATATCATCATTCCAATTTCTAAATTAAAAACTTGTGGTTTGAACAAGGGTTGTTTGAATTCTTCAATCATTGATGGAGAGATGGCTTGGTACAAGGATCTTGAAATCTTTGATTGAGGAAAATGATTTTGTCAAGCAAAAACTTAGTATTTTCAAAATGATAAGAAGAATCTATTTTGAGCAATGCAAGCCTCAACTCCACTTAGCCAAATGCATATAGATGATAGACTCCACTATACTACCATAGTATCACTTGCCAATACAATTCAAATGTATTGACCCTTGTGGATGTAACTTGTATGTTGCAGGTTTGATTGATTTTAGTGAAGATTGAATGTTTAGGATTACAAAGTCTACAACCAACATCTGCCTGTGGCACTTTGAAGATGAAGGACCACTTGACCATAGTTATTCCGCTGCAATGTAATGTAATAGCCAAATGAGCTATGATTGATGTAATAAACTTATGTTATTCCTGGTTATAAAGTTATATTATGACCTTTGTTTCTTGATATTACATCTTAACTGTGGATGCTAGCTATTGATCCAGGGACTAGCATTGTAAAACACCGGAGGACTCTACCTTATTAGGTTGGGAACCCTACAGATGGTATCAGAGCATTGTGTTGCCTGTAGGATTTGTAAACCTAGGATTGGACAAAAACCCTTAGAAAAATAGGAGTTGTATTTGTTCAAAAACTTATTTACAAAAACACTTGTAAACTCTTTTCTCAACCATTTTGGTTCCAACTCTACTTCCCTTCTACTCAACTTGATGGAAAACCTACCCATGACCAAGGACTACACTATGTGCAAAAGACTTCTTCAACATCTTCAGCTCTAATGACTTCAACATCTTCAGCATATTCACCAAGGACTTCCAACTTGGAAACCACTAAGGACTACAAGTAAGACAAGGAAATCTTGCTCAAGATATGGAGACTAAGGAAATGCAAAATAAGAAGGAACCATCATCACCTTTGAAGGTTTTGTAACCAAGAGTTTTTCTCAAGGAAACCATGATCTCATACAAGAAGAATCATGAAGGAAGGGAAAATCACAAGTAAACCATATAGATGGACCACCATATTTTAGTTAAGACAAAACCACCAATTTATGTGGTGTAACAAAAATGTTTTGTTGCCTAAGTATGTGCTTGAACTTTGTTGTTTGAGTGAAGTGTTGGTTTGTGATTGCTTGCAATTGCTTGTGTGAATTGTGATGTGTGTGATTAGAAATAATTCCTTAGAAATATCTTGCCTACTCTAATCTCCCTTCAACCCAAACAGATGACTACTCCAAGAAACTCCAACATCAAGGTTGATGACAACAACAACCAAGATGATAGCATGAGAGAGCTTATAGCAAACCAAAACCAGTTGAGCCAAGAGACAACTCAGCTTTTAGCCAACAACAATGGATTAGACCCTGCCATACAAAGGATTTTGAAACTTCAATCCCAACTGTTGCAAGGATTGGTTACTCAAATGATCAACATGGGAGAAAACTCTTTCCACAGAGCTAATGACAACAAGGATGACAAAGATGTTATTCTAGAAGGAATCCAAGCCAGCAATAGTTTTAGAGACAAGGATCATGCATCCAAGGAACATGAAGATCAATGCCCCAAGAAGAGAGAAAGATCTCCCACCTATGAAGAATATGAACTGGAAGAACTCCTAGCTTTGGAGAGACCCAAGAAGAAGAAGAAATGCCCCAACCCAAACAAGAAGGATATTACTCAAGAGCAATGTTACACTTGCAAAGAGATGGGACACTATTACAATGAATGCCCAGAAAAGAAGAAGAGACAAGAAGACAAACAAAAGCTAGTGAAACCCAAGATAAGGAAGGATTTTAGCCAAGTGATGTGCAAACACTGCAAAGAGTTAGGACATTATGCAAACTACTGTCCAGAAAAGATGAAACATAAGATAAACAAGCCTATGAGGGATATCAACCTTGTCACATGTTTCAAATGCAAGGAACTAGGCCACTATGCAAACAACTGTCCAGAAAGGATGGAGAACAAGTTAAACAAGTCTATGAAGGATCTCAACCTTGGCCCATGAGTCAAGTATAGAAACCAAGGACACATGCAAAGTTTGCTTAGAGAAAGTATTTCTCATGAGTCCAAGAAGGACAATTGTGATATTTTTGTTTGAAAATTTTTAAGGGTGGTAGTACCCTAGTTGTTTTGAATTTGCTTGCAACCCTAGCCTCCCCAAATCTCGGGACGAGATTTATTTTAAGGGTGGTAGCCTGTCACATCCCAAGATTTTCCAAATCTTGTAATGTGAAAATAAATGAATAAAATAAAACTTTGTTTGATTTTCAGAGCCAGAAGAAACTTTTTGAATTCAATTGGAACTTCAAACCCATTTGAATTAAAATAAACCTAAAGAGATTTAAAAAAGATAAACATTTAATAAAAGGAAATAAAAACATTTGGAAATACTATTTTGAAACAAATAAATGAAAAGATTTGTTTTCAAATGAAATAGAAGTTTTATAAATAAAGATTATTTAATAAAGGCAAATTAAACCTTGACCAAACTTTGGGAATTAAAACATTTAGTTTTGAATAAAAATAACAAAGGTTTATTTAAAATAAAATAATAAGGAATTAATATCAAAATTTATTATGAAAGGTTTTACTATTTTAATTAGAACATTAAAACTTATTAAATTGTTTTAAATAGGTTTTCCAAGTATTTTATAATTCACAAATAAAACCTACTAAAGTGTTTTGGCTTTATTTTAGATTCAAAATAAATATCTCAAATAAATAAATCCTATTTGAAATAATAATGAAAGTCATTATATTAATTAATAATGGACCCTAAAATAAAATGTTATTTTATTTTAAAACAAATCTCCAAGTATTCTATATTTCCCAAATAAAACCCACTAATTTGGTTTTGAAGATATTTAGTTTCAAATAAAGATTTTATTAATAAAATCAAACTCTATTTGATTTAATAACTAAGGCCCATTATATATAATTATTATTGGACCCTAAAAGCAAAATAATATTTTGTTTTAAACAAGTATCCAAGTATTATTTACTTCCAAATGATACCTACTGAATTTGATTTTGAAAATATTTGGATTTCACATAAAGATTTTATTAATAAACAACAAAAACTTTATTTAATTAATAAACCATGGCCTACTTATTTAATTAAGGATGGAACCTAAAAGATTAAAGTCTTATTTATTTTATTTAGGATTTTGGTTAATACTAACAGAACCAAATTTGTAGTTACAATGTTTGGTGAAGATTTGAATTGTTTGAATGGTTTGAATGTTTGAAATGTTGATTGAAAATCAAATCGAAAAATAGAAATAGAAAAGAAAAGGAATCGAAAAAAAAAAAAAGAACCAACCCAACCCAAGCCCACAGTAATGCCCAGCTCTTTTTCCCTCCGAACCATTTTCCTCACTTTATAAACAGCCCATAAAGTCACCGACATGTGGCCCTCCCTCCTCTTCATTCGATTGAACAGGACCCACTCCCTGTTCATCTTTCTCACCCACCCATGACGATTCTTCTCCTCTCCTCGTTCAGGTGCTTAATTCCTTGGCTTGATTCGCCTTGATGCCACGAGTAAAAGCCGTAGTGAGCACGCGTGATAAATCGCCAGTCCCTCCTCTCCGTTTCCCCTCTGGTTCCAGCCTTCCTCTCAAGGTCTTGCTCCAATTGACCACCCAACCTCACCAACTCCGGCGACCTTCTCCAGCAAAATCCGGCGAACCACGGCCGCCCCTCGACTCCCTCTACACGCAAGCATATTCACCGCATCTAGGCGCATCTGCGTGTACCCTTTGTACGACCGCGGACGCTCCAGAGCCTCGGCTACGACAAACTTCCGAACGCCGCCGCGTCTGCCTTAGTCCCGGAGTCCTCCGTAACATCGACCGCCCCTTCCGTCTCGATGATACACATACTGCGCCCTCTTGCGAACCTAACCGTACCATCCGTTTGTCCTAGGGCACCCTCTATCCTCCCCTTCGACAACATCTGAACAGGTCCGTCGCCGTTCCCAACTCCGACGAGGGATTGCGACTACCTCTGAGCGCCCCTTGTCAAGCCAAGACTCGAAGCTTCATTGTGACCCCTGAGCCCGGTGAGCATGCCCATTCGCTCTCTCGCTTCCTGTATCGCCGGAACTGTCATCGATCGTCGCTCACTTGCCAGCAGCCGCCTGAATCTTTGGTCGAGCACCTCACGGTAGTTAGATCTAGAAACGGGACGGATGAGAATCACTTAACGCTAAGAGGTATGTCCTCTGGACCGCACGATTTGAGTTAGATCCAACGCCTCGACGCTGATCCAACCGAAGCGGTATCGGAGTAGGGTTAGGACACGTGTCATTATTAAAGCAGAATTTGAAAGCGAAATTTTTGCAAACTTCAAACCCTTGTATCTTTGGATCCACACGTCCAAATTTTGCAAATTTTATATCAATGAATTCAGGAGAACAAGCCCTAACCAACCCTACCCTTAGTTTAGCAAATAGTATTTGATAGATTGTTTGATTTTGTAGATTCTTTTGTGTGCTTGCTAACATTAGAAAAATCATTTAAAAATGAATTTTGAGATCAAACCTTTGCCAATTGGATTATTGTGACCCTACTGACCCTAGGAACCAACCCATGGTTTGGAAAATGAATTTGGAAAAGTTTGGAATGGATTAATTAGTTTAGTCCATTTCTAGCCAAATAAAATTATTGATTCTATTATAAAAATGTTTATGGGAAGAAAACTTTGAGTAGATGGTTTGGACCAAACCTACTGACCCAAAAACACCAGGTTTTGCAATAGCAACTCATTTGGTGAACCCTATGGGCTAATGCATTAGTAAAAATATTTCTACACCACATAAAATAACACTTTATTTTGAAAATGGTTTAAATGTGAAACCTTTTGCAAATGACTTGGCCACTTTAGGAAATGACCATTAGATGTACCCAAATGACTATGACCCACTAGGGACCACTTTTTCAAACAAAACAAAGCTTGGCATGCTTGCATGCATTTCTTTGACTTTGTTATTTATGTGTGTTGTTTTGCTTGATTGGTAGATTGAGTTTGTGCCTTGCTTGATGGATTGTAGTGACTTGAAGAGTGTGATTGTTGCAAAGATCAAGAAGTGAACCTATACTCTACCAAAAAGGCAAGTGATGCTTCATACTTTTTGTCCCATTACTTTCTCTATGCATTAGTGATTTTGCTAAGTAAAACTTGCATGGATTTTGCTAAGTATAGACCTTGCTATAGGAAATCCTAGTAGATGAATCCTTAGTAGGATTTTCCTAAGTTAGATATTCCTACTACTACTGATGTGGACATCCCTACTATTGATACAACCGTTGTACCTACAGCAACACACATACAAGGACCCATCACAAGATCTCGTGCCAAACAACTGAACTATCAGGTACTTTCGTTTCTTGGAACTATTCCTTACATACATGAGAATATGATGCTGCCTAAATCAGATATGTTTCTTACTCTTAGGAATGATGGACCAAGCATGGATGAGAGGGACAAGCATTGGAGCATGGCCATGCATGGTGATGGCAGCAAGCATGTGATGATCCAAGAGAAGGCCACGGATGAAGATTTCAGAACTTTGAGGCCACCATAATGAAGAAAGAAGGCTTGGACGAAATATTCAAGATCAATACTTCAATTAATCCATAGCATAATATGGTCTTTGACACCTTTATTTTGGGCCAGCCCATGTAATTTTCATGATTTTAATTAGCCACTTTTTAGAGTCCGTATTTGAGGAAAAGGACTTTTAGGGTTGGATTCACCACTTCCATGGCAACCCCACCTTTTCGCCATATAGCCGAACCTTTAGACTCGGATTTTGTTTAGACATTAAGTTAGCCATAGTCGCACTTCGCCAAGGCTCGGCGTCGCAGAGGCCTCTTGTACTGCACCTATTCGGGATCCCACCTTTCAATAAAGCTTTCCTCTTAATCCGCAATATCTTGATTGCAATATTGGTTCTTACTTGTTCTCGATTTCGTAGGAATTAAGACCCTCAGCCGATCGTGTTCACGCAGGATCGGTAACCTCCGTGAGATTGGCCTAGCGATTGCATTGGCGCTCGTGCTCGCCGTGTAGTCGAATCGTCAAGCCCGAACTCCATCAAATCGATTATCGCCATCTCATCGAAAGATCGGACACCTATGCCCTATCAAGTGGTATCGATTTCGGTTGCTCGGTGAGACTTTCTTGTTTTCAGAGATTAGATCTGTTTTACCTATAACCACGAAAAGCCAAAAACACGTTAGAGTTTAGATCCATCCCATAATCTCGCCTCGCATTATCTTTTCTTTTGCATTGTTGAATTTGTGTCTACATCGTCGAGTTCTTTGGTCTTAGTGTCTCGTCCCTTAGAGTTTCGAGTTCGATCATACTAGTCACCGCCACACTCGCCATCACCGCCACCATATATTCCGCCATATACCCCGCCACCATAAAACCCTAATACTCCGCCACCTTCCTACCGCGACAGATCCGATCAGTTTTTCCACGTGGTACGAGTCCGAGTAGAGTTTTCCTCGTTATTTCTTTTGACTTTCCTTCTTTGCTTTGTTCAAAAGTCCGTGTCGAGCTAAGAGTCCAAGTCCGTAAGGAGCAAAAAAAAAAAAAAAAAAAGAGTCTCGAACCGCCTCAAAAAATTTTTCGGCTATACTATTTTTCGACCGGATCACTTTTCTCCATCGGGTTATAGCGATATTTTTTACGCTTCTCTTTGAGCAAAATAAAAATTTCGAAAAAATTTTTGGGCTAACCTCTTTTAGACCCGTAGATCATTCTAGACACTCGCCATCATAGTGATTTTCGCATCTCGGATCGCTTTCGGTGCTATATCATCATACAAAGCTTGTTGTGTCGCGTCGTGACATCGTTGGTGATCTAGGCTCGCGTCTCTAGTACTTGGGCAGCCTAGGACCAAAGACAAGCATGCCGTTGAGCATTCTTTCAACTTTTGCATTGTTTTGATAATTGTCGACCCTTTGCTAAGCCTTCCCGTAGCTCCACAGATACTCTCCGTGCGGTGTTTCGACTCGTAATCGCTTGGTTCAATCTCTGGACCGATCCTCGTGGTTGCACATCGCCTTTTCCTGTTTGGTAAGAACTTGTAAGAGCTTCAGATATTGCTTGACGGATTACGCGTGACTTCCACCATATTCCTGTAGTATATACCGTGCTTTTTAAGGACTAACCATGATGATACTTGGAACCCCGCCACCATGAGCGAAGAACTACATGCCCACTTCTCCGCTCCGTCAACGAAGACGTGGACACGCGCCTAGGGAGTTTGACACCAAGCTCACCAACGCCGTGGACAAGATCGATGGACTCGAGAAATCCTTCAACGCCAAGCGTTCGGTTCAAGGAGCTTCGAACCGATTGCCCGCACACCCACACATGGTGCGACGCATTCGATCACGGCTCCGTTCCTCGGACTTCCGCCGACATTGGGGACGACGACGGTACTACTACGACCCGACGACGACGATCTGTTGACGAGGAGGTTGAACAACCTCCACGGTACTGGTCGTCCCGACATTACTACCAACGCCGCCCACCGACGCATCGATGATGATCATGTTGCAAAGCTTAAATTAAATATTCCATCTTTTGAAGGTAAATATAATCTGATGCATATCTTACATGGGAGATGGAAGTAGAACAACGTTTTGCATGCTTAAAATATCCCGAGAATATGCGTGTTAGTCTTTGCATGTGAATTTACTAAATTTGCTTCCCTTTGGTGGTCGAGTATTGTCGTTTAAATCCTACTACTATTCCTAGTACTTGGACGCTTTAAAAACTGCTATGCGTGTTCGTTTGTTCCTCCCACTTATCAACGTGATTTACTAAAGAATCGACACGCTTAGAGCAAGGGAAAAGAGAAGAGTATTATCGAATTGCAAGCGGGATGGTTAGGTGTGGTCTTGTAGAATCTAATGAACAAATGCTTGCGTTTCTTTGGTGGATTAAACAAGGACATTCAGCACATATTAGATTATAAGGAATATAATTCTATCACTCGTTTGTTTCATCTTGCTTGCAAAGCTGAACGTGAAGTGCGATCGCCAAACACCATGGAGGAGGACTCATAATTCTCAGGTCGCACATCCACTTGGACATCCCGACAATCAGCCTCCTCGTGATTCGCCTCCACTACTACCACATCCAAGGCCACCACAAGATTTCCAGCTCCTCCACCATCATCCAATGCTCCCTCGTAGTGCATCTTCTATGGCTTCCACGGGTAAGACTAAGGATATACAATGCCGCAAGTCTTTGGGGTTTTGGTCATATTGAGAGACAGGCACAACACAACGTGTGATGATGGTGCGAGAAGATGGTGAATACGATTCCATGAGTGACTTGATGAAGATACACTAGCCCTTATTTCTCCGAGATGGAGACAATTCGATGATGATGAGCGAGAGGTAATGGAGAAGTGCTAATCAATACAAGAGTTTAATTACACAACGTGTGTTGAGTGTGCAATTGAGCAAATCTGAGCAAGATCAACGCCACAACCTGTTCCAAACACGTGGTGTTGTCAAGGAAAGAGCTATACGGATCATCATTGATGGAGGAGTTGTAATAATCGGCGTGTTGACATGGTAGAGAAGCTTGCGCTTCCAACAAGACAACGCCACATTCATACTACATCCAATGGTTTGAGAGTTCTCGAAGATCAAGGTAACAAGAACGTGACAGGCATTTTACTATTGGTACATATTCTGATTTTGTTGATTGTGATGTTGTACCTATGCAAGCTTGTTCTTTGTTACTTGGTAGACCATGGCAATTTGATAGAGAATCGCTCATAATGGCAAAACTAACCACTATTCTCTTATGCATGATGGAAAGAAAATTGGTCTAAAACCTATGACTCGAACAGATTTTAAAAGATGATCTTGCTAGAGCTAGTAGAGCTAAAGCGAGGAGAAAAATAAAAGTGAGAATCAGATTGTTAGATTTTATACCACCAAAGAACACTAAATGATTCTACACATGCTACGAAATTCGTTTGAAGAGTCCATGTATGCTTGCAAATAAAATTGATATTGCTGAACTAGATGTAAACAATACTCAATGTTATGCAATTGTCTGCAAAGAGGTTTTGTTTTCATTTGAGGATATGCCTCCTTCTTTGCCACCATTGCTAACCTTTTGTGAATATGAGGACGATTTCCCGCTGAGTTGCCACCGTGACTACCTCCTATTAGAGGAATTGAGCATCAAATTGATCTAATTCCTGGTGCCACGTTGCCCAACCGCGCCATATAGAACCAATCCGGAGACAAAGGAGATACAACGCCAAATTCAGAACTACTCGATGAGATCATATTCGTGAGTCCCTTAGCCCTTGTCTTTGTTCCTATTATTTTGGTGCCTAAGAAAGATGGTTCTTCGCATGTGTACTGATTGTAGAGCTATAAATAATATTACTATTCGATATCGTCATCCTATTCCACATTTAGATGACAGGCCTGATGAATTGAGTGGCTCTACCATGTTTTCTAAAGTTGATTTGCGTAGTGGTTACCACCAGATTCGTATGAAATTAGGAGATGAATGGAAAACATTTAAAACTAAGTTCGGTTTATATGAGTGGTTAGTAATGCCGTTTGGTTTAACTAATGCACCTAGCACTTTCATGAGATTAATGAACAGTTTTACGTGCTTTCATTGGACGCTTGTGGTAGTCTACTTTGATGATATTCGATTTATAGCAAATCTTTAGAGGAACATTTGGACCATTTACGTTTTCAATGCTTTACGTGATGCACGTTTGTTTGGTAACCTTGAGAAGTGCACCTTTTGCACCAATCGAGTTGCGTTCTTGGCTATGTTGTTACATCACGGTATTGAAGTGGATCCACCAAGATTGAAGCTATTGAGAATTGGCCAATGTTTCAAGACGGTCACACAAGTGAGGAGTTTTCTTGGCCTCACTGGTTTTTATAGCGCTTTGTCAAAGACTTTGGATCAATTGCCGAATGAGCTTACCAAGAAGGATGTGCCCTTTGTTTGGGCGATGCACAACAATGGCCTTCGTCATATTGAAAGATAAGCTAACACATGCTCCCTTACTCCAACTTCCCGATTTTACTAAGACTTTTGAGCTTGAATGTGATGCTAGTGGAATTGGTTTGGGAGGGTGTTATTACAAGAGGAAAACCTGTTGCATATTTTAGTGAGAAATTGAGTGGGCTAGTCTGAACTATTCTACTTATGATAAAGAATTATATCGTTGGTTCGACATTAGAAACTTGGCAACATTATCTATGGCCTAAGGAATTTGTTATTCATTCCGATCATGAATCTTTGAAGCATATTCGTAGTCAAGCTAAGTTGAATCGTCGTCATGCAAAGTGGGTTGAATTTATTGAGTCTTTTCCTTATGTTATCAAACACAAAAGGGTAAAGATAATATTATTGTCGATGCTTTGTCACGCCGTTATGCTTTGTTATCTCAACTTGACTTCAAAATATTTGGATTGGAAACTATTAAAGAACAATATGTGCATGATGTGAATTTAAAGATGTGTTGCAATTGTAGAGATGGTAGAACTTGGAACAAGTTCGTCTTCAATGATGGATTTGTGTTCGTGCTAACAAACTATGCATTCCGTATAGCCCCGTATATTTTGTTATTACAGAGGCGCATGGAGGAGGATTGATGGGACACTTTGGTGTCGAAGACGGAGGATGTTCTTCTGCACACTTCTTTTGGCCACGTGTCGAGATGTTGAGAGATTTGTCTACTTGTCAAAAAGCTAAGTCTCGCCTTAATCCACATGGTTTATATATGCCTCTTCCTGTTCCTAGTGTTCCTTGGGAGGATATTTCTATGGACTTTGTTTTGGGATTGCCACGAACACGAGGGGAGGATAGTATTTTGTTGTTGTGGATCGGTTTTCTAAGATGGCACACTTTATTCCTTGTCATAAAGCGGATGATCTTTGCGCATAATTTGTTCTTTCGTGAAATTGTTCGTTTGCATGGTGTGCCAAATACTATTGTCTCGATCGTGATACTAAATTTCTTAGCCACTTTTGGAGATGTTTATGGGCTAAGTTGGGGACTAAATTGCTCTTTAGTACTACATGTCATCCCCAACCGATGGTCAAAAGTAGTAAATAGAACTTTGTCTACTATGTTCTGAGCTGTTTTAAAGAAGAACTTAAAATTGTGGGAAGAGTGTTTACCTCATAGAATTTGCTTATAATCGTTCTTTGCATTCTACCACAAAGATGTGCCCATTTGAGATTGTGTATGGTTTTGTTCCTCGTGCACCTATTGATTTATTGCCTTTACCTTCTTGATTGCAACATAATTTGGATGCTACACAACGAAATGATATTAAACTTGCATAAGACTACTAAAGATAACATTGAACACATGAATGCTAAGTATAAACTTGGGGATAAAGGAGAAAGCATGTTGTGTTTGATGTTGGCGATCTTGTTTGGTTACATTTGCGTAAAGATCATTTTCCGATTTAAGTCTAAGTTAATGCCACGTCTTTGGTCCCTTTAAGGTGTTAGAGAAAATCAATGATAATGCATATAAACTTGAGTTGCCTGCAGACTTTGGTACAGTTAGTCCTACATTTAACATTGCGATTTGAAGCCTTACTTTGGTGAGGAAGATGAGATTGAGGCGACTTCAATTCAAGAAGGGAGCATGATGTGGACATCCCTACTATTGATACAACCGTTGTACCTCACATACAAGGACCCATCACAAGATCTCGTGCCAAACAACTGAACTATCAGGTACTTTCGTTTCTTGGAACTATTCCTTACATACATGAGAATATGATGCTGCCTAAATCAGATAAATTTCTTACTATTAGGAATGATGGACCAAGCATGGATGAGAGGACAAGCATTGGAGCATGGCCATGCATGGTGATGGCAAGCATGTGATGATCCAAGAAGGCCACGGATGAAGATTTGAACTTTGAGGCCACCATAATGAAGAAAGAAGGCTTGGACGAAATATTCAAGATCAATACTTCTGAATTCGTCCATAGCATAATATGGTGTCGACACCTTTATTTTGGGCCAGGCCCATGTAATTTTCGCGGATTTTAATTAGCCACTTTTTAGAGTCCGTATTTGAGGAAAAGGACTTTAGGGTTGGATTCGGTCACCACTTCCATGGCTGGCGAAACCACCTACCTTTAGACTCGGATTTTGTTTAGACATTGTTAGCCATAGTCGCAACTTCGCCAAGGCTCGGCGTCACAGAGGCCTCTTGTACCGCACCTATTCAGATCCCACCTCTTTCAATAAAGCTTTCCTCTTAATCGCAATATCTTGATTGCAATATTGGTTCTTACTTGTTCTCGATTTGGTAGGAATTAAGACCTGGTCGGTGATCGTGTTCACGCAGGATCGGTAACCTCCGAGATTGGCCTAGCGATTGCATTGGATCGTCAAGCCCGAACTCCATCAAATCGATTATCGCCATCTCATCGAAAGATCGGACACCTTTGCCCTATCAACTACCAAGCTTAGCCTAGCTAATAGAAAACATGGGTGGAATATATATTCACACTATGGAAAAATATTCTAAGTCTAAGGACTTATGTTTTGTTTAATAAAACAACTAAGTTAATGAATCACCTGGGTGGAATGGAAAGATTGGGATATGTTGAGTGGTTACACAAGGCCAGGGGACGTGAACCTTGTGTATCACACTTGTGGATGGCCACTCGAGAAACAAAGGGATTTGAGATGTCAAATGTTGAGAAGCTTCAAGTGCAACCACTTGGCAATATGGGCTCGCCATGATCATATAGGTTGCAAGAACTTAGCCATATGGACAAGGGTGGTAGTGTTTGATAGGTTGGAACGCCGTCCATTTTGGTCTAAGGAAAGCTTCTGAAAGATCTTGTCTTGGGAAACCAAGTCTTGTGGGGAAAGTGCACCACCTCTGCAGAGTGTAAAATCTAAGTACTTAGCCATGTCCCTGGTAAAGGACAATTTGAGCATCAAGACATGGAAGCAATCAAGAATATCATCATTCCAATTTCTAAATTAAAAACTTGTGGTTTGAATAAGGGTTGTTTGAATTCTTCAATCATTGATGGAGAGATGGCTTGGTACAAGGATCTTGAAATCTTTGATTGAGGAAAATGATTTTGTCAAGCAAAAACTTAGTATTTTCAAAATGATAAGAAGAATCTATTTTGAGCAATGCAAGCCTCAACTCCACTTAGCCAAATGCATATAGATGATAGACTCCACTATACTACCATAGTATCACTTGCCAATACAATTCAAATGTATTGACCCTTGTGGCTGTAACTTGTATGTTGCGGTGTTTGATTGATTTTAGTGAAGATTGAATGTTTAGGATTACAAAGTCTACAACCAACATCTCACTGTGGCACTTTGAAGATGAAGGACCACTTGACCATAGTTATTCAAGCAATGTAATGTAATAGCCAAATGAGCTATGATTGATGTAATAAACTTATGTTATTCCTGGTTATAAAGTTATATTATGACCTTTGTTTCTTGATATTACATCTTAACTGTGGATGCTAGCTATTGATCCAGGGACTAGCATTGTAAAACACAGGAGGACTCTACCTTATTAGGTTGGGAACCCTACATATAACAGCGAAGACGACGCACGCTGGCCGTCCATCGAGAAGACCTAACGCCAACGGTAGATCTGGCTTTACACGTGTCAGCACCAAAATGAACCGTCGATACCACGCCGTCCACTACGTGCGGAAATCGAGGAGACGCTGTAATCATCTCCACGCCGCGCGTGACCGGTCAATTCAAAGTCAGCAAGTGGGACCCACGCTTCGTCCAGTCAAGTCATCTCTGGCGTAGCAGACGCTTGAGGTCATCGATCGTAAGCACTGACGTCATCAAAAGCTATACTAGCACCACTGCTCCACTAAAGTACTCATTCGAATCTACGATTCGACTAAATACTTGGGGCTACTCGATACCGGGCCGCACCGATGCAGACAAATGTGGACAAAATTATTTCTCTGATTCCTACGTAGAGTTTACGACTCCACTACGGACTCGGGGGCTACTCCCATAGGGAGGATGGATTTAAGCATCCGAAAATTTTCGAGTCCTGCGGACCTAATGATTGAAACAATGCTTGAACTAAAAGTCTCCGTTCGAGTCTCACGACTCGAAGACACTTGGGCTACTCCCATAGGATACCGGTCGCACCCTATGAAATCTTCGACCACGATCTTCCTGATCCGCATGCAAAACTTTTTGGCAGCTCGCCCCAACAAAACCGAGTGAGCGACAATCTCCTTGGCCAAGCACCTCCGAGGTGATAAATGTTCGATCTTTGCGTCAACGCAAAGATAAGACCCATGATATCATCTAATGGCCCGCAACGCACCGATCAAGGCTCGCTAGTATGAACTGCATCAGTGGTACGATGAAAAATCCCGACGACGCTGGGTACACCAATTAAAATCACCGAATTCCACTCCTATAAGACCTCCGGCTGAGTTGAATTACGCAAGATATGTTCTAGGCCCGTTAAGGGACCCGAACTCAAGAAGATCGTGTTGTTTCGTCCTAAGAGCTTAATCGACTCGATCCGTCGGGTGAGTCGTGCACACGCATCAACAATCCCTACACACATATACTATTAACATATAGTCGCTCCCGAAGGATGGA
The DNA here is from genome assembly GCA_030063025.1 of Avena longiglumis. Lineage (NCBI taxonomy): Eukaryota > Viridiplantae > Streptophyta > Magnoliopsida > Poales > Poaceae > Avena > Avena longiglumis. The sequence goes on along the minus strand of CP125976.1, from coordinate 338,290,822 downwards.
AGAGTCCTCGGTACGAATCTACGATCACCGAGATCTCTTGACATGGTTATACCCTCACGGCACGTAACTTCAAAGATACCTAGTCCAGCCCAAGGAAGGCCCACGGGAACATACCGCCCATGAAGATTTTCGGGTGGCCAAGGCCCATGACGTCTTCGGATCCTTGGAGAGCAAGACTAGAGGAGATAGGAAATTCAAAGGGGTAAAACCCTAGAACTTGTAACCGACTAGGACTATGCCCGGGACCTGCCTAAGTCTATATAAAGGCCAGGAGGGTACATCCTAGGGCAACTCGACTCATACCTTCGCACACGCATCCACGCCAGATCGAATCTGCGCATCCTGTAACCTTCGGTTCCGCCGTAATCAAAGAGCAGACAAGCAGGAGTAGGGTTTTCCCTCCGGGGGCCTGAACCTGGGTAAATCTCGTGTCCCCTGGTTGCTTGTCTGTTAATCGTGCCACGATCTCCAGCATCCCCATCTTCTCCAAAACCCAAGTCCATAACAATGGGCATTGACGAGATTAAACCTCGTCATCTTGCCTAGTGCGTTCAAGTTGTACAAGGCCTTGGGTTCTCGGTTTCTCGCCCCCAAGTCGTCAAGGTCTCACCAAGCACCTCGTCCCCCATTGTTGGCGTGGAGAGAGAGCTTCGGCCAACACCGATCCTAGGGATTATGTTGGACCGGTTGCCACCGGCGTGAGTTATCGACGTGTATCGTGATTTGTGTGCGTGTGTTCGTGGTTTTCATCCCTTATTCCCCCGTCCACCGCTTTTCCCTCGTTTCCCGTGGAGATTCGTGAAAGATCGGGCCACCCCAAGGGGTTACCCCCTAACACATTGTTGTTGAAATTGTTGTTTCTAATGAAGTCCACATCAACTTGCTCTGCTTGAGCGACCAAAGAGGCTAAGGGAACACTATTAGGATCTAGAGGAGCTTTCCCATTAACAAGCATAGCCATAATAACATCAATCTTTTCACTCAAAGAGGAAGTTTCCTCAACAGAATTTACCTTCTTACCATGTGGAGCTCTCTCAACATGCCATTCAGAGTAGTTAACCATCATATTATCGAGGAGCCTTGTTGCAGCACTCAAAGTGAGGCCCATAAAAGTACCTCCAACAGCAGAATCCGACAGGTTTCTCGAGGAGAAGTTCAAACCTGCATAAAAAGTCTGGATAATCATCCAGTCCATGAGTAGGGCAATTTTTAACCAAAGATTTCATTCTTTCCCAAGCAGGAGCAACATGTTCACTATCAAGCTGTTGAAATTTCATAATGTCACTTCTCATAGATACAATCTTAGCAGGAGGATAGCATCTTTGCACTTAGTCCAAGAATCAATACTATTTTTAGGCAAGGATAGCAACCATTCTTTAGATTTTCCTCTCAAGGAGAAAGGAAAAAGCTTGAGCTTAATAATATCTCCATCTACATCCTTATACTTTTTCATCTCACAAAGTTCAACAAAGCTATTGAGATGGGTACCAGGATCATCAGAACTAGCACCAGAAAATTGCTCTCTCATCACAAGATTCAACAAGGCAGGATTAATTTCATAAAAGGTAGCATCAAGAGCAGGTGGAGCAATAGGTGTGCTTATGAAATAATTGTTGTTGGTGCTAGTGAAGTCACATAACTTGGTGTTCTCAGCAGAGTTCATTTTGGCAAAGGTGGGCAAGACAAAAACAGCAGCAACTAGAGCAGGAACTAATTTTTTTGTGTTTTTGAATAAGGAAAGCAAACCAAACTAGACTAATTTTTTGGGGTTTTTTGAAGAGAGGCAAACAAAACCAAACAAAAGAAACAAAGCAAACTAAAACCAAAGTAAAGAGAAAGTAATTGAAGGACTCCCCTAGTGAAGACGTCCTTAGCCTCCCCGGCAACGGCGCCAGAAAATAACTTGATGGCGCCTAGTACTTGTCGTGGGACGCTTCGTTGGAAACCTCAGGAGCAAGGTATGAAGCAACACAGCAGCAAGTTTCCCTCAGTAAGAAACCGAGGTTATCGAACCAGTAGGAGGAAGGAAACGTCACACAGGTGTTGCAAGCAACGCGGGGACCTGCACAACAAAAACTCAAGACTTTGCCCCAGTGAATCAGTGAGGTTGTCAAGCTCACCGGTTTGCTATAACAAAGGATTAAACGTATGGTGTGGAAGGTAATGGTGGTTTGCAGCAAGTAAACAGGTAACAGTGGAAGATGTATCAATGGTAAAGATTTGACTGGGGTTCATAGTTCACTAGAGGTGCTCTCCTTAGATAAACAACATGGCATGAAGGGTAAACAAATTACAGCGGGGCAATTGCCAGGACTGAGCAAGGCATAACAAAGCAATTACTAGTCAAAAAGATCCTATGAGGCTGATTGGGCAATACAACAATATACATAGACCGTCATCCAACTGCATCTATGACTAGAAGTCCACCTTAAGGTTATCATCCGAATTCCCTCCAGTATTAAGTTGCAAGCAACAAACAACTGCTTTAAGCAAAGTGTGTAAGGTAAACAGTCCACATGTTCCATGAACAAGAGACCGTTCTTTTCTCCCTAGTAGCAACAGCACATCTACAACCGAAGAGATTTCTGTCACTTCCCTTGGAAACTAGAGGCATGAACCCACTATCGAGCATAAATACCCCCTCTTGGAGTCACTAGCAACTACTTGGCCAAGATAGCTACTAACAACGGAGAGCATGCAAGATCACAAACAACACAGACATGATAGAATCATAAAGATAAAACCATTAATCAAACCAACATAATAATCTCATATCCATCAGATCCCCGCAAATACAACATGCATGATTACAAATAGATTAGATCTTGATCATGAACGGAGCTCACAAATCTATACATGAAAGCACAAAGGAGGAGATACAACCATCTAGCTACTACATGGACCCATAGTTCAAGGTGGAACTACTCACGCATCATACCGGAGAGAAGGCCTCCGGGATGATCTCCCCTCCGGCAGGGTGCCAGGAAGAACTTCAGATCCCTCGATCTAGGGACGATGGTGGCGGCGGCTATAGACGGTTTCGTGGATTGATCGTGTACTGTGGTTTCTGACGGGGCTTCTTATAGACGAGAAGCGTCTCGAGGCGTCCAGGCCACCAAACCCTAGCGGCCCACCCGCGCCTAGGGTGGGTCTGCCCCTCGGCGGCTCCCGCCTCCTCTAGACTTCTTGTTCCCCACGGAAAGTAATTGACTTTTACGTTTGTCCCGTTCTTCTTGTTCCCCACGGAAAGTAATTGACTTTTACATTTGTCCCGTTCAATTCCGAGAATATTTCTTTACTAACTTTTCTAAAACCAAAAACAGCAGAAAACGGGCATCTGGCAGTGTTGCAACTTGTTAGTAGGTTAGTACCAGGAAACATGTAAAAAACACCTCAAAGTGTAGACAAGCAAAGCAAAGTAGATACAAAACAAGCATGGAGCATCAAAAATTATAGATACGTTTCCAACGTATCACCACGTTAAAACTATTTTGGAGTTGTTTCTTATTAAGAACCTCTGGAATTACCCTGTGATCCAATTCTCTACTGCAATTGAGTGTGATCTGTTGTTCTGTTGGGAATTAGTAGATTACAAACTACCATTCGTGGTCGACGGCTACGTGCGCAAGAGCGTGGTGTTGTGAATATCCCATAGGGTTCGAGGGCTATTGTATTGGCGCCAGGATTCGATAAGGAGTGTTCATAGCTACAAGCTAGTTATCTATCATCCACCATCATCATCGACAAGTGCTTGCTGAGAAGATCGGGTCACCCCATATCATCTTGGTATCAGATTTCCTCGATTACTCGGTGAGCATCCACAATCCATCCATAGATTAGTTTATTTTTTTTGTCCTATACAGAAAAAGCCATACAAAAAGATTTGCCCTAGCCTAGATTGCATCGTTTTTCAAGTTTTAGTTGCTGGTCGTGTCTTCTCGTAGATCCGATCTGCAGGTTTTTCTTATAGGAGTTTAGTTTTCATTTGTGTGTAAGTTTAGGGTTTGATCTTGTTTTCCGCCAAGTCCAACAACACCGTTTTTTGCAAGTTTTCTATCTACTTTTTCGAGTTCACATAGTGTACCTTTTGTTTTCATACCATAGACACAACCTATCTACAGCATCCGTGCCTAGGAACGTACACACGAGACTAGTCGCTTTGCTCCGACAGGCTTCTCATTAGGGTTTTGAAGTGCAGAAAAATTCGACAGGCAAAACCGGACTATTTGGCTTACATCACCCGGACTATCCGGCACACCCGGAGTCTCCAGCCGAGTATCACCGGACTATCCGGTCCCGTTTGCTTAGAATTTGCTACATTCTTTTTGGCATTGAGTCATATAGTTGAAAAATCAAAAAAATAAAGAAAAAGAAAAGATATTCAGTAAAAAGAAGAGAAAATAGCTACAAGCGTGACAAACAAAGATATTCAAGTTTGCATTGTTGGAGGTCCAATTGATTATAGTACTAGTAGATTGAGCAATCTTGTGCCTATTTATTTTGAGATATTACTAGCTTCTCTCTTGTGCATTGCAATTCCTGTTCATAAGTTTCTTTGCCACGCTTATCTCCATTGTGTGTGTTTCTTGGGTTATCACGTGATCAGCACTAGGACTTGTTTGCGCTGTAGTTAGGATTTCATACCTACAACTCCACCATAAATAACTTGTGTGCCCTGTGATCGTTCTCCATACCCTTGATATTGACTTTATCACGTCAGTGCATTAGTTGTTGATTTCGAATTGGTAAAGCATCACTATTCACTTTGAAACGGTAAGATCTGCTTTCTTGTCAGTTGGAGTGAGTTTTGAGTGTTCCACCATATCGATTTTGATTTTTGCACTAACCTACTAATCATGTCTTCTAGTGATGCTGATGTTGTGGCACAGAAAAAGAAGGACCAAGAGCTTGTTAATTGGCGGGAATATGAAGCATTGAAGTCCCATTTGACACGTGTGTTCAACCACACAACAGATGTCATTGACAAGAATATTCAGGACATGCAAGTGACTTGGGAAGCGAATGTTGAGGCAGTTGCCAACATACAAACACAAGTGGCAGATATCAACACCAATGTCATAGCTTTGCAGCGTTCTATTGAGGCTTTGACAATAACAATTGGACAAAGGCAGCAACAACCATATGATGATGCTCATGAAGATGAAGAAGCAAGTAATGTCTGGGATGGTCAACATCCAAATCAGGTTGGCCATGGCCGTGCTCCTCATCCTGTTCATGGACATGGCTTTTCTCTAATTGGGCATGCTCAGCGTATACCCAAGTCCACGAGGATGGTTTGGGTAAGCCAAAATTATCAATTCCCAACTTTGATGGTTCGCTTGATCCCGAAGATTATCTCACATGGGAGTTGAAGATTGAGAAACTGTGGCGTTTGCATGAGTATACATAAGATAAGAAGGTACTGTGCAATCATGGAGAGAGATGAAGCGCTTCATGCATGATCGTTTTGTGCCCACTAACTATTTGCGTTCATTTTTTGATAAGTTGACAAACTTTAGACAAGGAACCATGTCGGCTGATGAGTACTGCATGGAGATGGAGATGCTTATGCAGCGTGCTAGAGTTCGTGAATCTCTTGAGATGACCATGCAACGATTTCTTAATAATTTGAAGCTACCAATCAAGAGCATTGTTCGTCATCATAGGTATGAGACTATGAATGAATTGCTGCATCATGCAAGGGAGGCCGAATCACATCTTGCTGAAGAAGCCAAGGCGCGTGCAAGATACCCTTCCACCAGCCGTTTTTCAGCAAGGTCTACACCGCCGCCACATGTTCCTACATCTTCTGTGGCTGCTGGTCACACTACTACACCATGTTCCAAACCTATACCTCAGTCATCCTTTGATTCTCCAGCTAGGAAACTTTCTGCTCCTGCTGCTAGCACGTGTTCAATATGTCAACAGCTCGTACTCATGATGTGTAGTGCCATACTTGTGGAGGAAGTGGACATTTCAATAAGGATCGCCCAAACCAAGGTGATGTTTATCAATGACAATGGTGAGTACGAGAGTGGAGATGAGGTTGAATTTGCTATTGATGGCAATGGTTATGACAGTGAAGATGATACGGGGTGGCCCGATCTTCTCAGCAAACACTTGTCGATGATGATGGTGGATGATAGATAACTAGCATGTAGCTATGAACTCTCCCGCTCGAACCCTGATGCCAATGCAACAGCTCTCGAACCCTATGGGATATTCACAACACCACGCTCTTGCGACGCAATTGCCGACCACGAACGGTAGTTTGCAATTTACTAATTCCCAATGGAACAACAGATCACACTCAATTGCAGTAGATAATTCGATCACGTGGTAATTCAGAGGTTCTTGATAAGAAACAACTCCAAAATAGTTTTAACGTGGTCTAACCCTAACTATGGGGACGTCCTGTGGCTTATAAGGCGGTAGGCCAAAATCGCTAAACAAAACGTGTCCGATCCAGATCCGTCCAGATCTGTTGGTAACTTCCAGGCGGACTTTCCGCCTAAGTAGGCGGATTATCCGCCCGGATTATCCTCCTGGGCGGATTATCTCGCCCCTATCTTGAGCCTCGCGCTCAAGTCCTTAGCGAATTCACGGAGCAGGGCGGATTATCCGCCCTTGTGGGGCGGATTATCCGCCCCTAGGGACGTAAGTACTGTTGGAAAGCTCGAGTGATGTTTCCAACAAGTGCTTATTTGCTTGATTTGGAGTTCGTATGAAGAATCCACGTCCGTTTCAATTTCAGGCTTCGTCTGTCCGAATCGAACCTTCCTTCTTGATGATCTTCTTGCGCCTTCCTCCCGCCTCCTCCTCGCGCATCCTTGGCGATCATCATCATGTGGACTCCTTGCCTTCCTCCCTCTCCTTCCACGACGTTAGTCCGATGGATATTGAATCTAGTCAAACAATAACACCATGATTTAGGTAGTATAAAGTTCTTATAAATCAACGTATCTTGTCCAACTAGGAATGAAGTCACCTTGTGATATTTTTCAATAAGGTTCAATATTTCATCCCAGCTGAGACAACTAGAATCAACATGATCCATGATTGTATCCTCATCATCCTCCCTTTCTTCAAGAAAAGCCGTCCATGGCTTTGGGTAAGCTGAAAGTGGAATGAACAAAAAGAACAACGTGTACGCAGAGTATATGTATACATAACATGTTGTATTATTTGTGTTCACGTGAATAATATGTTTACTATACATCAAGCAACTTAAATTGCAGGTATAAGTGAAGTACAAAGAATCATGATCATGTTGAAAAACAAATAGATATATAGTCTTGTTGTGCATTACTAAATTCAATTTTCTCAAAGAAGATCTATGATCAAATTTGTGATGAACAAGATCAGACCAATTCAAAATATGTGAAAACCGAAGTGATTCATGCCATGCTTCAATCAAGCTACTCGATTAGTAGGAACATAATCATTTTGTTTAGTATGTAACATACAACTCAATTTTCAAATATAAGTGAAGTATACATCAGTAGCACACTTATGCAATACATTGTGGTACAAACACAAGGGGTATGAAAAATCTGATTCAAATCTAGAAAGATTGGAACAATCCAACATAGGTAAAGTTACCTTTGTTGGCTGGACTATATCAACTAGATGTGAATGTACTTTCATATTATCAAAAATTGTAGTATCTATCCCACCACAAAGATATCTTGACAGAGAGCATCGATGGCTAAACACAGCAAGTTTCAATTCAGCAATTCTATCACATGTAATGCATATGTGATCCACAAGAAAATTTTCATCCATGCTATATTCACCAATTAGATTAAAGATGAAATATGGAGAATATGTGCTTGAATTCAGACATGAAATTTCAGAAATCTTATCCACAAAGACAACCCATATTCATAGGTTCATTTAGCATGATGGAATATACAATATCGAGGTGGTATTCGAGCAAGTATTTCCTTATGTGTAATCGGTACACATGATCAAAATGCGAATTTGGTAAACTATCACATGGTCTTGTAACATTATTGCAAGACAAGTCACAAGGAGGTACCAACAAAGGAATAGACTCACAAAAGGTTGTGCTTGTTGGTGTAGCTCCAAATCAAGACCGATATCTTCTATGCTCCTCACATGTAGTAAACCTTGGAACATTCTCCTCTAGTGACAATGCACGTCCAATGATGCAGGTTGTAAAATAGATGGCTCCTTTCTTCAAAAGCAACATGCATATCACAAGAAACAACACTAGGAGTAGAGATAATTACATTAGTAGAAACCTCATCTGTCTCACCAACTTTCACTCTCGGTTCTTCTACGATGAGATCAACATGTGGGTTTATGTTGGTGGTTACAGTGGATGAGGTTTTGACGCCTAATCTCTGAAATTGCTTAATACGTATGCGTGATAACCAAGTGTGCTTATCATTCCAAAAGATGGAAGGATCGAATATTCATTACCAAACACAACACGAAGTGATTACACGGTTTGTTCCCAACATGATATGGCGGGAGTTAAACGCTCTAGGAAAGCGATAAAACAAGAAACATATCTGTGAGGGCCATAAATGGTGAGTGGAACACATGCGATCCGAGTAGCGGTAGTGCATGACCGGAAGTTGCTAACATAAATGGGATTGTTAATGCACGTGTGTATAATTGTAACTTTTCAACAACCTCAACACTAACCAAATTTATGGAAGAACAAGTATCAATGGTAGTAGCGATGTCTACCACAAATTTCCGTCGTGAAGTGGAACAAACCCGGATTAGGCACTACTCGACTCCTCCTCCCAAAATGTATGACCGCAGTGGTATCGTAATGGAAAGGGATAATCATCAGCATCCTTTTCGCATCACATCAACACTACTAAAAGACATGATTAGTATGTTAGTGCATAAAACAAAATCTGTTGGTGGAACTCTTAACTCACTCAAAACTAACAAGAAAGCGATCTTACTGCTCCAAAGTGAATAGTGATGCTTACCAATTGAATCAACAACTTATGCACGGATGTGATGAAGTGAATATCAAGGGTATAGAGAACGATCGCGGGGCACACAGTTATTTATGGTGGAGTCAGAGGTATGGTATCCTAACTACACCGCAAACAAGTCCTAGTGTTGATCGTTATGATAACCCAAGAAACACACACAGTGGAGATAAACGTGGCAAAGCAATTTATGAATAGGAATATTGCAATGCAAAAGAGAGACGCTAGTAATAGCTCAAAATAAACAGGCACAAGATTGCTCAATCTACAAGTGCTATGATCAACTAGGCCTCCAATAATGCACACTTTGATATCTCTTTTTGTCACGCTTGTAGCTCTTTTCTCTTCTTTTTTCTTATACTGAATCTCTTTTCCTTTTCTGTTTTTTTTTCAACTATATGACTCAATGCAAAACGAATGCAAACTAGGAGGGCCGGATAATCGGTTTGTCGGGGCGGATAATCCGATTCTGTCAAGAGAATTTTGCACTTTCAAAACCCTAATGAGCGACTGTTAGAGCAAAACAACTAGTCTCGTGGGTACGCTAGGCACGGATGTCAGAGATAGGATGTAGCTAGGTTTGAAACACAAAAGTACGCTATGTGGACTCGGAAAAGTAGATGGAAACTTTGCGGAAAACGGTGATGGTGGACTCGGTGGAAAACAAGATCAAAACCCTAAACTTAAACACAAACGAAAACTAGACTCCTACGAGAAAAACCTTCAGATCGGATCTACGAGAAGACACGACCAGCAACTAAAACTTGAAAACGATGCAATCTAGGCTAGGGCAAATCTTTTTGTATGGCTTTTTCTGTATAGGACGAAAACAAGAACTAATCTATGGATGGATTTGTGGATGCTCACCGAGTAAACGAGGAAATCTGATACCAAGATGATACGGGGTGGCCCGATCTTCTCGGAAGCACTTGTCGATGATGGTGGATGATAGATAACTAGCATGTAGCTATGAACTCTCCCGTCGAACCCTAATGCCAATGCAACAGCCTCGAACCCTATGGGATATTCACAACACCATGCTCTTGCGCAAGACGCAAATCCGACCGAGCGGTAGTTTGCAATCTACTAATTCCCAATGGAACAACATCACACTCAATTGCGTAGATAATTCGATCAGGGTAATTCCAGAGGTTCTTGATAAGAAACAACTCCAAAATAGTTTTAACGTGGTCTAACCCTAACTATGGGGACGTCCTGTGGCTTATAAGGGCGGCCAAAATCATGAAACAAAACGTGTCCGATACGGATCCGTCGGATCATTGGTAACTTCAGGGACTTTCCGCCTAAGAAGCGGATTATCCGCCCGGATTATCCTCTGGGCGGATTATCGCCCCTATCTTGAGCCTCGCTGAAGTCCTTAGCGAATTCACGAGCAGGGCGGATTATCCGCCCTTGTGGGGCGGATTATCCGCCTAGGGCGATGTAAGTACTCGTTGGAAAGCTCTGAGTGATGTTTCCAACAAGTGCTTATTTGCTTGATTTGGAGTTCGTGAAGAATCCACGTCCGTTTCAATTTCGTGGCTTACGTGCGTCAATCGAACCTTCCTTCTTGATGATCTTCTCTGCCTTCCTCCGCGCATCCTTGGCGATCATCATGCTGGACTCCTTGCCTTCCTCCATCTCCTTCCCGCTGACGTTAGTCCGATGGATATTGAATCTAGTCAAACAATAACACCATGATTTAGGTAGTATAAAGTTCTTATAAATCAACGTATCTTGTCCAACTAGGAATGAAGTCACCTTGTGATATTTTTCAATAAGGTTCAATATTTCATCCCAGCTGAGACAACTAGAATCAACATGATCCATGATTGTATCCTCATCAGAAGAGGGTCTGGATTTTTTTTCAGCACATGCACCAACCATTGTGGTATCTTCATGTATACTTAGTGTGCAGCCTATTGTTGATTTCCAGCGCTGCAACTTGTTCCAAACCAAAGCTTTAGTTGGCCCAAACAAAGCTTGCAACGTCATTATTAATGGAGGTAGCTACAGAAATCTTGCAAGCAAGGAGTTGTGTGCCAAGCTGAATTTGACATATTACCTCATCCCAAGCCACACTACATATAATGGTTGAGTGACAATGGTGAGATGAAGGTAAACCATATGGTACGTGTGAACTTTGAGATAGAGCCTTACAAGGATTCTATTGATTTTGATGTGGTCCCTATGACTGCTTTCCATTTACTATTGGGTCGGCCTTGGCTCTATGATCGCCATGTACTACTACATGCGGTGTCGGCCGATGGCGGCGCTACGTGTGGCCGGTGGTAGGTGGGGGGGGCTCTGCTACAAGGGTGGTTGGTGTTGCTGTGAGAAGCGAAGAGCGTGGTGGCGGTCTTTGCGACAGTCGAAGCGACAAGTGTCTTGTCACGACGGCAGATTTGGCTCATGGGCGAGCTGTGCGCTGCACCCATGGATCCTGCAAGAAGCATGCATGAGTTGGGTATGGGACAATGATGAGAGTTTTTCTTTTTCTATGGAGTGCGAGGAAAACGAGAGTCAAAAGGTTGTGGTGTAGTTGTCCACCTGAGAGGACACGTGTCAATCCGTCGACCCGACAGATTAGGAGAATTTATTCTTTGGAGGACGCGTAGCGTTACCCTTTCCTATACTCCCTCCGTTTAGAAATATAAGATATTCTAGATTAGTAAAGCTAATGTATCTAAACACTTTTTAGTGTCTAGATTCATTTGAACATATACACTAAAAGGTGTTTAGATACATCTCCTTCACAAATCTAAAACATCTTATAATTCTAAACGAAGGGAGTATGTAGTAATTAGTCACATACCATATAGTAGGCCTATAATCGACGTGCGAGCCAACACCAATTTAGGGATGTAGAAATGAGACAATTGGAACAAGTGGAATACCACTTTTAAACTACTAGACTAACTCAAAACTATATGGAACAAATGGGATAAGATAGATTTGATATATCCCGCGTGTTTCACTTATCTCACCAATTAGAGTCGGTCTAATAGTTTAAAAATGGTATCTCACAATTCTCAATTATTCCACTTCGGCATCCATACACCAATTCGGGCTGAGAGCCTGGCCCAACTTCTTCCGTGTGAAAACCCTAGATCCTATCGTCTCCACATATAAAACGTCCACCATCTTCGCCTACGACTTCAACTAGTCTTTACCCGCACAGCCGCAACTCCGCGTGCCCCTGCGATCCAAAGCTCCCCGCCGCCCAAGTACCCAAACACCCCAACATGGATCGTGGAGGTGAGCGTGGTGATGAGCGCGGAGGAGATCGGGGCGGTTTCGGCCGCGGGTTCGGACGCGGCGGGCGTGGTGACCGTGGCCGCGGTGGGCGCCGCGGTGGCCGTCGCGGAGGCCGCCAGGAGGAGGAGGCGTGGGTTCCCGTCACCAAGCTCGGGCGCCTCGTTAAGGAAGGGAGGTTCCAGAAGATGGAGGAGATCTACCTCCACTCGCTCCCCGTCAAGGAGTACCAGATCGTGGATACCCTCTGCCCGGGGCTCAAGGACGAGGTGATGAAGATCACGCCGGTGCAGAAGCAGACACGAGCCGGGCAGCGCACGCGTTTCAAGGCATTCGTCGTCGTCGGCGACAGCAACGGCCACGTCGGGCTCGGGGTCAAGTGCGCGAAGGAGGTGGCCACGGCGATCCGTGGCGCCATCATCCTCGCCAAGCTGTCCGTCGTGCCGGTCAGGAGGGGGTACTGGGGAAACAAGATTGGCCAGCCCCACACCGTGCCGTGCAAAGTGACAGGCAAGTGTGGGTCGGTGACAGTGCGCATGGTGCCGGCGCCAAGGGGGTCAGGGATCGTGGCGGCACGCGTGCCCAAGAAGGTTCTCCAGTTCGCTGGAATAGAAGATGTCTTCACCTCGTCACGCGGCTCCACCAAAACCCTCGGCAACTTCGTCAAGGTAAAGACGAGTCATCCTTTACCGTACATTCTACGCCGACCTAAAACGAACACCCAACGGACATGCTTAGTTAGCTATGGTGCGCGTGAGTATATATTTATCTAACATTGGATTATGTTTGTTGACATCAACGCCCTATAACACATTGCCTCCCACTCTAGTAGTACATATTGTTTGTTTGACCTGTCTGATCCTGATTCTGGAGTCTATTCTATTTTATATCCCTGCAGATGTTTAATGTTGGCCATGAACATTATCCTTGATTGCATGTCCATGGTCTGCCCTAGTTTTCTACTATCATTAGACTGTTGGTTAACGGATTTGTTCTGAAATCTGTGTTTATGAGCATAGGTTGTTTCTGTGCATAGTTGATGCAACTTTTGAACATGCTGACTTGCTTGAGTACTTGTATGTGATGTCTCCCATTGGTCTTGGCAACTAAATGCTGTACATTTTAGTACGTATTTGATTGTTGTTTGGCGGTAGTATGTTTTGCTCAGGAATGTTCATTTTGAATTAAAAACAACCCAGGCTGATGTGTTCCATACCAGTAGAAATATATTTATCAAGCACATTTGTGAAGTTGATTACCCGTAATCTTGTTACTCCTGTTACTCCCTCTGGTCCATATTAATTCTAGACAAAGTTGAGTCCATTACTTCTGTCTGCAAGTCACTTGTGTCCGGACAGAAGGAGTATTATTCTTTTCTTTTGGAATCTTATTGATGTTATAGCATGCGACCTTGAGCTGTACAAATATTTCTTATAGAAACAAACGATCCAACCATATGGTTTTAAGGCCATCTATATTTTGTATCTATCAGCATTTGTTCTGCTCAAAGGGTTTTAGATATGTAAAAATTGGCTTATACAAATCATGAAATTACCATTTACACACAGCTTGATGATAAACTTGATTAGAATACCTTAATTGCCATTGAAAACCCTTCATCCGAACTAGTAATCTGAACCAATACCCTAGTTGCTTGTATATGGGCTCAACCTTTTTGTTTGCAGGCCACCTTTGATTGCCTTATGAAGACCTATGGCTTCCTGACTCCTGACTTCTGGATGGAGACAAGGTTTGTCAAGACCCCGTACCAGGAGTTCACGGACCTGCTGGCTTCTAAGCCAAAGCTAATGATCGAGGCACCTGTGGAGAAGATAGAAGCTTAGATGACGTTTGGATTAAAGCGATGAGAATCAATTTTAGCTTTTGCAGGGATGCGCTTTTTCGTGCAAGACTTGTGTCTGGTGGAATCAAAATTTGAATCATGGAAAGTTATGCACTTAGATGTCTTTGTCTGGGCGAATCAAAATTTTCAATCATGCGAAGTTTGGCTATCAAGTTGGCCTGATATATTTTTCAGTTAATGTTCTTGGATGCACTACTTTTCTTACCAGTTCTTATCATTTGTCTATCATGTTGTGCTGATATATGTTGTTATTTTGCTTTATGCATAATGCAGTGCTTTTCAATCCATAATAAGTATCGCTGATTTAGTAAGTTATACTACACTTAAACAGTTATTATGGATTGGAGGGAGTAATAGTGATCAGATTTTCATATATTCATACATCATGAAACATATTTTCACATGATATCTATATAATATAATAGTTCTTGATAGTTTTTCTGAAAGTTTGGTCTAACTTTACATGGCTTGACTTTTTTAAATAAGTTATATGCCTCAAGTCTTGAGATGGAGGGAGTATCTACATACCCATCTCTTTTTACCTTTGAAGGGCAGACCTATGTGAATCTGAGAGAACTAACTGTTGAAATTTAGAGTATTCCAGTATTGATCCTTTGGCCATAACTAATACAGATTCTGAACATCTTTGGCCCATTAGGTAAGACAGCTCAAGGCTGTATTAGTGGAAGGTGTGTTCCATCAGTTTATATAATAGGCTGTTATATCACTCATTAAAGTGTGAGAAAATGGAGCAGCTTTTGCGCACTCCTTTAACGCAGCCCACCTCGCCATGCCTTGTCTCCACATGACGCCCGCAGCGAGCCGAGCTCCTTTGTTGGTTTTGCTGTTTGGGAACACTCCAAAAAATCTTTGGCAAGTTCGTTGAGCAGCCGTCTTCGTCTTCTCCATCTCCACCGTAGATCCGCATGGACGGGTGCGATGCGCTCGAGGCCAAGTTTGGGGTCTTTGATGTTGGCACTAAGTTGTATGTCATAGAGAAATTCCATAACTACAAGATGACTGGTGAGCGCTCCGTTATTGAGCAAGATCATAAAATACAATCACTTGCCAAAGAATTTAAACAAGTCAAATGTGTGTTACCGGACAAGTTTATTGCTGGTGGCATTATTGCCAAGCTTAAGCTTCTTCCTATATGGGGAAAATTTTTCTACTTCTCTAAAACATAAGAGACCTGATTTTTCTATTACAGATCTCCTTGGGTCTCTTCATGTGGGAGAAAAGGCTAGAGCAAAAGACACACGAGCTTGATAATTTAAGGAGGTTATAGTGCCAATTTGATATAGAAAAAGAACTTCCAATTCCACAAGTTCAAGAATAAGAACAAATATAAATCAAATGAAATGGCAAGAACAAAGCCTCCAACTCAACGAACTTCAAGAAGAAGAATCATAAGAAAGGGTCTTGCCATGTTTGTGGTGACCTGATCATTGGTGAAAGATCACGGATGTCGCTTAGAGGGGGTGTAATGCCTTGGAAAATAATTCAAAATAAAATTGCGTGTTAATTTCTTTTTCGCATCATCATGATGTCATCATGCATATTTTGCCTCTAAATCTCTTCGCCAAAAGCCTATTTTGTTTTCTAATTAGTCCCCTCTTCTAATTTCAAATCAATACCCCGATATTATCTGGATCTTCTATTTATCTAAAAAAAACTATTTATAAAAACCTTTCTAAAAAACAAATAAATAAACACCGTTTTTAGGGGAGGCAGTTTGATAGGGCAAAGGTGTCTGATCTTTCGATGAGATGGTGATAGTCGATTTGGTGGAGTTCGGGCTTGACGATCCTACTACACGTGCGAGCACGAGCGCCAATGCAATCGCTAGGCCAATCTCCTGGAGGTTACCGATCCTGCGGGAACACGATCAGCCTGACCAGCGAGGGTCTTAATTCCTACCTAAAATCGAGAACAAGTAAGAACTAATATTGCAATCAAGATATTGCGGATTAAGATGAAAGCTTTATTGAAAAGGTAGGATCATGTATAGGTGCGAAGTACAAGAGGCCTCTGCGACGCTCGAGCCTTGGCGAAGTTGCTATGATGGCTAACTTAATGTCTAAACAAAATCCGAGTCCAAGCCTTCTTTCTTCATTATGGTGGCCTCAAAGTTCTGAAATCTTCATCCGTGGCCTTCTCTTGAATCATCACATGCTTGCTGCCATCTCCATGCATGGCCATGCTCCAATGCTTGTCCCTCTCATCCATGCTTGCTCCATCATTCCTAAGAGTAAGAAATACATCTGATTTAGGCAGCACCATATTCTCATGTATATGAGGAATAGTTCCAAGAAACAAAAGTATCTGATAGTTAAGTTGTTTGGCACAAGATCTTGTGATAGGTCCTTGTATGTGTGTAGCTGTAGGTACAACGGTTGTATCAATGGATGGAATGTCCACATCATGCTCCCCTTCTTGAATTGAAGTCGTCCTCGACGCAATCTTATCTTCCTCACCAAAGTAAGGCTTCAAATCTGCAATGTTAAACGTAGGACTAACCGTACCAAAGTCTGCAGGAAACTCAAGTTTATATGCATTATCGTTTATTTTCTCTAACACCTTAAAGGGACCAGCAGCACGCGACATTAACTTAGACTTGCGTAAATCAGGAAAACGATCTTTACGCAAATGTAACCAACAAGATCTCCAACATCAAACACAACATGCTTTCCCCCTTTATCCCCAGCAAGTTTATACTTAGCATTCATGTGTTCTATGTTATCTTTAGTAGTCTTATGCAAGTTTAATATCATTTCAGCGCCTTGTGTAGCATCCAAATTATTTTGCACCGAAGAAGGTAAAGGCAATAAATCAATAGGTGCACGAGGAACAAAACCATACACGATCTCAAACGGGCACATCTTTGTGGTAGAATGCAGCGAACGATTATAAGCAAATTCTATATGAGGTAAACACTCTTCCCACAATTTTAAGTTCTTTTTTAAAACAGCCCGCAACATAGTAGACAAAGTTCTATTTACTACTTCAGTTTGTCCATCAGTTTGGGAATGACATGTAGTACTAAACAGCAATTTAGTCCCCAACTTAGCCGATAAACATCTCCAAAAGTGGCTATTTAGTATCACGATCAGAAACAATAGTATTTGGCACACCATGTAAACGAACAATTTCACGAAAGAACAAATCAGCAATATGCGCAGAATCATCCGTTTTATGACAAGGAATAAAGTGTGGCATCTTAGAAAACCGATCCACAAAAAAAATACTATCCCTCTCCTTCTGTGTACGTGGCAATCCCAAAACAAAGTCCATAGAAATATCCTCCCAAGGAACACTAGGAATAGGAAGAGGCATATATAAACCATGTGGATTAAGGAGAGACTTAGATTTTTGACAAGCAGTGCAGCGTGCCACAAATCTCTCAACATCTCGATGCATACGTGGCCAAAAGAAGTGTGCAGCAAGAACATCCTTCGTTTTCTTGACAACAAAGTGTCCCATCAATCCTCCTCCATGCGCCTCCTGTAACAACAAAAGACGAACAAAACTATCTGGAATGCATAGTTTGTTAGCACGGAATACAAATCCATCATTGAAGTCAAATTTGTTCCATGTTCTACCATCTCTACAATTCTGCAACACATCTTTAAATTCAGCATCATGCACGTATTGTTCCTTAATAGTTTCCAATCCAAATATTTTGAAGTCAAGTTGAGATAACAAAGTATAACGGCGTGACAAAGCATCAACAATAATATTATCTTTACCCTTTTTGTGTTTGATAACATAAGAAAAATATTTAATAAATTTAACCCACTTTGCATGACGACGATTCAACTTAGCTTGACTACGAATATGCTTCAAAGATTCATGATCTGAATGTATAACAAATTCTTTAGGCCATAGATAATGTTGCCAAGTTTCTAATGTCCGAACTAACGCATATAATTCTTTATCATAAGTAGAATAGTTCAGACTATCTCCACTCAATTTCTCACTAAAATATGCAACAGGTTTTCCCTCTTGTAATAACACACCTCCCAAACTAATTCCACTAGCATCACATTCAAGCTCAAAAGTCTTATTAAAATCAGGAAATTGGAGTAAGGGAGCATGTGTTAGCTTATCTTTCAATATGACGAAGGCCTGTTGATAGGGCAAAAGTGTCCGATCTTTCGATGAGATGGCGATAATCGATTTGGTGGAGTTCGAGCTTGACGATCCGAATACACGTGCGAGCACGAGCGCCAATGCAATCGCTAGGCCAATCTCCTAGAGGTTACCGATCCTGCGTGAACACGATCAGCCTGACCAACGAGGGTCTTAATTCCTACCTGAAATCGAGAACAAGTAAGAACTAATATTGCAATGAAGATATTGCGGATTAAGAGGAAAGCTTTATTGAAAAGGTGGGATCCTGTATAGGTGCGAAGTACAAGAGGCCTCTGCGACGCTCGAGCCTTGGCGAAGTTGCTATGATGGCTAACTTAATGTCTAAACAAAATTCGAGTCTAGGGTGACGGCTATGGGGAGTATTTAAGGGCGAAAAGGTGGGGTTTCGGCCAGCCATGGAAGTGGTGGTCGAATCCAACCCTGAAAGTCCTTTTCCCCTCAAATACGGACTCTAAAAAGTGGCTAATTAAAATCCTGCGAAAAGTATATGGGTGTAACACCCTCAGAATCGGCCCTATGCAAGTTTTAGCGAAACCCGCCAAACCCGCATAGAAACGATTCAAAGGTGCCCACCAGGCACTTTCGTGCGGGTGGAAAACGAAGTAATAACATTACACAACAGTCCTCGATGGGACCCACGTAATGTATATATATACAACACGACTCCGTGAGTCAAGAATAGATATATGGTACAAAGATCCAAATCACCTTGTAAAGATGGAGCGTCCGACTACGGACAAGATGCAAATGGGCTAAGAGCCACGAAGAATAACCAATGGCGCCCATAACCCCGAGGCCAAGCCGGAAGGGTAACCCTGCTAACGACGTCGAAACCTGCTTAAACAAAAGGGGTGCCGACAAAAGGGCAAAGGAAAAAGAGGAGCGTCAGTACTGAGGCCAGTACACGGCGAGGCTAGAATTCGGCGGTCCTCGCCTACACAGGTATGGTGGATCGAGCGTGGCGAGATGCACTAAACACCCTATAGAGACTCTATGCAACTGGCGGCAATCAGAGAGGGGTAAGAAAGACCTATTCGGAACCAACCTAATACTACCATCAAACAAACCCATCCTGGCGTTTCCCCCTCGAAACCAAACGAGGAAGTCAACCGAGGAACTCACACCGTTGGCAGTTTTATTTACTCAGTTATTGTTGCAGCAATTACTAGTCAGGTGCAGATAATCATCCTGATAAAATAAGCAGTGGGCACTTTTAGTTAACCATTCCGTTATAGTAGCAACACTTACTAATCAGATACAATTAGCATGAGATAACCCAAAACCCAGCAGTTGGTACTTTTATTTAGCCATTCCGTTGTAGTTGCAAAACTTACTAGTCAGGTACAATGGTCGCAGACGACGCTCCAAACAAGCAATTGTGGGCAGTATTATTTAGCCATTCCATTATAGTGAAGCTGATTACTAGTCATTATAAAGTCAAATTTATAGTACTACTTTAGTTATGCTTGTCTATGATCGAGATACTGTGCTCCAAGTCGTCCATAACCGCGGACACGGCTTTCAGAAAGTTTTACCCGGCCGGGGTGCACCAATAGCAACACACGCTCGATCAACCTCGGAAAAACCAAATCAAAACCCAACGAGGCCTTCACGACAAAGCAATCACAGGATTGAAATATTTGGGGCCACCCATTGAGTAGACCCACGAAGCCGGTGACTCGAGACGGACTCAAGGTTTGGGTGTAGACGGTGAACGACTCGGGAACCCAAAATCGGGCTTGTCGACACCGCGGAATCGTGTCCCGATCCTAAACAAGACAAAGTGCTATCACGCACAATTTAAATAAAGCAAAAAGCATGGCATAAGTACAGGATCGTAAATAAAACCTCAAACTAGTTTGTGGCCCCAAGAAATAAGACTGAATCAAGCTCTGGCTCAGGGGGGTCCCATATACCTCCCGGATGTGGATAGCGCGATAAATCAAGGAACATGTATCAAGTACTCGGGGTCCTACGGGACACAAGTGGGCGTTCGGAAACCAAATATTATCTATCACCCACCGATGCCTCTGCTTACTTCAATTTTAGTTGTTAAACAGGAATTAAAGTGAACGATAAGTAAAGCCATAATCATCTCCAACATCAAACATGCGGCATTACTCCAACAACTGTGGCACTCGGCGACACGCAACAACACTTGAGCAAGCGACTACGACGCGCAAGTCCAACTATCTACCAAACAACAGGTAATAGGAGGTGTCCAAGACGATATAAGGCTGCGAGGGATATCACGGGTACGAAACTAGAGCATCGCAACACAGATAGCAATAGATCAACAGGAGGGAAATAAATACTATAAAAGTAAGATAGGTGGAAAAGGGGAGATGCTCGCCTGAAAACATTGCCGAAGGTTCAATCCGAAGATCGGGTCGGCACTCGCATCAACTCAACGGCCTTATCCGCGAAGAACCAAAACACTAGAAGAACACCGGATGCACTATTTAATACAACGGCAGAAGATCGACATGATGCATGTATGATGTATGACATGGCAAAGGTGCGATGTAATTAGGTCAATATTAAGTGGAACCGGGGTCCCGACAAATAATTAAATGGTTCATGTTATTTATCTACCCCGCAAATCAAATGTTGTTTGGACATGGCAAAATATGGTACCGGTTCGCTACACAAATTTAAATGAGGCCAATATGAGACTGGATTTGCCCGCATATGGGCCCCATATTTAATTATGCAGTGAATCGGCATAGGGCCCCCAAACCACACGACGATATGCATGCATGAACATTTATTATGCGACAAATTGTATTATATTATAAAATAGGGTTTTCGGGAAGGGGGTTCACACATTAGGGTTCGACGATCTTGGTTCCGGGGTTCGGGGTCGGTCTCAGGGTCCAGGGTTCGACGAAACATTCTCGGTAGCGGAGGTAGGTCTTGTCGCATCCGTGGTTCTCGGCAAGCTCGGCGTCCGGGAAGGAGTACTTGGTTTGGTGTCGGTGGTGCATCGGACTCTTCCGGGTCGGTGTCGTTCTTGTCGTTGCGGGGATCTTGTCGGGCCCGCGCCATCGAGTCGGTGTTAGCGTTCGGGAGAGTTCGCGTGGCAATCTTGGCGTCCTGGGGACGATCCTATCGCATCCGCGGTCGTCGGGTCGTGCTGACGGTCTTGGCGTTCCGAGGCGAAGATCTTGGCGTGCCGTGGTCTTCGGTCTTGCGGTTTCCGTGCTTTCGATTCCAAGAGGGCGTACTCGGGGTTTGTGATAAACACCACATGACATGGCCTTGGTGAAGATCTTGCGGTGACATCCGAAGATGGTCTTGGCGAAACTTGGCGCTATGAACCCTTCCGAGCCTCGAGTAGTCACCGACCACCAAACGAAGATCCTCCACTTTGGCTATTGGACAACAAATAAGAACAACACATAGATCGGGATCTGCGGTACGCGATGTCCAAAAGCTGAACAAGCCAAAGGGTTCGCAGTGCCCGAGGATCTGGGCGGCTCTACCACGGTGGCACGGATGACACCGCAGGGACGGCCGTGAGAAGCGTGACACTAGGCCTCGGGACTGGACACCACACGCACGGCGGGGAGCAGACACGCAATGCCGGCGAGGAGATCTCGAGGGGATGACGCAGGCGAGACGCCTTGAGAGCGAGCGGCGGGTGGACGATGGTGGGAGGACCTGAGGGCGCGGTGGGGGAAAAGCGGCCGTCGAAGGATGAGGAGAGCTGGCCAAGGGCTGGTCATGGAGGGAGGATGCGGGGCCAGGCGGTGGAGCGGAGGTTGGAGGGAGGGGGCTGCTCGGGGCGGAAGGCGCGAGGTCGCCGGCGAGCACGGGTCACATGAGCACGGCCAGAGGCGGGCGGCAGCGGGCGCGGTGGGAGGAGGAGGGCCAAGTGAGGCGGAGGCGAGGAGGAGGCGGCGGTGCAGGTGTGGCAGCGAGGCGGCGGGAGGAGGAGAGGCGCAGTGTGGTGTGAGGCGGCAGTGGCGGTGAGAGAGCGGCGGGCGGCCAGGAGAGAGAGGAGGAGGCCCGAGGGGCGTCAGGCGAGAGAGAGGAAGAAGAAGCACGGGAGGAGGTGCGGCGAGGGACGTGAGCGACGAGAGGTGGGACTGGGAGGCGTCTAAGGCGTCTGGTTGGTGGGGCTTGGGTGGGCCAAACAGGGAGGGTGGGATGAGAGGGTGGCGTGTGAGGAGAGAGGGGTGGGGCCAGGGGCGGTGGGGGCCCCAGCGGTAAGGGAGAGGTTTAGGATAGTGGGTAGGACGGCTAGGGTGAGAAAAAGGGAGAGGGTGGGCTGGTGGATCGGTGAGGTGGCAGGTGGGTAGGAAAAGGGTGAGAGGGTGAGGTGGCGGTTTGCGGTTGGTGGGTAGGATAGATTTGGGTGGGGATAGGATTTAGAGTGGGCTGATTTAAAATGTGTGTTTGTTTGGTCTTGTCTATTTAAAAAAACTAAACCATTTTGCAAACAGTTTTTAGACAAATAAGATCTCCGATGCGATCGGGGTTTTGTGTTTGAAAATAAGAGGGGTATTTGTATAATCAAAACTAGGCTTTTCAAAAATAATGCAGACAAACAATGCATGATGATGACGATGCAATGCACAAAATCAACGCGATTTTCTAGTAGTGGTTTTGCGGGATGCCACAATGGGCCTGGCCCAAAATAAAGGTGGCGCAGCACCATATTAAGCTATGGACGAATTCGTAAAGTATTGATCTTGAATATTTCGTCCAAGCCTTCTTTCTTCATTATGGTGGCCTCAAAGTTCTGAAATCTTCATCCGTGGCCTTTTCTTGGATCATCACATGCTTGCTGCCATCTCCATGCATGGCCATGCTCCGATGCTTGTCCCTCTCATCCATGCTTGGTCCATCATTCCTAAGAGTAAGAAATACATCTGATTTAGGCAGCATCATATTCTCATGTATATGAGGAATAGTTCCGAGAAACGAAAGTACCTGATAGTTAAGTTGTTTGGCACGAGATCTTGTGATGGGTCCTTGTATGTGTGTTGCTGTAGGTACAACGGTTGTATAAATAGAAGGGATGTCCACATCATGCTCCCCTTCTTGAATTGAAGTCGTCCTTGACGCAATCTCATCTTCCTCACCAAAGTAAGGCTTCAAATCTGCCTTTAATTAACGGGACTAACTGCACAAAGTCTCAGAGGCAACTCAAGTTTATATGCATTATCATTTATTTTCTCTAACACCTTAAAGGGACCAGCAGCACGTGGCATTAACTTAGACTTGCGTAAATCAGGAAAATGATCTTTAAGCAAATGTAACCAAACAAGATCGCCAACATCAAACACAACATGCTTTCTCCCTTTAACCCCAGCAAGTTTATACTTAGCATTCATGTGTTCAATGTTATCTTTAGTAGTCTTATGCAAGTTTAATATCATTTCAGCGCGTTGTGTAGCATCCAAATTATGTTGCACCGAAGAAGGTAAAGGCAATAAATCAATAGGTGCACGAGGAACAAAACCATACACAATCTCAAATGGGCACATCTTTGTGGTAGAATGCAGCGAACGATTATAAGCAAATTCTATATGAGGTAAACACTCTTTCCACAATTTTAAGTTCTTCTTTAAAACAGCCCGCAACATAGTAGACAAAGTTCTATTTACTACTTCAGTTTGACCATCAGTTTGGGGATGACATGTAGTACTAAAGAGCAATTTAGTCCCCAACTTAGCCCATAAACATCTCCAAAAGGGGCTAAGAAATTTAGTATCACGATCAGAGACAATAGTATTTGGCACACCATGCAAACGAACAATTTCACGAAAGAACAAATCAGCAATATGCGCAGCATCATCCGTTTTATGACACGGAATAAAGTGTGCCATCTTAGAAAATCGGTCCACAACAACAAAAATACTATCCCTCCCCTTCTGTGTTCATGGCAATCCCAAAACAAAGTCCATAGAAATATCCTCCCAAGGAACACTAGGAACATGAAGAGGCATATATAAACCATGTGGATTAAGGCGAGACTTATCTTTTTGACAAGTAGTGCAGCGTGCCACAAATCTCTCAACATCTCGACGCATAAGTGGCCAAAAGAAGTGTGCAGCAAGAACATCCTCCGTCTTCTTGACACCAAAGTGTCCCATCAATCCTCCTCCATGCGCCTCCTATAACAACAAAAGACGAACAGAACTATCTGGAATGCATAGTTTGTTAGAATGGAACACAAATCCATCATTGAAGACGAACTTGTTCCAAGTTCTACCATCTCTGCAATTCTGCAACACATCTTTAAATTCAGCATCATGCATATATTGTTCCTTAATAGTTTCCAATCCAAATATTTTGAAGTCAAGTTGAGATAACAAAGCATAACGGCGCGACAAAGCATCAGCAATAATATTATCTTTACCCTTTTTGTGTTTGATAACATAAGGAAAAGACTCAATAAATTCAACCCACTTTGCATGACGACGATTCAACTTAGCTTGACTACGAATATGCTTCAAAGATTCATGATCAGAATGAATAACAAATTCCTTAGGCCATAGATAATGTTGCCAAGTTTCTAATGTCCGAACCAACACATATAATTCTTTATCATAAGTAGAATAGTTCAGACTAGCCCCACTCAATTTCTCGCTAAAATATGCAACAGGTTTTCCCTCTTGTAATAACACCCCTCCCAAACCAATTCCACTAGCATCACATTCAAGCTCAAAAGTCTTAGTAAAATCAGGAAGTTGGAGTAAGGTAGCATGTGTTAGCTTATCTTTTAATATGACGAAGGCCTGTTGTTGTGCATCGTCCCAAACAAAGGGCACATCCTTCTTGGTAAGCTCATTCAGCGGCGCGGCTATTGATCCAAAGTCTTTGACAAAGCGCCTATAAAAACCAGCGAGGCCAAGAAAACTCCTCACTTGTGTGACCGTCTTGGTATGCCAATTCTCAATAGCTTCAATCTTGGCTGGATCCACTTCAATACCCTGTGATGTAACAACATAGCCAAGAAACGCAACTCGATTGGTGCAAAAGGTGCACTTCTCAAGGTTACCAAACAAACGTGCATCACGTAAAACATTGAAAACAACACGTAAATGGTCCAAATGATCCTCTAAAGATTTGCTATAAATCAGAATATCATCAAAGTAGACTACCACAAAACGTCCAATGAAAGCACATAAAACTTCGTTCATTAATCTCATGAAAGTGCTAGGTGCATTAGTTAAACCAAACGACATTACTAACCACTCATATAAACCGAACATAGTTTTAAATGCTATTTTCCATTCATCTCCTAATTTCATACGAATCTGGTGGTAACCACTACGCAAATCAACTTTAGAAAACATGGTAGAGCCACTCAATTCATCAAGCATGTCATCTAAACGTGGAATAGGATGACGATATCGAATTATAAAAATATTGATAGATCTACAATCAGTACACATGCGCGAAGAACCATCTTTCTTAGGTACCAAAATAATAGGAACAGCACAGGGGCTAAGGGACTCATGAATATGATCTCTGTCGAGTAGTTCCTGAATTTGGCGTTGTATCTCCTTTGTCTCCTCTGGATTGGTTCTATATGGCGCACGGTTGGGCAACGTGGCACCAGGAATTAGATCAATTTGGTGCTCAATTCCTCTAATAGGAGGTAGTCCGGTGGCAACTCGGAAATACGTCCTCATATTCCTGCAAAAGGTTAGCAATAGCGGGTGGCAAAGAAGGAGGCATATCCTCAAATGAAAACAAAACCGCTTTGCAGACAATTGCATAACATTGAGTATTGTTTACATCTAGTTCAACAATATCAATTTTATTTGCAAGCATACATGGACTCTTCAAACGAATTTCAGTAGCATGTGGAGAATCAAATTTAGTGTTCTTTGGTGGTATAAAATCTGCAGCAACAATCTGATTCTCACTTTTATTTTTCTCCTCAGTTTTAGCTCTACTAGCTCTAGCAAGATCATCTTTTAAAATCTGTTCGGGAGTCATAGGTTTTAGACCAATTTTCTTTCCATCATGCATAAGAGAATAGTGATTAGTTTTGCCATTATGAACTCTATCAAATTGCCATGGTCTACCAAGTAACAAAGGACAAGCTTGCATAGGTACAACATCACAATCAACAAAATCAGAATATGTACCAATAGTAAAAAGCACGCGTACCGTTCTTGTTACCTTGATCTTGCGAGAACTCTCAAACCATTGGATGTAATATGAATGTGGGCGTTGTCTTGTTGGAAGCGCAAGCTTCTCTACCATGTCAACACTGGCCAGATTATTACAACTCCCTCCATCAATGATGATCCGTATAGCTCTTTCCTTGACAACACCACGTGTTTGGAATAGGTTGTGGCGTTGATCTTGCTCAGATTTGCTCAATTGCACACTCAACACACGTTGTGTAATTAAGCTCTTGTATTGATCAGCCTTCAGCCCATTACCTCTGTCTCTTCATCGATCGAATTGTCTCCATCTCGAGCGAAATAAGGGCTAGTGTATCTTCATCAAGTCACTTTTGAATCGTATTGACCATCTTCGCACCATCATCACGTTGTGTTGTGCACTGTCTCTCAATATGACCAAAACCCCAAAGACTTGCGGCATTGTATATCCTTTGTCTTACCGTGGAAGCCATAGAAGATGCACTACGAGGGAGCATTGGATGATGGTGGAGGAGCAAATGGAAATCTTGTGGTGGCCTTGTAGTAGTGGTGGCGAATCACGAGGAGGCGCTGATTGTCGGGATGTCCAATGGATGCGACCTGCAGAATTATTAGTCCTCCTCCATGGTGTTTGGCGATCAAGCACTTCACGTTCAGCTTTGCAAGCAAGATGAAACAAACGAGTGATAGAATTATATTCCTTATAATCTAATATGTGCTGAATGCCCTTGTTTAATCCACCAAAGAAACGTGCAAGCATTTGTTCATTAGATTCAACAAGACCACACCGAAACATCCCCGTTTGCAATTCCTGATAATACTCTTCTACAGAATTTTTCCCTTGCTCTAAACGTGTCAGATTCTTTAGTAAATCACGTTGATAAGTGGGAGGTACAAAACGAACACGCATAGCAGTTTTTAAAGCAGTCCAAGTACTAGGAATTGTAGTAGGATTTAAACGACAATACTCAGACCACCAAAGGGAAGCAAATTTAGTAAATTCACATGTAGCAGCACTAACACGCATATTCTCAGGATATTTTAAGCATGCAAAACGTTGTTCTACTTCCATCTCCCATGTAAGATATGCATCAGGATTATATTTACCCTCAAAAGATGGAATATTCAATTTAAGCTTTGCAACATGATCATCATCATGTACCGGTGGTCGAGCGTTGTGGTAGTAATGTCGGGGACGGCCAGCAGGAACCTGTTGAGGTTGTTCAACCTCCTCGTCAAACAGATCGTCGTCGTCGGGGTCGTAGTAATACCCATCGTTCGTCCCCAATGTCGCAGCAAGCCAGCGGGAAGTCCGAGTCGCGTCGGCAGCGGTAGCCGCCGGGGGTGCGGCGGTAGCCGAACCAGCAGTCCGATCCGTGATCGGAATACGCCGTGTGCCATGTGTGGGTGCGGGTGCGGGCAATCTGTTCAAAAGCTCCTTGAACTGAACGTCATGCTTGGCGTTGAAGGATTTCTCGAGTCCATCGATCTTGTCCATGGCGTTGGTGAACTTGGTGTCAAACTCCCCTAGGCGCGTATCCACATCTTCAGCGTGACTGACCAAGAGCGCGGAGAAGTGGGCATGTAGTTCTTCGTTCGTCATTGTGGCAGGGTTCCGCGAAGTATCTGTCATGGTTAGTCCTTAAAAAGCACAGGTATATAGTACGGAAATATGGTGGAAGTCACGCGTAATCCGTCAAGCAATATACGAAGCTCTTACAAGTTCTTACCAAACAGCAGGAAAAGGCGATGTGCAACCACGAGGATCAGTGGGTCCAGAGATTGAACCAAGCGATTACCAGGAGTCGAGACACCGCACGTGGAGAATATCTGTGGAGCTCTGGGAAGGCTTAGCAAGGGGGGTTAGCAATTATCAAAACAACAATGCAAAAGTTGAAAGAATGCTCAACGACGGTATGCGGTTGGTCCTAGGCTAGACCGTACTAGAGACGCGAGCCTAGATCACCAACGATGTCACGACGCGACACAACAAGCACTGTATGATGATATGGCACCCTGAAAAGCGAACCGAGATGCAGAAAATCACTATGATGGCGAGTGTCTAGAACTGATCTACGGGGTCTAAAAATAGGTTAGCCCCAAAAAAAAATTTCGAAATTTTTTATTTTGCTCCGGAAAGCGCGCCGGCGCCAAAAAAATATCGCTATAACGGCCGATGGAGAAAAGTGATCCCCAGGGTCGGAAACTAGTATAGCCAGAAATTTTTTTCGGAGGCGGTTCCAGACTTTTTTTTGCTCTCCTTCTGGACTTACGACCGGACTCGGAGCTCGACACGGACTTTAGCTTAACACGGAAACAACAAATAAGGAGAGTAAAAAGAAATAACTAGGAAGCAATAACTCTACTTGGACTCGTATCGCGGCAGGAAAACTGATTGGATCTCTGTCGCGGTAGGAAGGCGGTGGCGGAGTATTAGGGTTTATGGTGGCTGGGTATATGGGGGCGGAATATGGTGGTGGTGATCGGCGAGTGTGGCCATGACTACTATGATCAAAACTCGAAACTCTAAGGGACGAGACACTAAGACCAGCAACTCGACGCGACGATGTAGACACAAATTCAACAAAGCAACCTGAAATCTGATACCACTTGATAGGGCAAAGGTGTCCGATCTTTCGATGAGATGGCGATAATCGATTTGGTGGAGTTCGGGCTTGACGATCCGACTACACGTGCGAGCACGAGCGCCAATGCAATCGCTAGGCCAATCTCCTGGAGGTTACCGATCTTGCGTGAACACGATCAGCCTGACCAACGAGGGTCTTAATTCCTACCTGAAATCGAGAACAAGTAAGAACTAATATTGCAATCAAGATATTGCGGATTAAGAGGAAAGCTTTATTGAAAAGGTGGGATCCTGTATAGGTGGGAAGTACAAGAGGCCTCTGCGACGCTCGAGCCTTGGCGAAGTTGCTATGATGGCTAACTTAATGTCTAAACAAAATCCGAGTCTAGGGTGACGGCTATGGGGAGTATTTAAGGGCGAAAAGGTGGGGTTTCGGCCAGCCATATAAGTGGTGTCCGAATCCAACCCTAAAAGTCCTTTTCCCCTCAAATACGGACTCTAAAAAGTGGCTAATTAAAATCCTGCGAAAATTACATGGGCGTGGCCAAAAATAAAGGTGTCGCGGCACCATATTAAGCTATGGACGAATTCGTAAAGTATTGATCTTGAATATTTCGTCCAAGCCTTCTTTCTTCATTATGGTGGCCTCAAAGTTCTGAAATCTTCATCCGTGGCCTTTCTTGGATCATCACATGCTTGCTGACTTCTCCATGCATGGCCATGCTCCAATGCTTGTCCCTCTCATCCATGCTTGGTCCATCATTCCTAAGAGTAAGAAATACATCTGATTTAGGCAGCATCATATTCTCATGTATGTGAGGAATAGTTCCAAGAAACGAAAGTACCTGATAGTTAAGTTGTTTGGCACGAGATCTTGTGATGGGTCCTTGTATGTGTGTTGCTATAGGTACAACGGTTGTATCAATACAAGGGATGTCCACATCACCTGTTGTTGTGCATCGCCCAAAACAAAGGGCACATCCTTCTTGGTAAGTTCATTCAGCGGCGAATTGATCCAAAGTCTTTGACAAAGCGCCTATAAAAACAAGCGAGGCCAAGAAAAAACTCCTCACTTGTGTGACCGTCTTGGGCTGCGGCCAATTCTCAATAGCTTCAATCTTGGATGGATCCACTTCAATACCCTGTGATGTAACAACATAGCCGAGAAACGCAACTCGATTGGTGCAAAAGGTGCACTTCTCAAGATTACCAAACAAACGTGCATCACGTAAAGCATTCAAAACAACACGTAAATGGTCCAAATGATCCTCTAAAGATTTGCTATAAATCAGAATATCATCAAAGTAGACTACAGCAAAACGTCAAATGAAAGCACGTAAAACTTCGTTCATTAATCCCATGAAAGTGCTGGGTGCATTAGTTAAACCAAACGGCATCACTAACCACTCATATAAACCAAACGGCATCACTAATCTTGAGACAAATGTTGTTTTCCATTCATCTCCCAATTTCATACGAATCTGGTGGTAACCACTACATAAATCAACTATAGAAAACATGGTAGAGCCACTCAATTCATCAAGCATGTCATCCAAATGTGGAATAGGATGACGATATCGAATAGTAATATTATTGATAGCTCTACAATCAGTACACATGCGCGAAGAACCATCTTTCTTAGGTACCAAAATAATAGGAACATCACAGGGCCTAAGGGACTCACGAATATGATCTCTGTCGAGTAGTTCCTGAATTTAGCGTTGTATCTCCTTTGTCTCTTCTGGATTGGTTCTATATGGCGCGCGGTTGGGCAACGTAGCACCAGGAATTAGATCAATTTGGTGCTCAATTCCTCTAATAGGAGGTAGTCCTGGTGGCAATTCAGCGGGAAAAATGTCCTCATATTCCTGCAAAAGGTTAGCAATAGCGGGTGGCAAAGAAGGAGGCATATCCTCAAATGAAAACAAAACCTCTTTGCAGATAATTGCATAACATTGAGTATTGTGTACATCTATTTCAGCAATATCAATTTTATTTGCAAGAATACATGGACTTTTCAAACGAATTTCAGTAGCATGTTTAGAATCAAATTTAGTGTTCTTTGGTGGTACAAAATCTGCAGCAACAATCTGATTCTCACTTTTATGTTTCTCCTCAGTTTTAGCTCTACTAGCTCTAGCAAGATCATCTTTTCAAATCTGTTCGGGAGTCATAGGTTTTAGACCAATTTTCTTTCCATCATGCATAAGAGAATAGTGATTAGTTTTGCCATTATGAACAGATTTTCTATCAAATTGCCATGGTCTACCAAGTAACAAAGGACAAGCTTGCATAGGTACAACATCACAATCAACAAAATCAGAATATGTACCAATAGTAAAATGCACACGTACCGTTCTTGTTACCTTGATCTTGCGAGAATTCTCAAACCATTGGATGTAATATGAATGTGTGCGTTGTCTTGTTGGAAGTGCAAGCTTCTCTACCATGTCAACACTAGACAGATTATTACAACTCCCTCCATCAATGATGATCCTTATAGCTCTTTCCTTGACAACACCACGTGTTTGGAACAGGTTGTGGCGTTGATCTTGCTCAGATTTGCTCAATTGCACACTCAACACACGTTGTGTAATTAAGCTCTTGTATTGATCAGCAGTTTCAGCTCCCATTACCTCTATCTCTTCATCAGAATCACAATTGTCTCTATCTCGAGCAGAAATAAGGGCTAATGTATCTTCATCAAAGTCACTCGCTGAATCATATTGACCATCATCACGCACCATCATAACACGTTGTGTTGTGCACTGTCTCTCAATATGACCAAAACCCCAGCACTTGCGGCATTGTATATCCTTTGTTTTACCCGTGGAAGCCATAGAAGACGCACTACGAGCAGCTGGCGGAAATCTTGTGGTGGCCTTGGATGTGGTAGTTGCTGATGGAGAATCACGAGAAGGAGGCGCTAATTGTCGGGATATCCAAGTGGATGTGCGACCTGCAGAATTGTTAGTCCTTCTCCATGGTGTTTGGCAATCCTGCACTTCACGTTCAGCTTTGCAAGCAAGATGAAACAAACGAGTGATGGAATTATATTCTTTATAGTCTAATATGTGTTGAATGTCCTTGTTTAATCCACCAAAGAAACGTGCAAGCATTTGTTCAGTAGATTCAACAAGACCACACCGAACCATCCCCGTTTGCAATTCCTGATAATACACTTCTTCAGAATTTTCCCCTTGTTCCTAACATGTCAGATTCTTTAGTAAATCACGTTGATAAGTGGGAGGCACAAAACGAAGACGCATAGCAGTTTTTAAAGCAGTCCAAGTACGAGGAATAGTAGTAGGATTTAACGGACAATACTCAGACCACCAAAGGGAAGCAAATTTAGTAAATTCACATGTAGCAACAGTCACACACATATTCTCAGGATATTTTAAGCATATAAAACGTTGTTCTACTTCCATCTCCCATGTAAGATATGCATCAGGATTATATTTACCCTTAAAATATGGAATATTTAATTTAAGCTTTGCAACATGATCATCATCACGTACCGGTGGGCGAGCGTTGCGGTGGTAATGTCGGGGACGGCCAGCAGGGTGTGGAGGTTGTTCCACCTCCTCGTCAAACAGGTCGTCGTAGTACCCGTCGTCTGTCCCCAATGTCGCAGCAGCAGCCGCGGTGGAAGTCTGAGGTGCCTCACCAAGAAGCGGTCACCGAGGTACGGCGGCAACGAACCAAAGATGACCCGTGATCGGAATGCGCCGTGCGCCATGCCGAGGTGCCAATGGAGCGGGTGCGAGTGCCGGGATTCTGTCCAAAACCTCCTTGAATCGAGCGTCAAGCTTGTCGTTGAAGGATTTCTCGAGTCCATCGATCTTGTCCATGGCGTTGGTGGGCTTGGTGTCAAACTCCTCTTGTCGTGCATCCACATCTTCAGCACGACCGACCAATAGCTCGGAGAAGTGGGAATGTAGTTCTTGGTTCGTCATTTTGGCAGGGTTACGTGAAGTATCTATCATGGTTAGTCCTTGAAAAAGCACAGGTATATATGCCTTTAAACACGGAATTATGGTGGAAGTCACGCGTAATCTGTCAAGCAATATACGAAGCTCTTACAAGTTCTTACCAAACAGCAGGAAAATGCGATGTGCAACCGCGAGGAGCAGTGGGTCCAGAGATTGAACCGAGCGATTACGAGGAGTCGAGACACCGCACGTGGAGAAATCCATGGAGCTCTGGGAAGGCTTAGCAAAGGGGTTAGCAATTATCAAAACAATAATGCAAATGTTAAAAGAATGCTCAACGACGGTACTGTGCTGGTCCTAGGCTAGACCGTACTAGAGATACGAGCCTAGATCACCAACGATGTCACGACGCGACACAACAAGCAATGTATGATGATATGGCACCCTGAAAAGCGAACCGAGATGTCGAAAATCACTATGATGGCGAGTGTCTAGAACCGATCTATGGGGTCTAGAAACAGGTTAGCCCTAAATTTTTTTTTGAAAATTTTGTATTATGCTCCGGAAAGCGCGCAGACGCCCGCTATAACAGCCGATGGAGAAAAGTGATCCCCGGGGCCGAAAATCAATATAGCTAGAAAAAAAATTCGGAGGCGGTTCCAGAATTTTTTTTGCTCTCCTTCTGGACTTACACCTGAACTCTTAGCTCGACACGGACTTTAGCTAAACACGGAAACAACAAGGAAGGAAAGTAAAAATAAAAAAAACTAGGACACAATAACTCAACTCGGACTCGTGCCGTGGTAGGAAAGCGGTGGCGGAGATTTAGGGTTTATGTTGGCTGGGTGTATGGCGGCGGAATATGGTGGCGGTGATCTGCGAGTGTGGCGGTGACTATTATGATCAGAACTCGAAACTCTACGGGACGAGACACTAAGACCAGCAACTCGACGCGACGATGCAGACACAAATTCAACAATGCAAAACTGAAAAGATAATGCAAGGCGTAAATTGGTGATGGGATGGATCTAAACTCTAACCGTGTTTTTGGCTTTTTCGTGGGTTATAGGTAAAACAAATCTAATCTACGAGAACAGTAAAATCTCACCGAGCAACCTGAAATCTGATACCACTTGATAGGGCAAAGGTGTCCGATCTTTCGATGAGATGGTGATAGTTGATTTGGTGGAGTTCAGGCTTGACGATCCGACTACACGTGCGAGCACGAGCGCCAATGCAATCGCTAGGCCAATCTCCTGGAGGTTACCGATCCTGCGGGAACACGATCACCGACCATGAGGGTCTTAATTCCTACCTGAAATCGAGAACAAGTAAGAACCAATATTGCAATCAAGATATTGCGGATTAAGATGAAAGCTTTATTGAAAAGGTGGGATCCTGTATAGGTGCGAAGTACAAGAAGCCCCTGCGACGCTCGAGCCTTGGCGAAGTTGCTATGATGGCTAACTTAGTGTCTAAACAAAATCCGAGTCTATGGTGACGGCTATGGGGACTATTTAAGGAGGAAAAGGTGGGGTTTTGGCCAGCCATAGAAGTGGTGGCCTAATCCAACCCTAGAAGTCCTTTTCTCCTCAAATACAAACTCTAAAAAGTGGCTATTTAAAATCCTGCGAAAATTACATGGGGCCTGACCCAAAATAAAGGTGTGGCAGCACCATATTAAGCTATGGACGAATTTATGAAGTATTAATCTTGAATATTTCGTCCAAGTCTTCTTTCTTCATTAAGGTGGCCTCAAAGTTCTGAAATCTTCATCCGTGGCCTTCTCTTGAATCATCACATGCTTGCTGCCATCTCCATGCATGGCCATGCTCCAATGCTTGTCCCTCTCATCCATGCTTGGTCCATCATTCCTAAGAGTGAGAAATACATCTGATTTAGGCAGCAGCATATTCTCATGTTTGTGAGGAATAGTTCCAAGAAACGAAAATACCTGATAGTTAAGTTGTTTGGCACGAGATCTTGTGATAGGTCCTTGTATGTGTGTAGATATAGGTACCACGGTTGTATCAATAGATGGGATGTCCACATCATGCTCCCCTTCTTGAGTTGAACTCGTCCTCGACGCAATCTCATCTTCCTCACCAAAGTAAGGCTTCAAATCTGCAATGTTAAACGTAGGACTAACCATACCAAAGTATGCAGACAACTCAAGTTTATATGCATTATCATTTATTTTCTCTAACACCTTAAAGGGACCAGCAGCACGCGGCATTAACTTAGACTTGCGTAAATCACGAAAACGATCTTTACGCAAATGTAACCAAACAAGATCTCCAACATCAAACACAACATGTTTTCTCCCTTTATCCCCAGCAAGTTTATACTTAGCATTCATGTGTTCAATGTTATCTTTAGTAGTCTTATGCAAGTTTAATATCATTTCAGCGCGTTGTGTAGCATCCAAATTATTTTGCACCGAAGAAGGTAAAGGCAATAAATTAATAGGTGCACGAGGAACAAAACCATACACGATCTCAAACGGGCACATCTTTGTGGTAGAATGCAGAGCGAACGATTATAAGAAAATTCTATATGAGGTAAACACTCTTCCCACAATTTTAAGTTCTTCTTTAAAACAGCCCGCAACATGGTAGACAAAGTTCTATTTACTACTTCAGTTTTTCCATCAGTTTGGGGATGACATGTAGTACTAAACAACAATTTAGTCCCCAACTTAGCCCATAAACATCTCCAAAAGTGACTAAGAAATTTAGTATCACGATCAGAAACAATAATATTTGGCACACCATGCAAACAAACAATTTCACGAAAGAACAAATCAGCAATATGCGCAACATCATCCGTTTTATGACAAGGAATAAAGTGTGCCATCTTACAAAACCGATCCACAACAACAAAAATACTATCCCTCCCCTTCTGTGTTCGTGGAAATCCCAAAACAAAGTCCATAGAAATATCCTCCCAAGGAACACTAGGAACAGGAAGAGGCATATATAAACCATGTGGATTAAGGCGAGACTTAGCTTTTTGACAAGTAGTGCAGCGTGCCACAAATCTCTCAACATCTCGACGCAGACGTGGCCAAAAGAAGTGTGCAGCAAGAACATTCTCCGTCTTCTTGACACCAAAGTGTACCATCAATCCTCCTCCATGCGCCTCCTGTAACAACAAAAGACGAACAGAACTATCTGGAATGCATAGTTTGTTAGCACGGAACACAAATCCATCATTGAAGACGAACTTGTTCCATGTTCTACCATCTCTACAATTCTGCAACACATCTTTAAATTCTGCATCATGCACATATTGTTCCTTAATAGTTTCCAATCCAAATATTTTGAAGTCAAGTTGAGATAATAAAGCATAACGGCGCGACAAAGCATCAGCAATAATATTATCTTTACCATTTTTGTGTTTGATAACATAAGGAAAAGACTCAATAAATTCAACCCACTTTGCATGACGATGATTCAACTTAGCTTGACTACGAATATGCTTCAAAGATTCATGATCAGAATGTATAACAAATTCTTTAGGCCATAGATAATGTTGCCAAGTTTCTAATGTCCAAACTAACGCATATAATTTTTTATCATAAGTAGAATAGTTTAGACTAGCCCCACTCAATTTCTCACTAAAATATGCAACAAGTTTTCCCTCTTGTAATAACACACCTCCCAAACCAATCCCACTAGCATCACACTCAAGCTCAAAAGTCTTATTAAAATCAGGAAGTTGGCGTAAGGGAGCATGTGTTTAGCTTATCTTTCAATATGACGAAGGCCTGTTGTTGTGCATCGCCCCAAACAAAGGGCATATCCTTCTTGGTAAGTTCATTCAGTGGCGCGACAATTGATCCAAAGTCTTTGACAAAGCATCTATAAAAACCAGCGAGGCCAATAAAACTCCTCACTTGTGTGACCGTCTTGGGCTGCGGCCAATTCTCAATAGCTTCAATCTTTGCTGGATCCACTTCAATACCTTGTGATGTAACAACATAGCCAAGAAACGCAACTCGATTGGTGCAAAAGGTTCACTTATCAAGGTTACCAAACAAACGTGCATCAAGTAAAGCATTGAAAACAATACGTAAATGGTCCAAATGATCCTCTAAAGATTTGCTATAAATCAGAATATCATCAAAGTAGACTACCACAAAACGTCCAATGAAAGCACGTAAAACTTCGTTCATTAGTCTCATGAAACTGCTGGGTGCATTAGTTAAACCAAACGGCATCACTAACCACTCATATAAACCAAACTTAGTTTTAAATGTTGTTTTCCATTCATCTCCGAATTTCATACGAATCTGGTGGTAACCACTACGCAAATCAACTTTAGAAAACATGGTAGAGCCACTCAATTCATCAAGCATGTCATCCAAACGAGGAATAGGATGACGATATCGAATAGTAATATTATTGATAGCTCTACAATCAGTACACATTTGCGAAGAACCATCTTTCTCAGGTACCAAAATAATAGGAACATCACAGGGGCCAAGG
Source organism: Avena longiglumis (assembly GCA_030063025.1). Lineage (NCBI taxonomy): Eukaryota > Viridiplantae > Streptophyta > Magnoliopsida > Poales > Poaceae > Avena > Avena longiglumis. The sequence continues at coordinate 338,253,423 of CP125976.1, read as the reverse complement.
GACTCACGAATATGATCTTTGTCGAGTAGTTCCTGAATTTAGCGTTGTATCTCCTTTGTCTCCTCTGGATTGGTTCTATATGGCGCGCGGTTGGGCAACGTAGCACCAGGAATTAGATCAATCTGGTGCTCAATTCCTCTAATAGGAGGTAGTCCTGGTGGAAGCTCAGTGGGAAAGACGTCCTCATATTCCTGCAAAAGGTTAGCAATAGCGGGTGGCAAAGAAGGAGGCATATCCTCAAATGAAAACAAAACCTCTTTGCAGACAATTGCATAACATTGAGTATTGTTTACATCTTGTTCAGCAATATCAATTTTATTTGCAAGCATACATGGACTCTTCAAACGAATTTCAGTAGCATGTTTAGAATCAGATTTAGTGTTCTTTGGTGGTACAAAATCTGCAGCAACAATCTGATTCTCACTTTTATTTTTCTCCTCAGTTTTAGCTCTACTAGATCTAGCAAGATCATCTTTTAAAATTTGTTCGGGAGTCATAGGTTTGATAACAATTTTCTTTCCATCATGCATAAGAGAATAGTGATTAGTTTTGCCATTATGAACAGATTCTCTATCAAATTGCCATGGTCTACCAAGTAACAAAGAACAAGCTTGCATAGGTACAACATCACAATCAACAAAATCAGAATATGTACCAATAGTAAAATGCACACATACCGTTCTTCTTACCTTGATCTTGCGAGAACTCTCAAACCATTGGATGTAATATGAATGTGTGCGTTGTCTTGTTGGAAGTGCAAGCTTCTCTACCATGTCAACACTAGCCAGATTATTACAACTCCCTCCATTGATGATGATCCGTATAGCTCTTTCCTTGACAAAACCACGTGTTTGGAACAGGTTGTGGCGTTGATCTTGCTCAGATTTTCTCAATTGCACACTCAACACACGTTGTGTAATTAAGCTCTTGTACTGATCAGCAGCTTCAGCTCCCATTACCTCTGTCTCTTCATCAACATCAGAATTGTCTCCATCTCGAGCAGAAATAAGGGCTAATGTATCTTCATCAAAGTCACTCGCTGAATCGTATTGACCATCATCACGCACCATCATCACACGTTGTGTTGTGCACTGTCTCTCAATATGACCAAAACCCCAACACTTGCGGCATTGTATATCTTTCGTTTTACCCGTGGAAGCCATAGAAGATGCACTATGAGCAGGAGCATTGGATGATGGTGGAGGAGCAGCTGGAAATCTTGTGGTTGCCTTGGATGTGGTAGTAGCTGGTGGCGAATCACGAGAAGGAGGCGCTGATTGTCGGGATGTCCAAGTGGATGTGCGACTTGCAGAACTATTAGTCCTCCTCCATGGTGTTTGGCGATCCTGCACTTCACGTTCAGCTTTGCAAGCAAGATGAAACAAATAGTGATAGAATTATATTCCTTATAATCTAATAAGTGTTGAATGTCTTTGTTTAATCCACCAAAGAAACGTGCAAGCATTTGTTTAGTAGATTCAACAAGACCACACCGAACCATCCCCGTTTGCAATTCCTGATAATACCTTCTATAGAATTTTTCCCTTGTTCTAAACGTGTCAGATTCTTTAGTAAATCACGTTGATAAGTGGGAGGTACAAAACGAACACGCATAGCAGTTTTTAAAGCAGTCCAAGTACTATGAATAGTAGTAGGATTTAAACGACAATACGCAGACCACGAAAGGGAAGAAAATTTAGTAAATTCACATGTAGCAGCACTAACACGCATATTCTCAGGATATTTTAAACATGCAAAACGTTGTTCTACTTCCATCTCCCATGTAAGATATGCATCAGGATTATATTTACCCTCAAAAGATGGAATATTTAATTTAAGCTCTGCAACATGATCATCATCATGTACCGGTGGTCGAGCGCTGCGGTGTTAATGTCGGGTACTCGGCCTTGCCACATATGGCTTTAATCCATTTGGAATGAGCTCGAAATATAGCATGTGGCCTATATTTGTTGTGCCGTACAATCTTCCACCATGGGCATTGATGCAGCCCATCCTACGGATGCGCCTACATCCCCGCCAACTCGTCCCCCAAGTGGACCAATGACCCGTGCTCGAGCCAAGCTCCTACAAGCTAAGGTTAACTCGCTCCTCTCCTCGTGTGATTTCAATACATCCTTGGATGGCTTGCTACTTCATGCCCAAACCCTGTGCATTCTCAACTATGAACCCAATGAAGCATCGCCAAGGGAGGGACCAAAGGCTACCCGAGGAGATCCGCCAGAGCAAACCGGCGCCAGGCCCGGTGGACCGGTCTACTCGCCGGAATTCCCGGTGACCGGCCTCCACGCCAACAATCCCGGCGGCGACCGGAATCCTCCGGCTACAACCGAAAACACCTTTTGTAAGGCTTTCCGATGGGCGACCGGAAATGTCAGCGGCGACTGGAATTTCCGGCGACCACGCCGGCGCCGCCGGACCCCTCGCCGAAAATCCCGAGATTCAAGTCAACATCCGGGCTGGGCCCGTGTAACTCCTTATTTCGCCTAGTTTTTACCCTTTCCGTGTCTAAACTACCCCTGTTTATGTGGCTGGCCTATAAATAGCCCCCACCCCTTATTGTAAACCCTAGACTTGGATAATTGTAGTTGAAGACACCCCATTGAGGATCTATCAACTATTTGTCTCATGCTCCTTGACAAGGAGCACCAAATTATCCACAAACCTCTTGGATTTTGCCTAGTGTGTTCAAGTTGTACAAGTCCTTGGGATCTCGGTGTCTCGTGCCCAAGTAGTCAAGATATCATCAAGCCTCTCACCCCCGTTGTTGTCCATGGGAGAGTGTCTTGCCCAACGCCGATCCTAGGGATTATGTTGGACCGGTTGCCACCGGCGTGAGCTATCGGCTTGTATCGTGTTTTCGCGTGTGTGTGTTCATCGAGTTCTTCGCGTGTGTGTTCGTGGATTTCATCCCCTTTCCCCTTCCACCGCTTTCCCCTCGATTCCCATGGAATTCGTGAACGATCGGGCCACCCTAAGGGGTCACCCCTAACATATTGGTATCAAGAGCAAGGTTGATCACGAATTTCCCCAATTTTTCTTCTATCCCCTTGAAATCGAAAATTCCCCCAAAAAAGAGCCCCAAATTGCCTTCGAATCGATCTCTGGATTTGGTGAGCTTTTCGTGGTTTTGGTCCATAAATCTGTTGCTTTGGGTCTTGATCTACATCCCTTGACCTTTCCCCAGCCCAATTTCGTCGAAATTTTGACACAATTCTCAGTTTGACTTTTTGGATTTCAGCTCGAACAACTTTCGGCACCAGATCCGGCGAACCGGTTCTGCAACCGAAAATTCCGGCGAGAGTCCGACGACCGACGACGATCGGAATTTTCAAGATCTGCCGGCCTCCTACCAAATTTTTTGGCAATTCTCAAATTTTGACAGTTTATCCTTCTTTTGTTCGTGCTTCGCGTGCGTGTCGCCAAAAACTAACAACAAGCTTCCGCAAATCACTACGTCACGCGCTCCTGGACACCACGACTCCCGAACATCTTCCACACCACCGGTTGCAAGTCGTCAACAATACTGATGTGGACATCCCTTCTATTAATACAACCGTTGTACCTACAGCTACACACATACAAGGACCCATCACAAGATCTCGTGCCAAACAACTTAACTATCAGGTACTTTCGTTTCTTGGAACTATTCCTCACATACATGAGAATATGATGCTGCCTAAATCAGATGTATTTCTTACTCTTAGGAATGATGGACCAAGCATGGATGAGAGGGACAAGCATTGGAGCATGGCCATGCATGGAGATGGCAAGAAGTGTGATGATCCAAGAGAAGGCCACGGATGAAGATTTCAGAACTTTGAGGCCACCATAATGAAGAAAGAAGGCTTGGACGAAATATTCAAGATTAATACTTCACGAATTCGTCCATAGCTTAATATGGTGCTGCGACACCTTTTACTTTGGGACAGGCCCATGTAATTTTTGCAGGATTTTAATTAGCCACTTTTTAGAGTCCGTATTTAAGGGGAAAAGGACTTCTAGGGTTGGATTCGGCCACCACTTCCATGGCTGGCCGAAACCCCACCTTTTCGCCCTTAAATACTCCCCATAGCCGACCCCCTAGACTCGGATTTTGTTTAGACATTAAGTTAACCATCATAGCAACTTCGCCAAGGCTCGAGCGTCGTAGAGGCCTCTTATACTTCGCACCTATTCAGGATCCCACCTTTTCAATAAAGCTTTCATCTTAATCCGCAATATCTTGATTGCAATATTAGTTCTTACTTGTTCTCGATTTCAGGTAGGAATTAAGACCCTCGCTGGTCAGGCTGATCGTGTTCCCGCAGGATCGGTAACCTCCAGGAGATTGGCCTAGCGATTGCATTGGCGCTCGTGCTCGCACGTGTACTCGGATCGTCAAGCCCGAACTCCACCAAATCGATTATCGCCATCTCATCGAAAGATCGGACACCTTTGCCCTATCAAGTGGTATCAGATTTTAGGTTGCTCGGTGAGATTTTACTGTTTTCGTAGATTAGATCTGTTTTTACCTATAACCCACGAAAAAGCCAAAAACACAGTTAGAGTTTAGATCCATCCTATAACCAATCTACGCCTCACATTATCTTTTTAGTTTTTGCATTGTTGAATTTGTGTCTACATCGTCGTGTCGAGTTGCTGGTCTTAGTGTCTCGTCCCTTAGAGTTTCGAGTTCTGATCATAGTAGTCACCGCCACACTCGCCGATCACCACCACCATATTCCGCCACCATATTCCGCCGCCATATACCCAGCCACCATAAACCCTAATACTCCGCCACCGCCTTCCTACCACGACACAGATCCGATCAGTTTTCCTGCCGCGGTACGAGTCCTAGTAGAGTTCTTGTTTCCTAGTTATTTCTTTTTTACTTTCCTTCTTTGTGGTTTCCGTGTTAAGCTAAAGTCCGTGTCGAGCTCAGAGTCCGGTCGTAAGTCCAGAAGGAGAGAAAAAATTCTGGCTATACTCAGTCTGGACCCGCCTCCAATTTTTTTTCTGGCTATACTGTTTTTCGACCCCGGGGATCACTTTTCTCCATCGGCCGTTATAGCGATATTTTTTTGGCGCCTGCGCGCTTTCCGGAGCAAAATAAAAATTTTCGAAATATTTTTTGGGGCTAACCTATTTTTAGACCCCGTAGATCAGTTCTAGACACTCGCCATCATAGTGATTTTTCACCTCTCGGTTCGCTTTTCAGGGTGCCATATCATCATACATTGCTTGTTGTGTCGCGTCGTGACATCGTTGGTGATCTAGGATCGCGTCTCTAGTACGGTCTAGCATAGGACCAAAGACAAAGATCATGCTGAGGATTCTTTCAACTTTTGCATTGCTGTTTTGATAATTGCTAACCCCCTTTGCTAAGCCTTCCCAGAGCTCCACAGATATTCTCCATGTGCGGTGTTTTGACTCCTGGTAATCGCTTGGTTCAATCTCTGGACCCCCTGATCCTCGCGGTTGCACCTCGCCTTTTCCTGCTGTTTGGTAAGAACTTGTAAGAGCTTCGTATATTGCTTGACGGATTACGCGTGACTTCCACCATCTTTCCGTAGTATATACCTGTGCTATTTAAGGACTAACCATGATAGATACTTCGCGGAACCCTGCCACAATGACGAACGAAGAACTACATGCCCACTTCTCCGCGCTCTTGGTCAGTCGCGCTGAAGACGTGGATACGCGCCTAGGGGAGTTTGACACCAAGCTCGCCAACGCCGTGGACAAGATCGATGGAGTCGAGAAATCCTTCAACGCCAAGCTTGACGTTCGGTTCAAGGAGATTTTGAACAGATTGCCCGCACCCGCATCCACACATGGCGCACGACGCATTCCGATCACGGGTCGGACTATCGGTTCCGCCGCCAAGACTGGCGGCTACCGCTGTGACACACCTCGTACTTCCGCCATGCTGCGACATTGGGGACGTATTTACGGGTACTACTACGACCCCGACGATGACGATCTGTTGACGAGGAGGTTGAACAACCTCCATGTACTCCGCCGTCCCCGACATTACTACCGCAACGCTCGACCACCGGTACGTGATGATGATTATGTTGCAAAGCTTAAATTAAATATTCCATCTTTTGAGGGTAAATATAATCCTGATGCATATCTTACATGGGAGATGGAAGTGAACAACGTTTTGCATGTTTAAAATATCCTGAGAATATGCGTGTTAGTGCTGCTACAGGTGAATTTACTAAATTTGCTTCCCTTTGGTGGTCTGAGTATTGTCGTTTAAATCCTACTACTATTCCTAGTACTTGTACTGCTTTAAAAACTACTATGCGTGTTCGTTTTGTACCTCCCACTTATCAACGTGATTTACTAAAGAATCTGACACGTTTAGAGCAAGGGAAAAATTCTGTAGAAGAGTATTATCAGGAATTGCAAACGGGGATGGTTCGGTGTGGTCTTGTTGAATCTAATGAACAAATGCTTGCACGTTTCTTTGGTGGATTAAACAAGGACATTCAGCACATCTTAGATTATAAGGAATATAATTCTATCACTCGTTTGTTTCATCTTGCTTGCAAAGCTGAACGTGAAGTGCAGGATCGCCAAACACCATGGAGGAGGACTCATCATTCTGCAGGTCGCACATCCACTTGGACATCCCGACAATCAGCCTCCTCGTGATTCGCCACCGCCTACTACCACATCCAAGTCCCCACAAGATTTCCAGCTCCTCCACCATCATCCAATGCTCCCGTCAGTAGTGCATCTTCTATGGCTTCCACGGGTAAGACAAAGGATATACAATGCCGCAAGTCTTGGGGTTTTGGTCATATTGAGAGAGAGCGAACACAACGTGTGATGATGGTGCGAGAAGATGGTCAATACGATTCAATGAGTGACTTTGATGAAGATACACTAGCCCTTATTTCGCCGAGATGGAGACAATTACGATCTTGATGAAGAGACAGAGGTAATGGGAGTCAAGCTGCCGATCAATACAGAGCTTAATTACACAACGTGTTGAGTGTGCAATTGAGCAAATCTGAGCAAGATCAACGCCACAATCTGTTCCAAACACGTGGTGTTGTCAAGGAAAGAGCTATACGGATCATCATTGATGGAGGGAGTTGTAATAATCTGGCGGTTGACATGGTAGAGAAACTTGCGCCCAACAAGACAACGCCACATTCATATTACATCCAATGGTTTGAGAGTTCTCGCAAGATCAAGGTAACAAGAACGATGCGCTGCATTTTACTATTAGTACATATTCGATTTTGTTGATTGTGATGTTGTACCTATGCAAGCTTGTTCTTTGTTACTTGGTAGACCATGGCAATTTGATAGAGAATCTGTTCATAATGGCAAAACTAATCACTATTCTCTTATGCATGATGAAAAGAAAATTGGTCTAAAACCTATGACTCCCGAACAGATTTTAAAAGATGATCTTGCTAGAGCTAGTAGAGCTAAAACTGAGGAGAAAAATAAAAGTGAGAATCAGATTGTTGCTGCAGATTTTATACCACCAAAGAACACTAAATCTGATTCTACACATGCTACTGAAATTCGTATGAAGAGTCCATGTATGCCTGCAAATAAAATTGATATTGATGAACTAGATGTAAACAATACTCAATGTTATGCAATTGTCTGCAAAGAGGTTTTGTTTTCATTTGAGGATATGCCTCCTTCTTTGCCACCCGCTATTGCTAACCTTTTGCAGGAATATGAGGACGTCTTTCCCACTGAGCTACCACCAGGACTACCTCCTATTAGAGGAATTGAGCACCAAATTGATCTAATTCCTGGTGCCATGTTTCCCAACCGCGCGCCATATAAAAACAATCCAGAGGAGACAAAGGAGATACAACGCCAAATTCAGGAACTACTCGACAGAGATCATATTCGTGAGTCCCTTAGCCCCCCTGTCTTCCTATTATTTTTGGTACCTAAGAAAGAATGGTTCTTCGCGCTTGTGTTGTATGTAGAGCTATCAATAATATTATTATTTATATATTCCATCCTATTCCACGCTTAGATGATGATGATGCTTGATGAATGGAGTGGTTTTTCCATGTTTTTTTTAAGTTGATTTCTAGAGATTCGTAGATGAGTGGAGTCTAGTGGCCTACCTATGAAATTAGAGATGAATGGAAAACACAAAAAAAAAACTAAAAAACTTTTATATGAGTGGTTAGTAATGCCGTTTGGTTTAACTAATGCACCTATCACTTTCATGAGATTAATGAACGGATTTTTACGTGCTTTCATTGGATGTTTTGTGGTAGTCTACTTTGATGATATTCTGATTTATAGCAAATCTTTAGAGGATCATTTGGACCATTTACGTGCTATTTTCAATGCTTTACGTGATGCACGTTTGTTTGGTAACCTTGAGAAGTGCACCTTTTGCACCAATCGAGTTATGCTTTCTTGGCTATGTTGTTACATCACAGGTATTGAAGTGGATCCACCAAGATTGAAGCTATTGAGAATTGGCCGCAGCCCAAGACGGTCACACAAGTGAGGAGTTTTCTTGGCCTCACCGGTTTTATAGGTGCTTTGTCAAAGACTTTGATCAATTGCCACATGAATGATCTTACCAAGAAGGATGTGCCCTTTGTTTGGGGCGATGCACAACAACAGGCCTTCGTCATATTGAAAGTTAAGCTAACACATGCTCCCTTACTCCAACTTCTTGATTTTACTAAGACTTTTGAGCTTGAATGTGATGCTAGTGGAATTGGTTTGGGAGGGGTGTTATTACAAGAGGGCAAACCTTTTGCATATTTTAGTGAGAAATTGAGTGGGGCTAGTATGAACTATTCTACTTATGATAAAGAATTATATGCGTTGGTTCGGACGTTAGAAACTTGGCAACATTATCTATGGCCTAAGGAATTTGTTATTCATTCTGATCATGAATCTTTGAAGCATATTCGTAGTCAAGCTAAGTTGAATCGTCGTCATGCAAAGTGGGTTGAATTTATTGAGTCTTTTCCTTATGTTATAAAACACAAAAAGGGTAAAGATAATATTATTGCTGATGCTTTGTCGCTACTGCTATGCTTTGTTATCTCAACTTGACTTCAAAATATTTGGATTGGAAACTATTAAGGAACAATATGTGCATGATGCTGAATTTAAAGATGTCTTGCAGAATTGTAGAGATGGTAGAACATGGAACAAGTTCGTCTTCAATGATGGATTTGTGTTCCGTGCTAACAAACTATGCATTCCGGATAGTTCATTCGCCTTTTTTTGTTACAGGAGGCGCATGGAGGAGGATTGATGGGACACTTTGGTGTCAAGAAGACGGAGGATGTTCTTGCTACACACTTCTTTTGGCTACGTATGCGTCGAGATGTTGAGCGATTTGTGGCACGCTGCACTACTTGTCAAAAAGCTAAGTCTCGACTTAATCCAGATGGTTTATATATGCCTCTTCCTGTTCCTAGTGTTCCTTGGGAGGATATTTCTATGGACTTTGTTTTGGGATTGCCACGAACACAGAAAGGGAGGGATAGTATTTTTGTTGTTGTGGATCGGTTTTCTAAGATGACACACTTTATTTCTTGTCATAAAACGGATGATGCTGCGCATATTGCTGATTTGTTCTTTCGTGAAATTGTTTGTTTGCATGGTGTGCCAAATACTATTGTTTCTGATCGTGATACTAAATTTATTAGCCACTTTTGGAGATGTTTATGGGCTAAGTTGGGGACTAAATTGCTGTTTAGTACTACATGTCATCCCCAAACTGATGGAAAAACTGAAGTAGTAAATAGAACTTTGTCTACTATGTTGCGGGCTGTTTTAAAGAAGAACTTAAAATTGTGGGAAGAGTGTTTACCTCTTATAGAATTTGCTTATAATCGTTCGCTGCATTCTACCACAAAGATGTGCCCGTTTGAGATCGTCTATGGTTTTGTTCCTCGTGCACCTATTGATTTATTGCCTTTACCTACTTTGGTGCAACATAATTTGGATGCTACACAACGCGCTGAAATGATATTAAACTTGCATAAGACTACTAAAGATAACATCGAACATATGAATTGATGCAGCCCGTCCTACGACCGCTACTACATCTACTCCCACGAGCTACCCGAGTGGACCCATGACTCGCGCCCGAGCCAAACTCCTTCAAACTAAGGTGAACTCGCTCCTCTCCTTGTGTGACTTCGACGCACCCTTGGATGGCTTGCTACTTCACACGCAAACTCTGTGCATCATTAGGTACGAAGAAGCCACCAGTCGCTGCCAGACGCAAGCGGTACTACCGGTTGGGACGACCGGTACTATCGCTCCAAGCGGTCCTACCGCCTCCTCCTACCGCTCGCCACAGGAAGCACCACTCCACGCCCCAGAAGCAAGCGGTACTACCGGTCCTGCAGAATCAGTGGCCTGTGACTACCCTCCCTCACCGCCACAGCGCCCGACGGAAGCTCCAGGCTCAAGGTACTCAGCCTCGGAAGAGGTACTACTGTTACCACCGGTACTACGTGCCGGACCCGGTACTACCGGTCTGCACTCGACCACCGCCTCGGTGTCTTCTAACCCAACCTATAATTTACCTTCTCATTCCGAAACTACCCCTGTTTTGTGGCTGGACTATATATAGCCTCCACCCTCTATTGTAAACGCTTAGACTTGGATAATAATAGATATTAAGGAAACCCTTTGAGGAACTTATATCTATTGGTCTCATGCTCCTACCAAGGAGCACCGGATTATCCACCCCCCTCTTGGATCTTGCCTAGTGCGTTCAAGTTGTACAAGGCCTTGGGTTCTGTTTCGCCCCAAGTCGTCAAGATCTCACCAAGCACCTCATCCCCGTGGTTGGCGTGGATAGCGAAGCACCAACACCGATCCTAGGGATTATGTTGTTGGACCGGCCACCGGCGTGAGGAGTAGGCGTGTATCGTTTTGCGTGTGTTCATGGATTTCATCTCCTTCCTCGATTTCATCCTTCGACCACCGCTTTCCCTCGCTTCGTGGAATTGGTGAAAGATCGGCCAACCCTGTGGTTACCCCTTAACATATTGGTATCAAGAGCACGGTTGATCACGAATTTCCCCAATTTTTCTTTTATCCGCTTTAAAATCGAAAATCCTACCAAAAGAGCCCAATTTGCCTTCGAATCGATCTCGGATTTGGTGAGTTTTTCGTGGTTTTGGTCCATAGATCTGCGCTTTGGGAGTCGATCTATAGCCCCTGTTCCTAGCCCAGCCTTTCGGTCGATTTCCCACGAATTTGAGGTTTTGAAAGATCATCGCTCAGTTCCTGCGTTAAGCGGTACTACCGTCAAGCGGTACTACCGCAGTAACCCAGACTCGGTAGTAAGCGGTACTACTCACACCGATTACTACGGTTGTCGCAAGCGGTACTACCGCCGCCACCGCCGTGCCTCGCCTTTGACGCCGCTTGTTCGTGTTTCGTGTTTGTCGCCATTTTCACAACAGCCGCATCAACGCCATACCGCTACCAACGACACCGACACTCGAACATCTTCCCCACCAACGGTTGCAAGTCGTCAACAATATCAAAGGTATAACTTGCACCACCTTGACAGCCCATATCTTCCTTTGTGTGTATCTATCCTATGAGAGCAACTCATTTTGTGTTTGTCTACATTGTGCACTTGCCTTGGAAAGTGAGAGTGTGAGGCCAAATACAAAAGCTAACATAGTAGCATAGCAAGGAGAAAAGAGAAAGAATAAAAAAAAAGATAAAATAGAAAGATACATAGTCTCCCCAATACATAGAGAATACCAAGCTTGTAAGCCAAGAAATAGAGAAGAAAGAGCGCACCGAAGCAAGTGCACAAATCTATTGCTTACCCTCTTTTGGCAAACGAGTTGTGGTCTCTCCTTGTGTTGGCACGAAAACCGAGCGTAGTCTTCGTTAGGACCTTTTGTGCTCATTTTCATAGTCGTATAACCCCGCTTTTCTCCACGTGTGTTTTCCGTGTTTTTGTAGATCATATCCTTTGCTTTTGATCTTTGGTTCTTTACCACGAGGACAATAACCTTTTGCTTGGATCGCTTCGCTTGGTTTTCCACAATCCTAACCTTCCACCAAAATCCTTTGGGAGTTGTAGCATATTTGTGTGAGTTTCTTGCCATTTCACTTTGCACGCCTTTTCGCTCATTTGTGTGGCAATTGGTTTGATATAATCTCCAAGGTGAGGTAAAAGGCTAACGCTCCGCACCATTTCTACACATATACAACCCTTGTGGCTTTGCATCATGGACAGGCATGGAGAGCCATCCCAACCCCCACCTCCGGAGGATGATAACCAATTCATGACAAGATGGGACCATTGGAAGGTCCGAGGTGAATTCAACTGCTAGAAGCTCTCGGCGCGCCAAGATGAACAATTTAGCGAGGCCCGTGGAGTTCAAGAACATCGACAACCGCTCAAGAAGTCCGTGGCCAAATGCATGCCATGCAACACAACCTCGGGCATCAAAATGAAGCTCTTGGTCGCACTCGCCTCAACGGATGAGAAGCTTCAACGCATCATTGATGGACTCAAGGCTACGCCGCGAATCAAGCTCAGCTCGCACTCAAGTGAATCAAGTGCACCTCGCCACACGCTCAAGGCACCGTATGGACCCGTTCTTCAATCCATGAGCTCTTCGCAGCGGTACCATCTCCGCGCCACGCAACGCTGCTATGATGGTGACCTTTCCGCAAGACCTCCAAGACGCGAAGTGAACCGGCCACAACCAAGGGCACTTGTGATTCAACAAGAGCAACCTCGCATGGACCACCAAGGCCATCGACGTCGACACGCTCCTTCAACAACAAGTGAAGCTTCCGAAGAGGACGAACAAGATCATCATCGACGTGAAGCACTCGAAGATCCTCCAAGGCGTCATCATCGACATGATCGCCCACGTCGGCAACATGATGGTCATGACGAGTCTCCCCTACACCAAGAAGAAGAGCCGCCCATTGCGCATACGGCTCGACGTCCTCCTAACCACATGGCGCAAGCTAATGCTCCTCGTCCTCATCCGCGACAGGAAAACGAGCAAGCTCCCCAAGCTCGTCGTCAACAACAAGTTCCACCACGAAACGCAGCACCTCAACAACCGCAAGAGCAACGCAACAATCACCACGTGCGACATGAGAGCTCGGATGATGATGATGACCGCCCAAATCATGGCAACCGACGCAACCGGAACCGCAATGGAGAAGAAACTTTCGGCAAGCTCAAGTTCACCATGCCAAAGTTCACCGGTTCCAATGAGCCCAAAGAATATCTCTCTTGGGAGCTCAAGGTCGACAAGATCTTCCGCATGCACAACTATAGCAATGAGAAGATGGTGGCCATGGCATCCCTCGAGTTTGATGAGTATGCCAACCTTTGGTGGGAACAAGTCCAACTCGCTCGCGAAGCAAAAGAAGAGCCTCCAATTGCAACTTGGCAAGACATGAACACCCTCGAATCGGGACCTGCAAAGTTTGGGGCAAAATCACCAAACCCAAGAAGAACGAATAAAGGTGTGTTCCACCACTGGGTAGACATGAAGGCCCATATGAGATCCCGCTTTGTTCCTTCACACTACTGACCTCTTCAACAAGCTTCAAACGCTTAGTCAAGAAACAAAGACCGTGGAAGAGTACTTCAAGCAAATGGAGCTCAACATGATCCGTGCCAACATTGAAGAGCGAGATGAGCAAACAATGGCACGCTTCCTCAATGGCTTGAACCATCCTATCAAGCGCATCACCGAGTTCCAAAGGTACAACAACATGGTTGAGCTTGTGCACATTGCATCAAAGGCCGAACATCAAGTGCAAGAGGACATCAAGTTCAACAAGCCAAAGACGTACTTCACATACAAGCAAGCTCCAACCACTACTCCAACGACACCAAGTGGAAGCTCCTCAAGTACAACCAAGCTTCCCTTCAAGCCAACTCTCCCTCAAGGAAAACAGCCCCCAAGTGGCAAACACACAAGGGATGATCAACCTTTCACCGGTGAATGCTACAAGTGTGGAGGCAAAGGACACAAGTCAAATGCATGTGGAAACAAGAAAGTTTTGTTCATCCATGACAACAGCGATGAAGAATACTTGAGTGAAGAAGAGTTTGATGCAAGAGTCAAGGAAGCCATGGCAAGGCAACATTTGGAAGAGGACCAAGAACTTCTTGTGTGTGAGCATGACGCAAGTCCATCGCTTGTGGTCACAAGGGTCTTGACTACCCAAGCCAATGAAAGTGAAGACCAACGCTCGAACATCTTCCAAACTCGTGCCGACATCAATGGGAAGTCCATCAAAGTTGTCATCGATGGTGGGAGTTGCCACAACCTTGCAAGCACGGAATTGTGTGAGAAACTCAACCTCACCCTCCTTCCGCATAGACACCCCTACCATATCCAATGGCTAAGTGACCAAGGATCCGTCAAGATCAAGCACACCCTCTCGGTGACGTTCTCAATTGGGCACTACAAGGACACGGTGGAATGTGACGTGGTTCCAATGACGGTTTGTCACATGTTGCTCGGAAGACCGTGGCAATATGACAAGCGTGCTTTGCATAATGGTCACTCAAACACTTACACCTTCAAATGGCTTGATAAAACTTGTGTGTTGCAACCAATGACTCCTAGACAAATAATTACGGACAATGCAAAGGCTTTAGCGAGGGCGCAATACGCAAAAACACCTTGTGAGAAGAGTGGTGAGCGAGAGAACCACACCATAGTGAGTGAGAGCTACAAGCCAAACTCGAGTGGAAAAACTAAGAGTGTTCTTCTTGCCACCAAAAGTGAGATGAGAGAAGTGCGGAAAAACCCATCCATCTTGCACTACGTCCTCATATGCAAGGGACTAGCGCAAGGAACTAACGACTTGACAAATGTTCCTCCTTCTTTAATGGCTGTTTTGCAGGAATTCCAAGATGTATTTCCCGAAGAGCTTCCTCATGGCCTTCCCCCTCTTCGTGGAATCGAGCACCACATCGACCTCATACCCGGCGCACCACTCCCAAACCGCTACAGACGCATTTAACCCGAAGAGACGAAGGAGATCGGGCCAAAATCAACCAACTGTCTCCAAAGGTTTGATCCAAGTAAGCACTAGCCCAAGCGCGGTTCCGTGATCCTAGTCCCAAAACGGATGATACGTTATGTTATGCATGGATCATTCAATCAATGCTATCACCGTGCGTTATCGATATCCTATACCGCGTCTTGATGACATGCTTGATGAGTTATGTGGAGCCACTATATTTTCGAAAATTGATCTTCGTAGTGGCTAACATCAAATTCGCATGGCTGAAGGTTATGAGTGGAAAACCGCCTTCAAGACCAAGCTTGGTCTCTATGAATGGTTGGTTATGCCTTTTGGCTTATCCAATGCCCCATCTACCTTCATGCGCCTCATGAACCATATTTTGCAATCTCTCATTGGAAAGAGTGTAGTTGTTTACTTTGATGACATTCTTGTCTATAGCAAGTCACTAGAGGAGCATGCTACTCATGTTAAGGAGGTCCTCCAAATCCTTCGTCATGAAAAGCTTTATTGTTAAGGGGTGTAACCCTGGGGTTGGCCCGATCTTTCACGAATTCCATGAGAAACGAGGGGAACGAGGTGGTCGGGGGAAGAAATCGATGAAGGCGATGAAAACCACGAACACACACACACCAAAACACGATACACGCCTACTCCTCACGCCGGTGGCAACCGGTCCAACATAATCCCTAGGATCGGTGTTGGGCGAAGCTCGCTCTCCAAGCCAACAACGGGGGATGAGGTGCTTGGTGAGATCTTGATGACTTGGGGGCGAGACACCGAGAACCCAAGGCCTTGTACAATTTGAACGCACTTAAGCAAGATCCAAGAGGTGGGTGGATAATCCGGTGCTCCTTGGTAGGAGCATGAGACCAATAGATATAAGTCCTCAAAGGGTTTCCTTAATATCTATTATTATCCAAGTCTAGGGTTTACAATAGAGGGTGGGGGCTATATATAGTCCAGCCACATAAACAGGGGTAGTTTGGGAACAAATAGCGAAATATGGATAGGGTTACAAGGCGCTGGGCCGAAATATTACGGAAAGCTGCCTCACTGTAGCTAGTATCGCCTGGGACCGGGTAGTACTTGGCATGCGGTACCTGCCTCGCCCGGTAGTACCGCTTGTCGCCCGGGACTTCACTGGGTCTTCTGTTGGGGGTAGTGAGGCGGTAAGATCTGTAGTACCGGATCCGAGGTCGGTAGTACCGCAAAGGATGTAGAGCATTTGGCAGCTCCGGCCTTCTATCGTTGGCGGTAGCATTACGGTAGTACCGCAAGCTAGTACTGGTCGCCAGTCCGTGTATCATGTACCGGGCGCAGAGCGGGTCTCTTCTTCGGTGCTCCGTCCCGTGGGTTCTTCTTCGTACCTGATGATGCACAAGGTATGGGAATGAAATAGCAAGCCATCCAAGGGTGTATTGAAGTCACACATGGAGAGGAGCGAGTTCGCCTTAGCTTGAAGGATTTTGGCTCAGGCGTGAGTCATGGGTCCACTTGGGGAGCTTGCGGGAGTAGATGTAGAAGCGGTCGAGGATCGGGCATCAGCTCCCCTTGGGAAAGAGTCGTCCTCGACTCTTCAACCGGCTCAACTTCCTCTTCTCCATGGTAGGGTGAGAGGTCCTTGACATTGAATGTCGAGCTCACAAGATACTTGGAAGTTGGGATATCGATGACATAAGCGTTGTTGTTGATTCGCTTGAGCACTTTGAATGGTCCATCTCCTCTAGGCTTTAGCTTGGGGTCGTTCCTTGGGGAAGCGGTCTTTACTTAAGTGTATCCACACAAGGTCGCCTCTTGGAAGATTATCTCTTTCTTATTCTTGTTTATCCTTGATGCTTGGCGAAGGACTTGTTGCTCGATAGTAGCTCGTGTGTCATCATGGAGTTTCTTCATTGTGTGGGCGCGCTTGACAACGTCCATATTGGCACGTTCATGAAGTGGGAGTGGAAGGATATCGAGCGTGAGAGGCTCGGCCGTAGACGATCATGAACGGGCTCCTCATGGTGGTGGCGTGCTTGGCGCGGTTGTAGGCGAACTCGGCGTGTGGAATGCATTCCTCCCAGTCTTTAAGGTTCTTCTTTATCAACACCCGGAGGAGTGTGCCAAGACTTCGATTGACGACCTCGGTTTGTCCATCGGTTTGAGGATGCGAGGCGGACGAGAAGAGGAGCTTGATGCCGAGCTTGGCCATGAGTGTCTTCCAGAAGTAGCTCATGAATTTTACGTCGCGGTCGGAGACGATTGTCCTTGGCACACCGTGTAGCCGAATTATTTCCCTGAAAAACAAATTTGCTACATGTGAAGCATCATCGGTCTTATGGCACGGAATGAAATGTGCCATTTTGGAAAAACGATCCACTACTACAAAAATGGAATCATGACCAGCTTAGATCTAGGCAAGCCTAACACAAAGTCCATGCTAATGTCTGACCAAGGTGCATGAGGAATAGGCAATGGCATATAAAGACCAAAAGGGTTGGACTTAGACTTAGCTTGGATACATGTAGTGCATCGTTGGACGTGGCGCTCCACGTCGCGCTTCATCTTTGGACAAAAGTAGTGAGTGGAGAGCATGTCGTATGTCTTGTCACGGCCAAAGTGGCCCATAAGGCCTCCACCATGGGACTCTTGAAGAAGCAAAATTTGGAGAGACGATTTCGGAATGCAAATCTTGTTTTGTTTGAAAAGAAAACCCTTATGCAAATAGAAATCATCAATCCCTTTGTCTACGGAACATTGTGCAAATATTGGTCCAAAGAAAGGGCCTGACGCGACAAAGATTTGATGTCATCAAGACCCAAGACATTGACTTGAGTCGTAAGAAGGCTTGTGTTTTATGGACAAGGCGTCCGCTACCACATTTTCTTTGCCCTTCTTGTATTTGACAATGTAAGGAAAGACTCCATAAACTCAACCCATTTTATGTCTTTTACTCAAGTTGGCTTGGCCCTTAAGATACTTCAACGACTCATGGTCGGAATGGATGATAAATTCTTTGGGCCAAAGATAGTGTTGCCACACTTGAAGAACTCGAACCAAGGCAAAAAGTTCTTTGTCATAAATAGGATAATTGAGACGTGCACCATCAAGTTTCTCACTATGGTAAGCAATAGGACGCCCATTTTGCATAAGGACGCCCCCAATGCCAATACCACTAGCGTCACATTCAATCTCAAATGTTTTTATGAAATCCGGCAATGCAAGAAGTGGTGCTTCCGTGAGCCTCTTTTTGAGCTCATCAAAAGCCGTTTGTTGTGCTTTTCCCCAAACGAACGTGACATTTTTCTTGGTCAATTCGTTGAGGGGGCAAGCAATTGTAGAAAAATCTTTCACAAAGCGACGGTAAAAGCCAGCCAACCCATGAAAACTACGAAGTTCACTAACATTTGTTGGGATGGGCCAATCAGATGTCCTTGACTTTTGAGATATCCACTTCTATGCCATTAGAAGACACAACAAAACCAAGGAAAATCAGCTTGTCTTTTGCAAAAGTGCACTTTGGGAGATTAGCATAAAGCTTTTCACGAAGGATTTGAAGGACCTCCTTAACATGAGTAACATGCTCCTCTAGTGACTTGCTATGACAAGGATGTCATCAAAGTAAACAACTACACTCTTTCCAATGAGAGATCGCAAAATATGGTTCATGAGGCGATGAAGGTAGATGGGGCATTGGATAAGCCAAAGGCATAACCAACCATTCATAGAGACCAAGCTTGGTCTTGAAGACGTTTTCCACTCATCACCTTCAGCCATGCGAATTTGATGGTAACCACTACTACGAAGATCAATTTTGGAAAATATAGTGGCTCCACATAACTCATCAAGCATGTCATCAAGACGCGGTATAGGATGTCGAACGCATCGGTGATAGCATTGATTGACGGCACCATGCATAACCGCAACGTATCATCCGCTTTTGGGACTAGGATCACGAGGACCGCTTGGGCTAGTGCTTACTTGGATCAAACCTTTGGAGACGAGTTGGTTGATTTGACGCCGATCTCCTTCGCCTCTTCCGGTTCGTGCGATACGCGGCGCGGTTTGGGAGTGGTGCGCCGGGTATGAGGTCGATGCGGTGTTCTATTCCACGAAGAGGAGGAAGGCCATGAGGAAGCTCTTCGGGAAAAACATCTTGGAATTCCTGCAAAACAGCCATCAAAGAAGGAGGAACATTTGTCAAGTTGTTAGTTCCTTGCGCTAGTCCCTTGCATACAAGGACATAGTGCAAGATGGATGGGTTGTTCTGCACTTCTCTCATCTCACTTTTGGTGGCAAGAAGAACACTCTTAGTTTTTCCACTCGAGTTTGGCTTGTAGCTCTCACTCACTATGGTGTGGTTCTCTCGCTCACCACTCTTCTCACAAGGTATTGTTGCGTATTGCGCCCTCGCTAAAGCTTTTGCATTGTCCAGCAATTATTTGGCTAGGAGTCATTGGTTGCAACACACAAGTTTTATCAAGCCATTTGAAGGTGTAAGTGTTTGAGTGACCATTATGCAAAGCACGCTTGTCATATTGCCACGGCCTTCCGAGCAACATATGGCAAACCGTCATTGGGACCACGTCACACTCGACCGTGTCCTTGTAGTGCCCAATGGAGAACATCACCGAGACAGTGTGCTTGATCTTGACGGATCCTTGGTCACTTAGCCATTTTATATGGTAGGGGTCTTTATGCGGGAGTAGGGTGAGGTTGAGTTTCTCACACAATTCCGTACTTGCAAGGTTGTGGCAACTCCCTCCATCGATGACAACTTTGATGGACTTCCCATTGATGCCGGCACGAGTTTGGAAGATGTTCGAGCGTTGGTCTTCATTTTCATTGGCTTGGGTAGTCAAGACCCTTGTGACCACAAGCGATGGACTTGCGTCATGCTCACACACAAGAAGTTCTTGGTCCTCTTCCAAATGTTGCCTTGCCATGGCTTCCTTGACCCTTGCATCAAATTCTTCTTCACTCAAGTATTCTTCATCGCCATTGTCATGGATGAACAAAACTTTCTTGTTTCCACATGCATTCGATTTGTGCCCTTTGCCTCCACACTTGTAGCATTCACCGGTGAAAGGTTGATCATCCCTTGTGTGTTTGCCACTTGGGGGCTGTTTTCCTTGAGGGAGAGTTGGCTTGAAGGGAAGCTTGGTTGTACTTGAGGAGCTTCCACTTTGATTTGTTGGAGTAGTGGTTGACGCTTGCTTGAAGGTGAAGTACGTCTTTGGTTTTTTGTACTTGATGTCCTCTTGCACTTGGCGCTCGGCCTTGGATGCGATGTGCACAAGCTCAACCATGTTGTTGTACTTTTGGAACTCGGTGATACGCTTGATGGGATGGTTCAAGCCATTGAGGAAGCGTGCCATGGTTTGTTCATCTCGCTCTTTGATGTTGGCACGGATCATGTTGAGCTCCATTTGTTTGAAGTACTCTTCCACGGTCTTTGTCCCTTGACTAAGCGTTTGAAGCTTGTTGAAGAGGTCACGCGTGTAGTGCGAAGGAACAAAGCGGGATCTCAGATGAGCCTTCATGTCTTGCCAAGTTGCAATTGGAGGCTCGTCTTTCGCCATGAGCGAGTTGGACTTGTTCCCACCAAAGGTTGGCATACTCATCAAACTCGAGGGATGCCATGGCCATCATCTTCTCATTGCTATAGTTGTGCATGCGGAAGATCTTGTCGACCTTGAGTTCCCAAGAGAGATATTCCTCGGGCTCATTGGAACCGGTGAACTTGGGAATGGTGAATTTGAGCTTGCCAAAAGTTTCTTCTCCATTGCGTTCCGGCTATGCTTGCCCTGATTTGACGGTCATCATCATCCGAGCTCTCATGTCTTGCTTGGTGATTGTTGCGCTGTTTTGCGGTCGTTGAGGTGCCGCTTGGTGGTGGAACTTGTTGTGGACGACGAGCTTGGGGAGCTTGCTCGCTTTGTTGTCGCGGATGAGGACAAGGAGGAGGTTGATGGTCCTCACGACGAGCTTGGGGAGCTTGCTCTTGTTCTTGTCGTGGTTGATGCCGAGGAGCATTGTCGCGGCGCATGGTGAGGAGGAGGACGAGCCATATGCGCAATGGGTCGCTCTTCTTCTTCTTGGTGTAGAGGAGGCTCGCCATGACCATCATGTTGGCGACGTGGACGCTCATGTCGATGATGACGCCTGGAGGATCTTCGAGTGCTTCACGTCGACGATGATCTTGTTCGTCTCTTCGAAGCGCCACTGTTGTTGAAGGGACATGTCGACGCCGATGGACTTGGTGGTCCATGCGAGGTTGCTCTTGTTGAATCACAAGTGCCCTTGGTGTGGCGGTTCGCTTCGCGCCTTGGGGGTCTTGCGGAGAGGTCACCATCATAGCTTGACGTTGCGGCGTGACGCGGAGATGGAACCGCTTGCGAAGATCTCATGGAATGAAGAACGGGTCCATCCCGGTGCCTTGAAGCGTGACGGCGAGGTGCACTTGAATCACTGGAGGAGTGCCGAGATGAGCTTGATTCGCGCGAGCGTGTCCTTGCGAGTCCATCAATGATGTGTTGAAGCTTCTCATCCGTTGAGGCGAGTGCACGACCAAGAGCTTCATTTTGATGACCGAGGTCGTGTTGCATGGCATGCATTTGGCCACGGACTTCTTCGAAGCGGCTTTCGATGTTCTTGAATTCCACACGGGCCTCGCTAAATTGTTCATCTTGGCGCTGCTCGAGAGCTTCACAACGATAGTTGAATTCTCCTCGGACCTTCCAATGGTCCCATCTTGTCATGAATTGGTTATCATCCTCCAGAGGTGGTGGTGGTTGGGATGGCTCTCCATGCCTGTCCATGATGCAAAGCCAACAATGGTTGTATATGGAGAGAAAGGGTGTGGAGAGTTAGCCTTTTACCTCACCTTGGAGATTATATCAAACCAATTGCCACACAAATGAGCGAAAGCTGCAAAGTGAAATGGCAAGAAACTCTCAAAGGCTTTTGGTGGAAGGTTAGTGTTGTGGAGAACCAAACAAAACGATCCAAGCAAAAGGTTATTGTCCTACGTGGTAAAGAACCAAAGATCAAAAGCAAAAGGAAACGATCTACAAAAACACGGAAAACACACACGTGGAGAAAAACGGGTTAGTACGACTATGAAAATGAGCAAAAGGTCCTAACGAAGACTATGCTATTGTCGTACAACACAAGGAGAGACCACAACTCGCTTGCCAAAAGAGGGTAAGCAAAAGATTTGTGCACTGCTGAGCGCTTTCTTCTCTCTCTTTCTTGGATTACAAGCTTGGTATTCTCTTTGTATTGGGAGACTATGTAGCTTTTTTCTTTTTCTTTTGTTCTCTTTTTTTGATTCTTTTCCTTTTTCTTTTCTCCTTGCTATGCTACTATGTTAGCTTTTGTATTTGGCCTCACACTCTCACTTTCCAAGGCAAGTGCACAATGCTTAGACAAACACAAAATGAGTTGCTCTCATAGGATAGATACACAAAGGAAGATATGGGTCGCTCAAGGTGGTGCAAGTTATACCTTTGGTATTGTTGACGACTTGCAACCGCTGGTGGGGGATGATGTTCGAGTGTCGCGTGTCGTTGAGCTGGATGACGTTGATGCGAAGCTTGTGTTAAGATGGCAAACACGCCAAACACGAACAAGCTAAAGGGGAAAGTCAAGAACTAACTAAGGCCACGAAGAAGGAAAACCTTCACATCGGGCGGTAGTACCTCTTGGTACAAAGGTAGTATCGACGGTAGTACCGCTTGTTACGGGCGGTAATCACCACGGTAGTACCACTTGAACGCGGTAGTACCGGTGACGTAACACGAACGAAAAACGAGATCCACTTGACACAAACCTCGATCCGGTGGAAATCAATCGAAGGTCGCTAGGAACAATAGGGCTATAGATCGACTCCCAAAGCAATGTATCTATGGACCAAAACCACGAAAACGCACCAAATCCGTAGATCGATCCAAGGCAAATTGGGGCTCTTTTGGTGGGATTTTCGATTTTAAGGGATAAAAGAAAAATTGGGGAAAATTCGTGATCAACCGTGTTTTGATACCAATATGTTAAGGGTAACCCTGGGTTGGCCCGATCTTTCACGAATTCCACGAGAAACAGGGGAACGAGGTGGTCGGGAATGAAATCGATGAAGGCGATGAAAACCACGAACACACACACACCAAAACACGATACACGCTTTCCTCACGCCATGGCAACCGTCCAACATAATCCCTAGGATCGGTGTTGGCGGCTCGCCTCCACGCCAACAACGGGGATGAGGTGCTTGGAGAGATCTTGACGACTTGGGGGCGACACACCGAGAACCCAAGGCCTTGTACAACTTGAACGCACTTAAGCAAGATCCAAGAGGTGGGTGGATAATCCGTGCTCCTTGGTAGGATGAGACCAATAGATATAAGTCCTCAAAGGGTTTCCTTAATATCTATTATTATCCAAGTCTAGGGTTTACAATGGATGGGGGCTATATATAGTCCAGCCACAAAAACAGGTTAGTTTTGGGGATAAATAGCGAAATATGGAGAGGGTTACAAGGCGGGCCAAATATCACGTAAAGTCTCTGCCTCAGTAGTACCGCTGGCGGGTCCAGAGTACCGTCATGCAGTAGTACCGGTTCTCGGACCGTAGTACCGCTTGTCGCCGGGACTTGCGCCTGGGCCTTCTGTTGGGGGTAGGTGGCGGTAGTATCAGAGTCTGTGCAGTACCAGAGCCAGGCTGAAAGGCTGGAGACAGAGCGCTTGGGCAGCTCGGGGACCTTCGTTGGCTATGTAGTACCGGCCGCCAGTCCCTAGAGTACTGTCATGGCGAGAGAGCATTTGGTCTCTTCTTCGGTGCTCCTCCGTCGGGTTCTTCTTCGCACTGATGATGCACAAGGTATGGGAATGAAATAGCAAGCCATCCAAGGGTGTATTGAAGTCACACATGGAGAGGAGCGAGTTCACCTTAGCTTGAAGGAGTTTGGCTCGGGCGCGAGTCATGGGTCCACTTGGGGAGCTTGTGGGAGTAGATGTAGAAGCGGTCGTAGGACGGGCTGCATCAACTTCCCTTCTTTTTTTGTTTCCGTGTTACGCTAAAGTTCGTGTCGAGTTAAGATTCCGGTTGTAAGTCCAGAAGGAGAGCAAAAAAAAAAACCGCCTCCGAATTTTTTTCTGGCTATACTAGTTTTCGACCCCGGGGATCACTTTTCTCCATCGGCCGTTATAGCGATATTTTTTTGGCGCCGGCGCGCTTTCCGGAGAAAAATATTTTTTTTGGGGCTAACCTATTTTTAGACCACGTAGATCAGTTCTAGACACTCACCATCATAGTGATTTTCTGCATCTCGGTTCGCTTTTCAGGGTGCCATATCATCGTACATTGCTTGTTGTGTCGCGTCGTGACATAGTTGGTGATCTAGGCTCGCGTCTCTAGTACGGTCTAGACTAGGACCAGCACAGTACCGTTGTTGAGCATTCTTTCAACTTTTGCATTGCTGTTTTGATAATTGCTAACCCCCCTTGCTAAGACTTCCCAGAGCTCCACAGATATTCTCCACGTGCGGTGTCTCGACCCCTGGTAATCGCTTGGTTCAATCTCTGGACCCACTGATCCTCGCGGTTGCACATTGCCCTTTCCTGCTGTTTGGTAAGAACTTGTAAGAGCTTCGTATATTGCTTGACGGATTAGGCGTGACTTCCACCATATTTCCGTACTATATACCTGTGCTTTTTAAGGACTAACCATGACAGATACTTCGCGGAACCCTGCCACAATGACGAACGAAGAACTACATGCCCACTTCTCCGCGCTCTTGGTCAGTCACGCTGAAGACGTGGATACGCGCCTAGGTCATTCTCTGGGTCATTCTCTTCGTACCTGATGATGCACAAGGTACGCATATGAAGTAGCAAGCCATCCAAGGGTGTATCGAAGTCACACAAGGAGAGGAGCGAGTTCACCTTAGCTTGAAGGAGTTTGGCTCAGGCGCGAGTCATGGGTCCACTTGGGGAGCTCGTGGGAGTAGATGTAGTAGCGGCCGAGGATCTGCATCAGCTCCCCCCCTTGGGAAAGAGTCGTCCTCGACTCTTCAACCTTCTCAACTTCATCTTCTCCATGGTAGGGTGAGAGGTCCTTGACATTGAATGTCGAGCTCACAAGATACTTTGATGTTGGGATATCGATGATATAGGCGTTGTTGTTTATCCTCTTTAGCACTTGGAATGGTCCATCACCTCTTGGCTTGAGTTTGGAGTCGCGTTCCTTGGGGAAGCGGTCTTTACTTAAGTGTATCCACACAAGGTCGCCCTCTTCAAATATCATCTCTTTCTTGTTCTTTTTTAGCCTTGATGCTTGGCGAAGGACTTGTTGCTCGATCGTAGCTCTTGTGTCTTTATGGAGTTTCTTCATTGTTTGAGCACGCTTGACAATGTCCATATTGGCACGTTCATGAAGTGGTAGTGGAAGGATATCGAGCGCGGTGAGAGGCTCGAAGCCATAGACGATCATGAACGGGCTCCTCATGGTGGTGGAGTGCTTGGCGGTTGTAAGTAACTCGGCGTGTGGAATACATTCCTCCCAGTCTTTAAGGTTCTTCTTTATCAACACCCGGAGGAGTGTGCCAAGGCTTCGATTGACGACCTCGGTTTGTCCATCGGTTTGTGGATGCGAGGCAGACGAAAAGAGGAGCTTAATGCCGAGCTTGGCCATGAGAGTCTTCCAGAAGTAGCTCATGAATTTTACGTCACGGTCGGAGACGATTATTCTTGGTACACCGTGTAGCCGAATTATTTCCCTGAAAAACAAATTTGCTACATGTGAAGCATCATCGGTCTTATGGCACGGAATGAAATGTGCCATTTTTGAAAAGCGATCCACTACTGGAAATATAGAATCATGTCCATGTTTAGATCTAGGCAAGCCTAACACAAAGTCCATGCTAATGTCCGACCAAGGTGCATGAGGAATAGGCAATGGCATATAAAGACCAAAGGGGTTAGACTTAAACTTAGCTTGGATACATGTAGTGCATCGTTGGACGTGGCGCTCCACGTCGCGCTTCATCTTAGGCCAAAAGTAGTGAGTGGAGAGCATGTCATATGTCTTGTCACGACCAAAGTGACCCATAAGGCCTCCACCATGGGACTATTGAAGAAGCAAAATTTGGCGAGATGACTTCGAAATGCAAAGCTTGTTTTGTTTGAAAAGAAAACCCTTATGCAAATAGAAATCATCAATTTGTCTATTGAACATCTTGCAAAAATTGCTCCAAAGAAAGGGTCGAACGCGTACAAAGATTTGATGTCATCAAGACCCAAGACATTTACTTCGAGCCGCGTAAGATGGTTTGTGATTTTGCGAGACAAGGCGTCCGCTACCACATTTTCTTTGCCCTTTTTGTATTTGACAATGTAAGGAAAATACTCCATGAACTCAACCCATTTGGCGTGCCTTTTACTCAAATTGGCTTGGCCCTTAAGATACTTCAACGACTTATGGTCAGAATGGATGATAAATTCTTTGGGCCAAAGATAGTGTTGCCCGACTTGAAGGACTCGAACCAAGGCAAAAAGTTCTTTGTCATAAATGCGATAGTTAAGGCATGCGCCATCAAGTTTCTCACTATGGTATGCAATAGGACGCCCATTTTGCATAAGGACGCCACCAATGCCAATACCACTAGCGTCACATTCAATCTCAAAGGTTTTTGTGAAATCCGGTAATGCAAGAAGTGGTGCTTCGGTGAGCCTCGTTTTGAGATCATCAAAAGCCTTTTGTTGTGCTTTTCCCCAAACGAATGTGACATTTTTCTTGGTCAATTCGTTGAGGGGGCAAGCAATGGTAGAAAAGTCTTTCACAAAACGACGGTAAAAGCCAGCCAAGCCATGAAAACTACGAAGTTCACTAACATTGGTAGGGATGGGCCAATCTCGTATGTCCTTAACTTTTGAGACATCAACTTCAATGCCATTATAAGACACAACAAAACCAAGGAAAATCAGCTTGTCTTTTGCAAAAGTGCACTTTGGGAGATTAGCATAAAGCTTTTCATGACGAAG